>QANW01000843.1:255376-335321 GCA_003254865.1 Dryas drummondii | reverse complement strand
AAAAAAAAAAAAAAAAAAAAAAAACCCTAAAACCCAGCCACTCCATGTCTTGACCCTACCCCTGATGCCGATCCCGCTGCACGCTGCCACTGTCATCGGAGGTCCAACCCGCTGGCCCCTTTTCTTTCTCCTTCCCTCTCTCTCCTCTCTCTCTCCTCTCCCTTTCCTTGTACAGCTTCTCTCCTCTGTCAATCTCTCTCCGGTCTTGGTTGCAGGGGCCAGCAACCTTGCCGCTCTCCAGTTCGATGGTCAACATCCATTGATCTAGAGGCTGGCAAGGTCCCTGGCCCTTGCAACTAATCGAAGAGAAGCCAGAGAGAGAGAGAGAGAGAGAGAGAGAGAGAGAGAGAGAGAGAGAGAGAGAGAGAGAGAGGGAATGAGAGAAAGGGAGGCTTGGGTTGGATTGGGTTGGGTTGGGTGGGTTACTAAGGGTAGCTTGGGTTGGGTGGGTTGTTTTTTATGGTCATTTGAGGTTGGGTTTAAATGGTAATTCACTAAATAAATGGAGAGAAATGTGTAATGAAAGAAAGTGGATGTGCATATAGCAACCCTATATCTGTATTGTTTGATATTTGCCAAATGCGTTAAGGGGGCTCCTCATCATCACTTAGCATATATAAGCCATAACTACCACAAAGATGGCATGGTCCCAGGTTAAGCATGGTCACAGTCGGTTATTGCATGCACACGTTTGACTCTGGAACATATCATTATATAGGGTCACTCTAGTTTATCAAAAGTTTTATGTGTGTTTTAAAAGTGTGTGAACGAAATATTGATTAATGAATTCATAACATTTTATTTTATGTGTGTAAGTAAAAGTGTGGACGCATTAAAATTTATATAGCCAGTATCGATTTGGTATTGTAAACCCCCTTATATTATGAACAAAATTATTGAGTCCTAAGGATTCTAGTGATGTGGAACCCTCAAACAACAAAGCCCAGCCCACTATTGCAAACAGCCGGTGCAATTTTATAGTGGTTTTTTCCTTATTTTGGGGACATACTGCGAAGAAATCGGAACGTCTCTTAATGATATGGGCAGCCCTAATAACTAGGGACCTCCAATAGTCCAATCCCAACCGGGACGATAAGAGGCATTAAAATAAGGGACCCCAATCTCAAAATTGGCTTGAAGCTTTTTGAAGGAGGGACCATTCTCATTCTGAGACGTAGCAAGCAGCATAATTCAGAATCCAGGGAGATGGCACATCTTCTCTGACTTGATTAGCACTAGGTCCACAAGTATACTCTCTGCCAATGTACCTCAGGAAAACGTGGTTGGCTTCCATTCCACAATGGTCCAACCCAAGGGTCTGCCTGTCGGCAACAACATAAAGGGTGCTAAGAAAAAACCCATATTTAGGATAAGGGTCTATATAAAAGAAAAAATTTACTTATTCCGATGTTGTAGTGATGTGGCATCCTTTGAAGAGAGAGATAGAGACAAGAGATGAGAGAAAGAGAGTGAGAGAAGAGAGAGAGCCAATGCAAGAGGGTGAGAATACCATGTAGTATTACATGAGCCATATGTAAGTTTTTCTCAATGAAAAATCAATCATCACAAGGGTAGCTCAAATCACCTTTTTGAAGGTACCTCAAATGTTAAACATGTAAGCATCAAATATCAAATCAATAGAGCCTGTGGATAAGGTTAGCACAGAAAACAATGAATAGAATACAACTTTTCAACATTTGATAGGTCAAAGACTTGGTCATGAGGCAACTGAGTACTGCAAATGATTGAGTACTGTTGCACTAACCTTGGATGGGATAGAGTACTAGACTTGATTTCAGTACTAAGCTTAGATGGGATGCTGATGTGCAGGATATCAAACTAGGTTTTCTTTGCTGAAGAAAAGAAAAAACAGAGGGGGAAAAAGAAAAAGGCTTGTGTTGTAGCATTGGCAAAAGGAAAGTTCAATACAACATTCCAGGTTTTGGTCCTCACATTTCCACACTGCTACAAAAATTACCATAAAAAACATTAATCCAAGTACAGAGTTCACTGCCTCGGGACTTGAAGAATGTGCCAGGAAAGGAGAACATTAAGAGATCTTTGATTAGAAGGTATAGAAGACCTACATTACTTCTTCCCACTGTTGATTTTCACCGCAACTGGTTCTGAACAGTATGGACAACTTCCGAATAAAACATCAAATGACCTGTAATGCAAGTGCACACAGAAATCATATATCAGATAACCATAAGAGGAAGCCTGATTTTTTACTGTAGGTTCTGAATTCACATGACTGACAGATGCAGCCCAAATAATTCTGAATGTCAAAATGTTCTGATGGTTAAAATAATAATTGCTATGGTGTTTGGCCAAAAACTGATAATAGTTGCTATGGTGGCTTTAAGAGATTGTATGAAAGCAGCTTGAGGAGTGACAAGCGCACCATTGGTGTGTCTCCTAATGAAATGTGTTAATGGAAGAATTCTATTTATCTCTACATATGTTTTTATTTTTATTTTTTATCATACCACTATGTCATTGTACTTGAATGGCAAGTTCAAGCCATTTTCATATGCAATAAGTGTGCTACATAAGGTAAAGAAGAGCAATGCCATATGTACAACTTAATTCCTGTTACAAAATATTAAAAACGACAACTGAAGTTATATTCATGCATAAACCAGTAAAAGATGACAGTTATACAAGAAACGTAGCATACTGCCTTGTTGTGGTGATGGAGCGCAACCAGTCCACAAGACATATGCTATGGAAAGCCCTCTTACAACTGGTATTATCGCATGTATAGTCAGTCCCAGTCCCGCTTTTATCTCTAAGCTCATCGTCTACATTAACATTGCTAAGTCAATGACTGAAAAACTTGGTAAACATTTAAAGAACGTATATATAGAATTACCAATTGGAAGACTCTGAGCATAACAAATTCCACATTCAACTTGCTGGTGATTCTTCTGCACATCGGGGGGCCTTGGCAGTTGAGTCCCCAGAAGACATTCAAGATTTTCTAGAAATGGTTTGTCCTTTATCCTATGCAATTAGAGACATAGTGTACACAAATGATAGATAAACATGTATCACGAACAATCTATTTTTTTCTCAGAAAGATAAAGTTGAGCACTAATTTAAAGAACATTGCAAGAAATGAAATTTAAGTAAAGGTTCAGTAGTTTTCTCCTCGTAACTTCAAATGATAACAGTATTAGCAAAGTTATTTGATTCCCAACCTTTAAACTGAGGCCCATGTAAAGTGCTCATTGCTAAAAGAAGCAGAGGGGGTGTTAAAAAAATTGAGCAAGCAAGACAATATTCGTGAAAAAGGGATGATTCTACAGTAACGACATCAGAAAATTCATATTTAGACTACCTTTACAGTACAAGTACCAAATCAGAATACAGATCCAAAAAAGGGATGCATTGATGTACCATCTTTTGCTATTTCTTCGCCATATGTTTCTCAACGAGCTTAAAGTTGGACCTGAACCAATAAAACGACACCTAACACAACATGATATTCGCAACTGAATGAAAAGCAAAGGCTAGAAGGTAGCAGCTCTAGCAACTGATTCAAGATGAAATCTCACTCTGGCAAAGATCTAGGATCAACGGCATTAATAGACAACATGATGGAGCAATCATTTCCTGAAAAACAAAAACCTCAAAATACTTCCAACAGAAAGAGGGGAGAAGAATTATCAATACTTATTTTCAAGATGGCTAACCTATCATTATCTGGCGATGGGATGCAGCAGGAGATGCCTGTTTAGGATCAACAACCAGAAGGGACCTGTCAATATCATCCAAAGTAGACCAAAATGCCTGAAGCTTCTCCAGATGCTGAGAGCAAAAAGTTGTTGACAGGTTTTAGTAAACATAAGAACCCAGGAAAACAACACAACTTCTAAGATAGACAATATCCTTAGGCAGCAACTATTATCAACTGATGCAACATCTCATTCAATTTTTAAGAAAATAATAAAAACCTTTAGAAACTGCTGCACCACATCTTTCAATCTTGAGTGTATTGACCATTTTAAATTAAACATATACGGTACATCCTGAGAAAGAAACTTGAATGTTATGTATGCCTCAGATGGAAAAATTTAACCATCTAAAAGATAAAAGAAGACATACTACTGAAATTGAAGGAGGACATTTGGGATGGGTTTTATCCAACTGAATTTCCATATCATGCACTCTTCCCTTACTATCTCTGCTAATCAAATTTACAAAAGATGAGTTCACTTCATGAATAAGACAGTTTAAACATGTGAAAAATGATAGAAATTAATGATAGAAAGTTTGAAAAAAAAAAAAAGAAAAGAAAAAAAAGAATAAAGAATGAGAAAAATTCATGTCACATACTCATCACATAATCAAAAAGAAACCTCTACCAAACAACTTAAAGCAACTGCCTCAAGTTCATGAAGATTTTTCGCTACAACAACATGATGCTAAAGCAAACTTCAGAGGAAGTGTTGATATAAACTATCATAACACTATTTTATTAAGAGATTACTTTGGAAAGTAGAGGAAGTTCAAGTCTGATTCTTGGTAAGTTAAACTATCATAAACTTCAAGATTTAATACTCCAAAGCATCCAGGATAAACATTTTTGAATTCATTGATAGTGAAAATTTAATCTATGGATGACAATTTAGTATTATGGAAGGACAAAAGTTTAGACACAATCAAGCAGGCACAGCTTGTGGATGAAGATACACACAGTTCTAAACTCAGCAACCCTGGCAATAGTATCCAACACTTGCCTTCAGACAAAGCATGTTTACTCTACTTCACATCAACCAGATGTCTAGTCCATACCTCCATGGCATATAAACACATCCTTACAACTTTTGACAAGTATACGATTGCACAACTATTTTACAGCATTAGCAATTTATTGGGGCACAAAACAATCATTTTTGGCAGTACTGTTTCGAGCCAGTTTGGAAATGCTTCCGCTGGTAGTGCATTTGCTAGAAACACATCACATGTTTTATTAAAAACCCAAGTAGTATTTGCATATTCATTTGGAAGTACTTGTTGAGAAATCACCAATTAGGTACTTCTCGAGAAAGCACTAAAAAAACCGTTTCTCCAACCCAAAACCCAAAAAACACTTTTGTCTAATTCAGTCAACCACTATAAAAAAAAAAAATATTGTTTTTCCGAAAACACTTGGTGCCAAAAGCACTCCAAAACAGGTCCTTCATTTCTCACAACTAAACACTTCCACTACCTTCTTAAATGTAATCACTACAACTAATATGGTGTACTCAACACCAATTATTCTTGAGCCTTATCGATAAGTTCTCAACACAGTCAAGCCAAAAATTAAATTAAGCACCAAAGCTTTCTTTTTCCTTTTCAGCAAATGCAAAATGAATAAGAAAACAATAGCGAGTGGGTGATGAATGTGAACAATAATATCTTACAAGACCCGAAAGCTGAGAGATGTTAGATCTCCACCCATCCTCACTAGATGCTCCCATCCAACCTCCTCTATCTACATTCACATGATCATCAAATCAAGTCAAGGGTCCTTACAAAAAAATATTACAAGCAGTAACAGAACCCATTATGCTAATGCATATCAGTCTATCAATGAAGCAAATGGGTTTCAGCAAATTGCTCTATAAATGAAAAAAACATAATGGGTTCACATGACATGACTGTCTAAGTCACCTCTGAGTACACTGCACGGTAAAACATAGACCCTTCGGCCAGCTCTCTGCATCTACTCTGCTCATTACACTCCTGCGCTCAACAACAGTTGGGGATACATACATCTACATATAAACATATACATAAAGAAATATATATGCAATGCATGTACAGTATAACATTATAACGCACATAGTAGAACGAAAATTGGCTTCTTTATAGCTTCATTTGTTATCAACCGAAACATTGGGGCATTTTAGCAAACACTTGGTGCGCTTTTTCTTTTGCTTTTTTTATTTTCTTCTTTCTTCTAACGCTTGCACATACAACAACTATCAATCAAAATCTGAAAGAAAAGGCAGCGAAAAAGAGCAGAAGAAGAAGAAGAAGTACCATTTGGTTCGGAGAGAGTGCTCAAGAAAAGAGTGCAGGCGTCCTGAATCAGTAAATGTTAGCCTCGTAAGGACTGGATCATGGGCTGACCGGGCCGGTGTTTGAGGCCCAGGCCCTTCTCCATCCTATACCATTTCAGCTCATAGCACTGATCATGGACCAATTTTGGGCTTTTGACTGGGCTAATGGGTTAGGCCAACTTTATCTTGCAGTGGCCCAACAATTTTTTTGTGTAAAGTCTAAATAATATAAAAGTAAAATTAAGGGCAGTACTATTCTCACTCCCAGTATGTCATCCACTCCTTTTATGTGTATTTTAAATATTATATGTGGAGTGCAGGATGACTATTAAGAGTGTGAATTGAAACTGCCAAATTAAGTTGGATTTAGATTCTCTTATTTCCATCTTTTTACCTGTTTCAAGGTTATACATAGATGTAATTCTACTTACACAAAAAAAGTGTTACAAATTCATTACATATTTTGCCCCTACCATTGGATAATAAATGAATGGCTAAGTTTAAATGTCAAACAAATACAAGCAGATGATTAGAATCCAATTAAGTCATACACTTAGAGGGTAAACTACATTTTTGGTCATTGTGTTTTGATTCGAAATCATATTTGGTTCTTGTGATTTAAATTTGGCAATCTGGTTTTTGTGTTTTATGTTATTTGCAATCTTAGAACAATTTTGAAATTTCGTCAGTTAATTCAACAAAACCCAAATTTTCAGTGTGGGAATAAAATTCTCTATTTGTTTTCATAAAGATTTTTGTTGGGGGATTCAAAAACTATCTTATGGACTTAATTTCTAAAACTAGTTTCAATTCCCTTTTCATGTTGATTTGCTAGAAAAGTTGAGGATCACGAAAAATTTTTAGTTTGAACTTTAAGTTTGGGAATGCTTTGAATTCTTGTTTAAAAATCAAATTCAATGCTACATATATGATTTTCGGTCACTCATGAGTAAAACTTGCAAGTTAAAGTCATTGGTTTCAATTAGAGAAAAAATTTCATGTCAAGTGCTGAATGTCTTAAGATTGTAAACGACAAACACATTGACCAAATTGAAAAAATTTAAACCACGGGAACCAAATATAATTTTAGATAAAAACACATTGACTAAATATGTAGTTTACCCTACTTAAAATGATAAGGCGGTCATATTTGGGTGTGTTTTAAGAAGTACTTTACCATGAATCCATCTTGAGTGCTTCCTAGAGTAGCTCCAACAAGTTGGGCTTTTAATTTAACGGGCTAAATAAAAACTTATATATCATGAGTGTATACAATTATGTGTCTATCTCTCTCATCACGTGATAGGTCATGTGATGTGAGAGATAGAGACAATAAGAATATATATTCATTACATGTAAGTTTTACTCTAATAAACCTAATTAGAGTGAGTTTACGAAGAAACTAGTTGGCCAAATGTATTTTCAATTGATTTAGTTTTTTTTTTTTTTATTGGAGGAGGGGATTCAAAGTTAAAACCTATTCCAACATGGGAAGAAAAAATATCTGTAGACTATTTTGATTAATTAAGCTTAATGGGGTCAATCTAACACTTACATCAGTCAAGTACATCCTTAAACAAAACAATTGAAATGTACGTGTGCTAATAAGCCTAATAGATAGCCATTTTTTAATATTGGTCTCTAAAATTATTTCATGAAAAGATAAATTTGTAATTAAAAAATCATTAAAAAGCCGGTGAGATGTGAGAATCGACGAAACACAAAATTTGATGCAAACAATGTGAAGTAAGTGGCGTGGAAGAGGAGGCCGGGTATTTCCAACTGCTAATCATGCAGCTTTTTATGTATTATTTTTGTAATGTGAATTGAAGAACTCTAGAAGTAATGCAGCACATTCTTTGTGAGCAGCATGCCCGGCCGCTCAAGTCTGACTTTTTTTTTTTTTTTTTGAAGATAACATAATAAATGATAAACTATAGCTAGCAACCAATAATTAAGCATGCATGCAATAAGTATAAATGAATGCATATAATTTAGTGTAATAATCGTGTCAAGTACAACCTTCATTGATATGTAATATGTTGGTATATATGTGTCCTTATCTCAATCAAAGTTTACAATTTTTTAAGATAAATTAAATATATGATCTGCATCGTAACAAATTGAATTATCATACTATCACGCAGTGTCTATTCAAAACTGATCTTCATCCAGAAATGAGTGTTATGTAGCGTCAATAATTTAAAGATCGGATGGGATAGGTCGGCTAGCTTCCATATCTACAACAACAACAGCCGTCCATGCATTCTTGTGCCAAACTCTAGTCCTAAACTATACAAGCAGCACTAGTACTACACTACTACAAGCTAGTAGTCAAACCTAGCTATATATATATGTTTCTGTCTTCAGGTTAAGGAACAAAACCAAGTCTGCTTAATTGCAAGAATAGGACCCTAACCTAAGGACCAAAACTGGTATTTAAGTTTGTTCACTAGTCAAAATGGAGTTTTTTATTAGTTTGGAATTATATTTAGGTAAGCAAGTTGTGGCATATTTGTATTCATTCACGCGTGTTCTTACTAGTCACAACTCACAAGCAGCCCATGAATCATGAATCATGATTGATTGATTGATTGCCCCCACCTTTTTTTTTTTTTCCTTGCTGCTGACTCATGCATGATAGTCACCATTTAGTTTGCTTTCCGAACAATACTAATTATGTTAGAAATCTCGTCTAAATTAAAGGGTGATTTGAAGACCCAACCATGTATAGCAGTATTACATAGTCAACTCTTTCTTTCCTTTCTGTGTAATTACCTTTGATATAGACCTTTGATTTAGGATCTTGTTTTCCTAATTGTACAAATCCTTAGTCTACGGTTTGGCTATATATTTGTAAAGTTTATACACAAATCAATATACAGAAATATTTCCCTCATATTTTCTATATGGTATCAGAGCCTAACATCTGATTCCTTTTCTTTTCGCTGTCTTCAATCTTTCATCATGGTTCTTGAAGAAATCAGCCAATCATCACAAACACCAAAAACCAACAATCAGCAAAACAATTCAACGACTGATTATGATACATCTTCGCCACTTTACCTGCACCATTCAGATAACCCTGGTGCCATTATCGTCTCCAAACCACTTATCGGAGATAATTATCCTACCTGGAGTCGTGCGATTCGCAGAGCTCTAGAAGCCAAGAACAAACTTGGATTCATCGATGGAACTTTGACCAAACCTGCAGATACTTCTCCAGATTTCAATCAATGGATCCGCTGCAATAGTATGGTGAATTCTTGGGTTGTTAACTCTCTTTCCTCTGAGATCGCCAACAGCGTAATCTATACTGAAAAATACACTTGATATCTGGACCGATCTAAAGGAACGTTTTTCTCAAAAGAATGCTCCTCGAATATTTGAGATTCATCGGAGTATAGCTAATCACAGTCAAGGGACGGCCTCAGTTTCAGCCTACTACACCATCCTCAAGGGATTCTGGGATGAACTCTCATCCTACACAACTGTCACCCCTTGCACTTGTGGTGATACAAAATCCCGAAATGACATATTGGCAGAGCAAAGACTGATGCAGTTTCTTACCGGCCTCAATGATGTTTATTCCACTGTTCGAAGCAATATCTTGTTGATCGATCCATTGCCTACTGTCACTAAGGCTCATGCTCTAATTTTGCAGGATGAACGACAACGTTCATTAAGCTCTTCCATCACATCTGTTGCAGATCATTCAGCCTTTCCTATTTCTCGACCCATGAATAAACCAAAATATCATTGTGATTTCTGTGATAAAGATGGTCACACTGAATCTCATTGCAGGAACAAGAACCCATCAAAATATCATTGTGATTTTTGTGATAAAGATGGACACTCGGACTCACATTGCCGTTACAAAAAGAAGCAAGAGAACCAATCCACTCAAAGTCAGTCCAATACGTCTGGGAGGAATGCTCCAAACAGATCCAATAGGTCAGGCTTCACTGCTGCCGTACATGCCAATCCACCAGCAGCAAATTCTGGTCTAACACTCACCCCAGAGGAATATCAACAATTTCTTTCGATGATCTCCAATGGTAAAAGTAGTCCTTTGGCAAACACCTTTGCAGGTATTTCATGTGGATTAACCTCTGTTTTCAATCCTTCTACTTGGATAATTGACTCAGGAGCCACTGACCATATGGTATCAAATTCAAAATTTCTTCACACTAAATCACTTATTACTTGTGCACCAGTGAAATTACCTACTGGCCAAACTGCATCCATCACACATATAGGACAATCAAATCCGTCCCCTACATTACCCTTGCATGATGTACTTCTTGCACCTTCTTTTCAATTCAATTTAATGTCAGTTCATAAACTCACCAAGTCATTGAATTGTTCAGTCACTTTCTATCCTAATGAATGCATTTTTCAGGACCTAGCTACGAAGAGGAGGATTGGCAAGGGTAGTGTACATGGTGGTCTTTATTATTTGGATTCAGACAATACTCCCATTATCTCCACCGTGTCCTCTCCAACTGTCAATCTATGGCACTGGCGTCTTGGCCATCCCTCAAGCATGGTTCAATCCAACATTTCTCAAATTTCAGATTCTGTTTCTTGTTTCAATAAGGATAGTTGTTTAATTTGTCCACTCGCAAAGCATGCTAGAACTCCTTTTCCTTTGAGTACTATTTCGACTTCAAAGTGTTTTGATTTGTTACATATTGATATTTGGGGCCCTTTTAATATTCCTTCTCTTACTGGAGCCAAGTATTTTTTAACTATTGTTGATGACTATTCTCGTTGTACATGGACATATCTTATGCATTTTAAATCTGAGACTTCCAAACTTATACAACAATTTTTTGCCATGATCAAATTGCAATTTAATTCTTCCATTTGCAAAATTCGTACTGATAATGGTTTAGAATTTCTGAATACTCATCTTCAACAGTTTTTTTCATCTATGGGTGTACAACATCAACGCACATGCGTTGGCACACCACAACAAAATGGCGTTGTCGAAAGAAAACATCGCCATCTTTTAAATGTAGCACGTTCTATTCGATTTCAATCTCATCTACCTCTACAATTTTGGGGAGAATGCATCTTGACAGCCACCTACCTTATCAACCGCTTACCCAGTAAAGTTTTAAAAGGTAAAACTCCATATGACATTTTATTTGGGAAACCACCAGTTTATTCGCACTTAAAAGTTTTTGGTTGTCTTAGTTTTGCCAACAATTTTTTCAATAAAGAACACAAGTTTGACAAACGTGCAACTCCTGGTATTTTCATCGGTTATCCTCCCAATCAAAAAGGTTATAAAATCTATGATTATGCTTCCAATAAAATTTTCATCAGTCGGGATGTCCAGTTTTTTGAAACAAATTTTCGTTATGCAAAACCTCATATTTCTTCTGCTTCTAATTTTCCTACACCTCCAAATTTACCCACATTTCCCACCGATATCCCAGACACTGACCCCATCCCATTTTTTTCTTCCGCTGCACCACCAAATAACACACCACCTGATCCTACCACTACTCCTTCACATCCAGCTCCTCATATTTCTGTTTCAACACCACCAAATGTTGTCCCTATTTTTAACACGGACATCCCCTCTCCTTACCCAAGCTCGCCTACAACACCTCACACTACCACTCCTTCAAATTCTTCTCCTATAACACCCTCCATTACCACTCATTCCCATTCTTCGCCAACCTCTCCCGGTGACGACCTTCCACCCCGCCTACGCAACCCACCAATACGGTTGCTCGACTACCACTGCTACAATGCCACTGTCAATTCTTCTCCTCCTGCTTAGGTTAAAAAAGGTACTCATTACCCTCTTTCCAATTATCTCACTTATTCTAAAATTGCACCCTCTCACCATATTTTTCTAGCCTCTGTTTCTGGTATAGACGAGCCAACTTCTTATTCCAAGGCTTCTCTTATTCCTCATTGGTGTGATGCTATGCGAGCTGAACTTCACGCTCTTGAATCCAACTCCACATGGTCTCTTGTTCCTCTTCCTGATGGCAAACGTCCTATTGGCTGTAAATGGGTATATAAAGTCAAGCGGAATTCTGATGGAACTATCGAACGTTTCAAAGCTCGCCTTGTTGCTAAAGGCTACACTCAGTTAGAAGGTATTGATTACAAAGAAACCTTCTCACCTGTCGCAAAACTCGTCACTGTTCGAGTTCTTCTTACTATTGCCGCCTCCAACAATTGGCCCATTCACCAATTAGACGTTCATAATGCATTCTTACATGGGGACTTACATGAGGAGATCTACATGCTTCCACCGCCTGGTTATGTCCGTAAGGAGGAGACCACTACTCTTGTTTGCCAATTACACAAATCATTATACGGACTCAAACAGGCGTCTAGGCAGTGGTTTGCCAAATTTTCTCAAGCTATTCTTGAAGCTGGTTACGTCCAATCCAAGGCCGACTACTCTCTCTTTTATAAGCATAAGGGTACTGTTTCGGTTTTTATCTTGGTATATGTTGATGATGTTATCATTACAGGTTCAGATGCAAATGAGATTTCCAAACTTAAAGCTTTTCTACACCAACGATTCAAGCTTAAAGACTTGGGCAATCTAAAATGTTTTCTTGGGATTGAGGTCTCAAGGTCAAAGCAAGGCATATGCTTAAATCAACGTAAATATGCTTTGGACATTATCAAAGATATGGGTTTATCGGGCGCTAAACCCGAGCCTTTTCCCATAGAAGAAAATCTAAAGCTAAACAATTCAGATGGCAACATTCTTGATAATCCAGCTTCGTATCGTCGCTCGATTGGAAGACTTATTTATCTAACAGTTACAAGACCAGATATCCTTTTTGCAGTTAACATGCTTAGCCAATTTATGCATATGCCACGCCAACCACATATGAAGGCAGCTAAGCGATTGGTTCATTACTTGAAGGGATCACCCGGTCAAGGTATTTTATTGCCTTCTCACAATGAATTAAAATTGCGAGCATTTTGTGACTCAGATTGGGCAAGTTGTCCCATGACAAGAAGATCAACCACTGGTTATTGTGTGTTTCTCGGGACCAGTCCAATTTCATGGAAGACAAAAAAACAACCCACTGTTTCTAGATCCTCTTCAGAGGCCGAATATAGAGCTATGGTTGTAGCTACTTGTGAACTACAATGGCTACGATATCTTTTACAAGATTTTGGGGTAACACATTCGTTTCCTAGCATATTATATTGTGATAACAAAGCTGCCTTATACATTGCAGCGAATCCCGTTTATCATGAGCGAACAAAACATATCGAAATTGATTGTCATGTTGTTCGTGAAAAAATCCAAGATGGATCACTTCGTACTGCTTTCCTTCCTTCCAAAGAGCAAATTGGAGACATATTTACAAAAGCACTGGGTAAGGAATCTTTCCTACGATTGAAAGGCAAGTTGAATCTCATCGACATCCACGCTCCAACTTGAGGGAGAGTGTTAGAAATCTCGTCTAAATTAAAGGGTGATTTGAAGTGGTTTGAAGACCCAAGTTTTACCATGTATAGCAGTATTACATAGTCAACTCTTTCTTTCCTTTCTGTGTAATTACCTTTGATATAGACCTTTGATTTAGGATCTTGTTTTCCTAATTGTACAAATCCTTAGTCTACGGTCTGGCTATATATTTGTAAAGTTTATACACAAATCAATATATAGAAATATTTCCCTCATATTTTCTATAAATTAAAGACACCAAATTATTTATTCTAGTTTTTACATCTTAATTAACTAACGAATTTGTATTTCATTGTGTTCAGGTTTAATTAGATTCATTCAAGACTTAATTTACTATATATACCACTTAATAACTGAAAATTTGAATAATGAATCAATCAATAATGCATCTCATTACAAACAAAAGATTAATAATACATATCAAGCTAATACTCTCACACATGTCTAACCTCATCCTTACAAAAATCAAGTTAGTTATTTTCGAGGAGGCCGGAATGATTAAACTATGCAATAAGTTTTAATTACTAGCTAGTAGCTCCTAAAGAAAAAAGACAATGTAATAAATAATGCACTATGGGCTACCTAACTTTTACGTTAGGCAACGTGTTGTATTTAGGTGCCTACATGTCGTGTTATGATAAATTATTCTACATCTAAACATGACTTATTAATGTATATACTTAAATTCATATACACAATTGACAATTTAACATACGATGTCCAATTTGCCCTTTATTTTCCTTAATAAAGTAACAAATTTTATGCGAGGTGTATTGTATATAAATTTTAAAATATTTTTGTAGAGTTTAAAAGTTATGTGGTATTCAGTTAATATTTTTAAGAATTTTTAAAAAATCTGTAAAAATTTATATGTATTAAAATAAGAATTTTAAAGACTCTATAAAAGTCATGTGGTATTTAATTAAGATTTTTAAAGGCTTTTAAAAAGTTCGTAAAAATCTCTGTGCATTTAAAAAGTCATTGACTTTTATGGAATTCATTTAACGATGAATTTTTAAAGATTTTAAAAGACTTTTATGTGTATTTCAAAGTCATTATAAATCTGAGCTCTCCCCTACAGATTTATAAAGATTTTTATAAACTCTATAGAATTTTGTTAAAATTTATAAATTTTGTTTAAGTCTATCACTTAAAAAAAATTTATAAAAATCTTTATAAATCTATATACATTAAACATCTACAAAAACAATATCCATAACATAAATAAAATATTTTATAATACTATAAATATTTGGCCAACAAATCACAGTACCTAGCACACAATAAAAATCCAAAAGGCATTGCAAAGAAAAATACAGGCAACATAAATTGATGGTACCACGTTCAAAAACTTTTCAATGAAAAGACCATTTAACCCTAATTTTTAAATCTAATTTGTATTTAATATTTTATACTTGTGAACGGATGATGTAGAATTTTATGAAATATAGTAATTCCAAAAATCGTATCCAATAATCATATGTAACCTGAACATAGCCGGCAAAGCATCCAATGGAAGACATGTGTTTTCTTGTCCATTTCTTTATATACTTACGTATGTGCACACGTAGATGGAATCTATAATAATTAGGGGGAGATTAAACATCACAAACTTTAATAAAAAGCATGCATATATATATATATATGGACCCTACCCTTTTTTGCCTTCAAATACTTTCACTATGATTTTCTTAAACAAAAGTTTATGTCCCCTTACTATCCCCTCCACTCTAGACAACAACCTTATCCGCCTAAAATAGCATTAAGCAAACCAAATAATCTCCTAAAGTAGAAAAAAGTTGGAAAAAACTAACAAATGCTTATAGCCCATGTAGTCATATATACATAGCTTTCACACACACTCTTTGGCAATCAAAATAATAATTATTCAAGTTTGGAATTCAAAGTGGGGGTTGAAGAGTTCATAGATAGACAATGATGACTTTGACAGAAAAAAATGGGTGATGAAAGTGATGATGATGATGATGATGATGATGATGAGAGACCATAAGACTAAGGGTTTCCCGGAAAGTGCACTCTTTTCGTGGAAAGTTCCCCTCATGATTTATTGGTCCATACTCCACACCATCCATCATCTATTATGAGTGATGTGTGGACTATTTTAGAACAACCTTTCTCATCATTCATCATAGCGTGCTTATAACGTAAACATGTAGTCATATATCTTCTCGATCGGCCCCCTTGTCAATCTCAACCGTCCATTTGAGTACCCCTCAATCTAATATGTGTTCCATTATAGTAAAGGTAGAATATTGATGGCTTTTTAGATGGGGTTTAGAAAATAATACTTCGAAGTTCGAACCACCAAAATTTTTCTCCAATTCTTGGCATCAAATAATGTGATAGATACATGTGACTAATGTGAGTATCTTATTGTTAAGGGCACCGCTAGAGTTCTCAAGTTCGTAAATGATGTAACAGTAATTTATTAATTCATATGCGATCGAATTCACTTGGATCTGGACTCTTTGTTTATGTGCTTAGTTTTCCTTATTTTTCCTTGTAAGGATTTGTAGCATTTTTAGGTGTAAATGTGATCAAATGAGAACACTTAGATTTACAATACATGACTAATATTAAAGAAAACAAAAAAAAGGTAAATCATACAATCCATTTTTTGTCCACTTTAAAACTTATTTATTTACAATAAGTACTTGCAATATATTAACACGATACTAACACATCATTATTTTAGGTCTACCTTAGAGCACATTTTAGTAAACTTTCTTTTATTAAATAACTCGACATGTTATATTGCTTAAAATTGTAAATCATGTGACTTGTTTGAATATATAATTTAGATCATGCATTTTAATATGTTAAAAATATGGCAAAAGAATATTATTCGTTTATAGTAAGATCTTGTACATAAACAAATTAAACACTATCATATTATATGAAAACAGAATTTAATTAAGAATTTATTTTTATAGTACCAAATCCAAGAATTTTAAGCAATGGGAAAGAAATGGTGGATAGATTCATTGTTTGGGGTCCATCCATAAAAATGGAAGGAGGGTCTGACTTTGAGACAAAATCTCATGATAAGATTTTGTGAAAGAGAGAAAGGGAAGAGTTTCATTGGCACATCACGTGGGTATGACCCACTGGTCCTTATAAAAGCCTAGCATATCACGTGACCACAACCCTCACTATCTATTCTTGTATTTTTTATAAGTTTAATCATCCATTCCTTTCTTTCTCCACACGCTTCTCACCACCAGAACCACCCGTTTAGAAGTAGTAGTAGTAGTAGACCCTCACCCTCACCCTCACCCTCACCCTCTTTCTGTCTCCAAGCAACTGAATTACAGACAGATACATGTGAGCTAACTTCCCACCCCTTAACCCCACACTTACTTCTTATATAATCATCAACTCCAACACTATTTCTTGGTCAAACATGTCATATATAGTTTCTTTGAAATCATTAATTTAATAATATCTTCCCTAGCTACTTTTCTATCAATTTTCATCATTGTTTGATGTGTCACATGATTGTTGATAACATATTTTATAAAAATAGGATTGATTCACTTGTACGTATGTACAGGGAGTTTCATTTTTATTAGAAATGTAATTAAAATGGCCAGTTAAAGTGATATACTAGTTAACTCCACGAATAGAGTAAGTTATAAACTCATATGTCAAAAATAGTTAGGTTTACTAGTTACGTGTAATTGAACGATATTTATTTCATACGATGCTTAACACTCACGCATTATATGAATTTTTTTTTTTTTTTAAAAAAAGCTTACTTAAGATCTTGTAGCTGATAAAGAACTGGGTCAGTGAAGTGACACAATAGTTTTAATATTGTAAATATTTGACTGTTTCTATATGTTTAAGATATAAAAGACATTTGTGCTAGATATTTTTATATTCAGATCATGATTTATCCAAAGACCAAGCCTTTGTTTGGTCCAGATTTGAATTGAATCCCATCCAATTAACATTGTACTAAAAGAAATTTGCTGCACGTACAAATTAAAGGCTTAATTTTGTACATACCTGGCAACTCTTCTTTCACTTCAACTTCAACCAACTCATGCATGATGAGGATATACTGTCGTTTATCTCAACTTCATATTTGATATTTCAAAGAACGAAATTAAAAGAAATACAGTTTAATTAATAAACAATAAATAATAGTAATCCCTTCATAGATATATAGTTCGAAAATTTACATACATATATAATTTCTTTTAAAAGAAAAAAAGAAAAGAAAAGGTAATTGATCAGTAATAACTATTTAATTTCTACAAATTAATTACACTAACTAGCCATGTCTTTCTTTCACTACAAAGCCCTTAACCAACAAAAAATATAGGGGTTAAGGGGGTTTGATTTATCTTTGTCCTTGGTCTAATCCTAATATCCAAATACTAATTAAGCATGAAACAAGGCCTAACAAGCCGCATAAGGATTGGTGAAGGGACTATAGAAGTGAGGCTTTGAAGCCATCGAAAATGGGGTCTTGGAATTATTAGCACCCTCACTCCCCACCCCTCCAATCCTTTCACAAGATGGACACATAGTGAGGGTGGCTGCTGGCATGTGCATGTACAAAGGCTGGCTCAGCTTCAGTGCCTTCAGTTCTTGGACCTCCTTCTGTAGCCTCCTGTTCTCATCTGTTAGTGTTTCACAGCACTTCTTCAAGAACTCACAGTCTACTTCTGTTTGCTTCAGCTTTGTCCTGCGTGAGCCAAATAACAAAACCACAACTTAATTGATTCATTGATTCCACACCCATATAATTAATTTTGGTATATTGTATTTCTGAAAAAAAAAAAAAATGTTTAGTCTTTGTGTAAGGATAGTAATTAACTTCTAGCTCTTTACTCGCAAATCACAGTCTGACACGAATTCTTTTGTTTTTTCTTTTATTACTTGATTTATTTATTTATTTATCCGTGTCAGGTTGTAATTTACTGATAAAGATTAACAAATCCTAGTTAATTTTGTTAGGATTCTAATCTTAAAAGACAAAAAAGAGAGAGGCAATAATTAATGGGTCTTTTGGAGCAGTGTTTGGGTTGTGGTAGTAGTTGCATACTTGCATGTAGAAATAATTTTCATCTGGGTTATGTCCTGTTTTTGCATACATAGAATTAACAAGGATGATATAGTGAATTTTACCTGGCTCTCCTATTTTGGAACCATACTTCTACTTGTCGAGGCCTCAAATTTAGCTGTCTGGCCAAAGCTTGCTTTTGTTTCTGTAATTAAACCCAATAACAATAATATTATTACTTTTCAATTTTCATGAGAGAGGGAGATCGAGAGAGGGAGAGAGAGGGAGAGAGAGATTATTACAGGGTTGAGAGTGCTATGTTGTTTGAAGCTTTCTTCTAGGAGGGCAGATTGTTCCTTGGTGAGCCTGAGCTTCTTTCTTGCATTAGGACCATCTTCATCTTCATCACTGATGACTCTTGAAGAGACTACTTTCTCCACCTCAACCTCTTCACTGCTAAGGTCCCTCTCCCTCTTCACCACCCTACCACTAGAGAAAGAAGAGACTGCGCTATGGCTATGAGGCGATGCTTGCCTATACAAATCAATGGCTTCCTCATGACAAGCAGTAGTAGTGGTAGTACCTTTGTGATATGGCTCACTACCACAGAGACCCAAAGTTAAAGATGGCTCAAAATTAGGACTTGTGGCACCAAAATTTGAGGAATTAGGCTTCTTTGTCAAGGTTGGTGAACTAGTCTCTTGGGGGGATGCTGTTGTGAGACCTAATCCCAAGACAAGGCCTGTGTTACAAGCAAGATGATCATGATCAAAACCCATTTGGGGGGATGGAAAGCTAGAGAGGTGTTTAGTTTCTTTGGTGTGTGAAATGGGGGATTGGGGGAGATGATAATATATATATATGTGGGTTGAAGACTTGAAGTTATGGGGAGCAAAAGGGGGTGTTGTGAATGAATATTAGTAAGAGGGGAAGGAGGAGAGGAGAGAATTAGGAATGAGACTTTTGTGGGGGCGTTTGGGTGGGTGGGTGGGTGGCTATGATTATTAATCAAACCAAAGAATGAGTAGAGAAACGAATCTGGGGCATTGGGAAATTATCAAGGAACTCCACATATCTCTCTCTCTCTCTCTACATAGGTTGACCATTTGAGCCCCACTACCATATATTATTATATATCTCTCCATTATAAAAACAAACAAACAAGGACAATCTCTCTCTCTCTCTCTCTCTCTCTCTCTCTCTCTCTCTCTCTAATATGGTATGGCTAGAACCGCATGGCAGTGGGAAACACATCAAGAGGATGATTCGCTCGAGCTTGGCCACCCATTAACGTACCAAATTTAACTATTACTACCACTTTATTAATTTATTTTCATACATATGATATGCTTCCTTGCGTACCTAGCTCTAGCTAGTTGCACTTTACATGTATCAATTATTGGGGCACACTTTTGCTATGTTAGCTTGTGTCCCAAACTTAATAACTAGTTTTCTTTTAATTAATTTCACTAGACAGCAATTATTATTAATAATATCCAATATTTGGTGTGGGCTTTTGCTCATTCAAAGATTGCTTTAACTGATTGGCAAAAGAAATAAAAAATGACAAGGCCATGATTGGATATTAATAATTATGAATACTCCTTTTACAACAGACCCACATGAACTGTCTCCCACTCCATGCCTGCTTCAACTGGCTAGAGAAATGGGCATGAATCACATATGTGTCACCTTATTGCTTACCAATATTGCATATTCTAGCTATTGCTTTTAATTTAATGAGATCGATGATGGGTGGGTGTGGTTTAATTTCTTTTCTCTTGCTTATGAATTTGGGAGAGATTAGAAAGAGATGTGCACTATCTTCTTGGCATTGCATAATTAGTGTGGCAATTGGGCATGGACTATATATTCTTTGTTTTCTTGTTTGTTTTGTGAGAAAGGAAAAGAGAAAGTGAAAAAAGGAAAGTAGGTAGAAGACAATATTGCACCATTGGAGTAAATGATGAATTCAAAAGAGTTATAATGGTGCCATGAGAATATGATTCATGAACAAGAATCCGGATCTTTGCTTAACTAGAAAGTTGATCGATGTGGAGCCTCTCTCTCTCTCTCTCTCTTTCTCTCTCTCTACATGATCATGTACAATAATATTGCTTTGTCGGCGATGCTGATGAGTAGTTAGGTCACCCATAAAACATGATAAACCTAAAAAAATGCAAGGTAAGACAACAGCAATATTGGCACCCACCAGCTTCTTCAGCTTGTTCTAATGCTTGCCTTATTAACTCCAATTATAATCTTTTTAAGGACAAGTAATTATGGTTTGAGAGGAACTGTTTGATGGTCCCGCAGACCAGTCATTGATGATCAGACTAATGGTACAGATCGAATATATATAATGGCCACAATTATTTATGGAAATTAATTGTATTTGGCTGTTGAAGTTTGAAACATGATGGAAATTATTAACTAGCTAGTACGTTCTTTCGTAGTCATTAAGAAATTGGAGGGGCTTATTAAACATTTGCAATAGTCAATAGCAGTACACATGGGTTTTTTTTGCGCTGCCATGCAGTTCTCTAGCTTTAATGGTATTAGGTATATATGCGCCTTCAATAACCCCTTCGAGAATGAGGAAATATCAAATGAAACCATTTGTACTATTTTTATTGACCACATATTTGACGGAGGTAAAATGATTATTTGGTGATTGTGTCCGTCAATATAGGTATAAATCGTGAATAATATTTTTTTATTAGACAATCTAACAATATAAAATATTTAAACATATATTTTATCAGATTGTGAATAATTTAGACCACACACTCGTGCAAAAATCAACATGATTAATAATTCAGATTTATAGTCTAAAATCATCCGATAAAAAATATTTTTAAATATATCTTAATTGGCAATGAATGAAGAAGTTAGATATGTCACAGTCCACATGAGATCAACTATAAAGTGCATGTGTTAAAATCATGAGCCTAACTCATCCTCAAAAACCGGTTTTGTAAGGAAATGATTGATTTAAGGCTTATATAGTACACAATCCAATCATATCTTGGCGATGTGAGATATTTAACATCCCCCTCAAAGCCAAGGTTGGGTCCACTGCTATATGATTGAACTCTACTAAACGAGAGTCCAAATGCCACATAACAAACCCAACCAATTCCAAGATACATCGGGTCATAAGATTCACTTGGGCCTAATTAATGCCAAGGAATATGAATCATCGACTCTGAAACCATGTCAAAGCCCACATGAAACCAACTATAAAGTACATGTGTTAAACTCATAAGCCTAATTCATCCTCAAAAACCGGCTTGTAAGGAGAGGATTGTCTAAGGCTTATATAGTGCACAACTCAACCATATCATGGCGACATGTAATATTTAACAAGATATAACACTTTACTTCTTTGATTGATATGAGATATTAGTCTCAACACTTATATGAGAGTTTTTTTTAACAATTATTATGATCATGAGTATACATGTAGCATTATTTAATTATAGAGATGATTCAAAAATATTCAATTCTTGAATTTGATTAAAAGGTCATACATGGCTTGGAAACTTGATTACGTTAAACTTTGCTAGCGGAGAAAAATTGACTACATATATGGCTCATTTTGGGAGAACAAAATGGGGCTAAAGAATATATATGTACGTGAACCGCCATCCTAACGTTTAATAAACGTACAAAACATCTTTTTTTACGCTCTTGACCCATAATATTCAAACTCACTTTGTATACCTTAGACTGAGCTATTCTAAGAAATCAAGTTAATCAACAAATGATTAATACTTGATAGATTTTCTGAAAATATTTGAGTCATCGTAAGCATAGGGAGGACTATTTATCCGGTACAAACTCATGCACTCCGACTTTAATAAAAATTAGTTATGTCTCAGGATAATTAGTGTCTAATTTTAAACTCCCTAATCATCAAAAAAATTTGTCTAAACCCCCACCTATCTAGAAACTCTTTCAAAACCCCCTATAACTTATAATCCTAAATTACCCTTCTGATGCGCGCTGACGCATGTTGACACATGCTGACATCACTGTAACTGAATTTTAGTTAAACTTTTTTTTTTTTTTTTTTTTCTGGAATTGAAGTTTTTGCTAAAACTCAATATTTCGCTAAAATTAAAATCAAACACTGAAATTGAATTTTATTACACTAAAACTGAATTTCAAGATGTTAGTTACATTGAAACCGAATTTCAAGAATTCAGTTACACTGAAATTGAATTTCAAGAATTGAATTACATTGAAACTGAATTTCAGAAATTCAGTTACACTAAATTGAAGAATTCAGTTATGAATTTACTTACTGAAATTGAATTAAGTGATGAAAAAATTACACCTTGACTAAAATGCAATTACACCTTAATTAAAAAACAATTACACTTCACTAAAACAGTTACACCTTTACTGAATTCTGTTTCACTAAATTGAAGAATTCAGTTATGAATTTATTTACTGAAATTGAATTAAGTGATGAAACAATTACACCTTGACTAAAATGCAATTACACCTTAATTAAAAAACAATTACACTTCACCAAAACAGTTACACCTTTACTGAATTCTGTTTCACTAAAAAGAACACAGCAACCTTATCCAAAAAAAAAAAAAAAAAAAACAACAACAACAACAATACAACAAGTCATTGAGATGAGAGGAGTAGTCAACAATACAACGTCGTCCGATCACTTCACGCGCGACAAGTATACGACAGTCGCCACTGCCTCGATCTGTTTTTACCTGCAAATTTGATTCATCATATTTTAGAACCATAATTTCATTCAAAATTCGTTTAAAACTCATGTTTCACGAACTGAAACTGTTTAATTAATAAATGTAAGCTTAAAGTTCCCTATCCAATAAACTGAATTTTCACGCACTAAAAAATGAATAAAATAAGGTTTTAATCGCCACCACTCGCGGCGGAGCAGCTGCAGTGGTCGTGAGGTTTAATTTGGGTTTTCTTGTTTCTTCAACAATTGGACCAATCCAAATACATATAATTGAAGAGCACAACGAGGTGAAGAAGATAGATACCTGACTCATCGGAAATGGCTGTCGAAAAAGGCAGATCGCCAGAGGAGAAGCCGCGGCCTTTGTGGCTTCGATCTGCCGCAGTGGCTGATCGGATGAAGAATCCGAGCACACCATCATGCTCAGGACGTCGAGAGGAAGAAGACTTGGGTGGTCCGGCATTCCAACTCAGCCGAAAAAGGCAGATCGCCGGTGAGTACCACCGATCGTAGTCGAGGCGATCTGCGTTGTTTTGGCTTGATTCGGGGCGAGTGATGACAGAGGGAGGAAGAGGAGAGAAAGACGAAGCTGATGGTGGTCTTGCCGAAAACCGTTGCCGGATGACGCCACACGCGCCAGCGATAGCCGCACGCGGAGGAGAGAGAACAGAGAAGGTGTAGGAGAGAGAGAGAGAGAGAGAGAGAGAGAGAGAGAGAGAGAGAGAGAGAGAGAGAGAAGAGAGAGAGAGAGAGAGAGAGAGAGAGAGAGAGAGAGAGAGAGAGCGTGAGGATGAGAGAAATTAAAAAAAAAACTGATTTTGAATAACAGGGTTATAATAAGAATATTAAAAAAAATGTGGGTTAAACATAGGTGGATGTTAGTTGACCAGGGGGTTTTGGGAGAATTGAAGTGACTAATAGGGGGTTTTGAATTAGTTTTAATATGGGTGGAGGTTTTGAAATAACTAAGCTCTAATTTTGCGGTTTTAAATAGTTTACTATAGGATAATGCATTAGGCATATATATAAAAATTTGTTCGTGAAAGATATATCTTTGTTTTACTTTAACTTCTCTCTTAATTTTTTTTTTAATGGAAATGAAGTTAATTAAATTTAAAAAGCATTACATAAATTCTCAAACAAAATGATGTAGGACAAGATATGGCCATATGGGTTAATTCATATACAAAAAGTTAAAGAAATTAAGACAATTCAAAATTAAGAAAAAGAGTCCAAAGTTGGGAAATAATAGCTCAAGAAGGTTATGGGCTCGTGAAAAAGATCAAATATTATTTTCCTAGATATTTCGGGATGGCGTAACTTGGTGCAAAAGTGTCCGACGTCACAAGTCTAAGATAGACAAATTCTGATTTTTAGAAGAAGGTGGGCCGGAGTCAGAAAATGGGCATTTTGGGCCAAATAACGTCGTTTATAAGCCAAAACTGTGTTTTAAGTTATTTTTCAAATTTTTTCAATTAATTTCCTATTTTATTTTTGCCTTCCTAGTGAAGTTAGGGCTTGTGAGAACTATATAAGCCAGCTTTAGGCCTTTGTTTATCAATTATTAAGTATTTTATCAATAAAAACTCTTGAGTATTCTCTCAAATTTGTGGACTCCAGTTTATCAATTTAGGGTTAACGCTTATTTTTTCTTTCACGAATTCGCTGCATTATACCATTTGACGCAATGAGATTGTGAAAGGGATTAAACAAGTGTATAGTCCATGAACAATAAAACTAGAATCCACCAAAAAAAAAAAAAAAAGAGAAAAATGTCTGAAAGTTATCAAAAGATTGAAAGATTTATTGAATTATATATTGAAATGCAAAGTAAGCTATGCGGCTATGCCTTTGTAGGTTTCATACCCTAAACCAATTAGGAAACATAAAAGGAAAGCCAAATTAATTAAGAAAACCAATCTTAATCCTTATTGGAAAAGAAAACCAAAAATTAGAAATATCCTAAACATAACTAAAACTATAAAAATCTAATTTGATTAGGAAGGTGATCTTATTTGACCAAAAATTGAATGAGCTCATAGTTTCACTATAAGGCTTGTAGATTTCGTCGTTAACCTTCAAGTTGATATATTATGAGTCTAAATTGGACATTTCGGCACCAAGTTATGTCATTCTGAAATATTCAAAAAAATAACCTTCGATCTTTTGCAGTAACGCGTAACCTTCTTGAACTAGAATTTCTCAACTTTAAACTTTTTTCCAGACTTTAAATTACCTTAATTTCTTTAACCTTTTATGTATGCATTGACTCATCTCTTATAAACGTCCTGAATAAATATTCAGGAGCTCCCTCTCATTGTAATAAACAAAACGAAAGGAAAGAACTTTTGGAAAGGATTATCCAAAGCTTTCGTCACGTGAGAGGCTGAATATGAAAAAGTTTACAGCCATTGTTTTTGGACCCCAAGTTGATAGGCTTTGACTTTTAAAATTAGTTTTATACATACATATATGTTTACACGTCCAATAATATAAAAAATGTGTCCTTGCAGCTTTCACTTTAAACGCATGATTGGACATATTCACAAATTCTTCAATCTTTAATTGATGAATTAATTAATCCACACATTAAATTAAAGGAAGTGTCATAAAACCAAATAAAATAGTGGAGGTTCTGGATCATGTGTCATCGCCACACCTTATCCAGCCCTCTTTATCTCATGTGAAAATTAATTAAAAAATTGGATGGTGTGGAGGGCAGATGGGGACACGTGGAGGGGCAAGGGGGTTGGACATGTGGGACCCATCAATGATTTGGTATATAGGGCATTTGATTCTTGGATTATGGAGCGTAGAAGTTGGCAATGATGGAGGGAGAGAATTTGGGATAAGGTTTTGGCCTCTCTTGCTCTCAAGTCTCAAGTTCTCAACTCAACTCAACTCCCTTTAAAGCCAAGCCGACCATGTTGCTCCTCCAAATTCTCTGTCAGTGTGTGTAGGGGGAGACTGTAGGTTGCGTATCTTCCTGCTCCCACGTACACTGCACATGTTAATTGGTATATGCATGCTAGTTCCTCCGAATTATGTTTTGTTTGACACTTTGCTTTATAGGTTAGGTTAAATTTGTCAACATTTTACCCTTATGCTCAATTCTGTTAAATAATTCACCCTAAAATCGGAAGAAAATCAATTTCTCCTTCAGTTTTATACAAGTGACACCACATGACTTTCAGTCTGTGGACATTTTCAACTTTAATTAATGATAACATGAAAATGCCCTCATGCAGAAGGCCACGTGGCGGCACATATGCAAAAATGATGAAAAAATTATAACTACATTGAGATAAATTGTTTAATGTGATTGAGTTTAAAATGTTAAAAAATTTAATTTGGAGGATAATATATGTAATTAACCCTTAGACAAATTATGTACAATTTTATCTACGGGATATATTCTACCCTAGTTGTTATATATTGGATCGTTGGTGTGTTTTGGAAAATATGTGTGGATAAAAGAGTGAATTTGTAATTCTTAAAAAAAAAAAATTGAGAATTCATAATACTTTTAGACAGTATCGCATAATAACCTTAGTACTGCAAGATTCTTTTTCTGGAAGGAGTTATATATAGATTACAACGATGACATATTTCTTGGTGCAATGAATCACCCCCCCCTCCTCTTTCCCCAAAATAAGTTGCCCGAGTTCTACTACTTTTTCATATTTTTCCTAAACCATCGAATTCCCACTACCTTTTATAAGTCTTTGATTGAGTTATTCTTAGAAAAAGTGAGGATCTGTAATGGGATTTTTAGAGTTAGCATGAGTTATTCTCATTTCTAGCTAGTTCATCAGTTGTTTGGAGTTGAGATTGTACAAGTTGTATAATATTTTTTATCAGATATTTGACATATTATGTTGTTATATTATTAATTTGGCATCTATTTAAAAAATGAATTTGTATAATTAGTAATTTAGATTGCTAATTTAAGAATATAACATAAAGTATCTGACTAGTAAGAAAACATTTCTCCATACAAGCTTATCCAACAAGTTGTTTTATATTTTATAACTACCCAATAGAGGTTAAAGAGATCAATTGATGGCAACTTGAATAATAGAGGATATGAGGAGTATGCATGTATATGTTAATAACAAGTGTGTGTCAGTATCAAGCTTGAAGTAGTATAGTTCTATAGTAGGAAGGGGATTTGAAAAGTTGAAACTATTATGTTGTCCTCCCATGTAAAGTATGGTGGTTAAGGACTAATACTGTTGGCTTTGTGTCTGGCAGGTGTGGACTGACTCACACACATATATTAAAGCGATCGAAATTAAGATGGAATAAGAAAATTACATCCACAAGAAAAGAAGAAGTTGAATTACTCCTTCAACAAGAGGATCTTTTTTGCTTAATAAAATAGAGCATGATGTTTAATTATTTGATATGAGGGAGGGATTGAATCTGAATATTGTTGAAGGGATAATCTTTGGAGTAATGTGTGTGTCTGTTTATGGTTTTTAGAGGTGAGTATAAACAAACGCACCGACTTTTGATAAAGCAAAAGCCAAAAGGCTTTGGCTTGCACCACTTGAACTCTCTTCTCTAAGACTTGTTGGGTGAGGCTTTTCCCACATAGCCATCATGCTTGCGTTGAAAAGTTGTGAAAGCATAGACCCATCTCACCCCCACCCCACTACGGTGATTGCCTTCCCATCATAGGGAGAGATATCTATATGATTTCTAGGAACTATTCTCCAATTAAAATCTCGGATTTGTAAAGCCTACAGAGTTTGTGTATCTTAAAAAGTACGTGTATATAAAAGAAAGATGCATTTATAACATTTTGGCTCAATTATAAAATATACCCACCAACTATGAGGGATATTTCAAATTAGTCTATGAACAAAAAAATATTTTAAATTAGTATACTAACTAATAAAAAGTTACAAAATAACACATACGTAACAAATTTCGTCAACAAGGGCGTTAAATGCTAGTATAAACCGTGTTAATATGAATTTTTTGAATAATGTGGACACTAAATTTATACCACAAGGATTAATAATAACAAATTTAAGGGTTTAAAAGTTTTTGTAGTTTTTTTTATAAGTTTTTATTTTTTTTTTATCAATATGACATTATAAATTCATGTCTAGCAAATTTGGTGTTCACATTATTAAAAAAATTCACGTCATCGTTGTCCAAAATGACATTTAACTGTCTTTTTTGACGGAATTCATAACAAATGTGTTATTTTGTAACTTTTTATTAGTTAGTTAACTAATTTGAAACTTTTTTTTGTTCGTGAACTAATTTGAAATACCCTTTATAGTTGGTGGTTGCATTTGTAATTGAACCTAACATTTTTAAGCATACCTATGTGAGTGAAATAAACGTCAATTGTATTATATATGCCAGCACTCTAGAATTAATAATTTTAAATTTAATATGTTATATTGTCAAATAATTTACAATATTAAACTCTTGAAAACTCTTGTTCTAATTTTCTCATTCATGGTTTGAGAATTTAATAATTAAAAAGTAAAGATCCAATAATAACTCTTAGATTGTAATAAATGGTTAAAATTGAAAATTAAGGAAAAATAAGTGCGTAAAAACAAGTAAATAATTAGAAATAAACCCAAAATGTATACATGACTTTGGGTAAAACCCAAAGGTTTTTCACTTTCAATTTAAAACCATTTTGATTATACCACGTTGGATTACTTTCATTTTATAGGTTTTGATGAGTCATCCTATTAGTTAACAGCCCCATATTGCCCCTATATTTTTCAATGGTAACTTTTAATGTTGAATTAATAAATACCATATTTTAAGCAATTGTAAATTAACAATTATGATTATGAAAATTAAATTTTTTTCCATTTCAAGTTGTAATTTTGAATTTTGAATATTCATACATAATGGCAGTGTGTCATAATTTTTCAAAGATATATGTATCTGCGTGTTTGTATATTTTCTCGGAACTTCTGATAACAAGGTAAATAAAATTTTCATCCTTCTTCTTATTCTTTCTTCTTGTTTCATCTTCCATCTTTTTTTTTTTTTTGTCTTAATTTACAGGTATAATTTTCTCCTTCTTTACGTCCCCCTCTTGTTCTTACATTTTTTAATTTTAACTAAAGCGAAATGTATCTTCTCATTCTTTCATCTTTTTCTTTACATGAGCCAAAAATATCTTATTCTTATTTATTTGACCTGATCTAGAGGTTTCTTATTCTTTTATCATTTTTTACTTGAGTTAGAGGTGATGATACTTTTTATTTTTAAGTTTATATACCTATTTTGGGTGAGGATACTTTTGGTTTATGCACCTTATGAGGAGGTTGATCAAATTTTTAGTGGAGTTGAGTATAGAGTTTAGATGTTTGGAGTGTGTTAGGTGATGTTGTTTAGATACTTGATGAAATGTTGTTATACCTTATGGAGAGGTTGGAAAAAAACAATAATGGTTTAAGGTTGGAGATTGGAGATTGGCTGATTTTGTATACGAGGATGTTACACAAGTAAAGGCTTTGTTACCCATTGATCATTAGGTAATAATTAATATACTTATGCTTGTTTTCTGGTGTATTGTTGCATTGTATGACTATATAAAAAGATTGTGATTATATACTAGGGTTGGGAATGGATCAAGTCTGGCCCATATCGGCCAAACAACTGACCCACCCGAATAATTGACTTTGTCTATGGTTGGGCAACCGACTATGTCGGTTGAATAACCCTATGCTTTCTTTCTTGCTTTTTATCTATCATTTCCTTTCCTTTTCTTTCCCCCATCATCAATTTAAAGCTCGATTAACTAAGTTAGCTCAAAAGCTTAATACTAATACATTAACACTAATGCATTTTGAAAGTAACACTAAATCACGAAGGAATGCTTTGTGTGAGACAAAAATAATAACAATTTCAATGGCACCAATAATTGAACATTGAAAAAATCAAAATTACTGTAAACAAATTGAAATAAAAAAACAAAAAACAAAAAACAAAAAGCTTTACAAATTCTGGAGATGTTGGGGTGCTCAGCTTGAATCACATTGGCGGCTTATAAGATTGCATCAATATTGGTGGTCTTCACTAGCGACGGCAGAACCGCACTGGCGATTTCACTCGGACCCCTCTTGTGGCCTTGGCCGAAACTTTTGAGCTGCTTACGCTTTAGTGTGGCTCGCACCAGCCATTCCTAATTGTCGTAAACCCTAGCCATGTCTGCGAGACCGGCTCAAATGAATTGTGAGCTTGGTCATAGAGACAACATCTCTGCTTCCTCCTCCGAGGCCTCCGAGTTCAATTTGACTAGCGTCATTGAGCACCAACGCAACAACGACAACCAATTTGATGATGAGTGCATATGAGAGATGAGAGATGAGAGATGAGAGATGATGAGATGAGAGAATAGATGATGAAATCGCATAATGGCTAAGAGTCTGAGAGAAGATAAAAAAGCAGAAAGCAGGGTTGAGAGAGAAGATGAGAGACTGAGAGAGTGAAATGAGTGAGTCAAGAACCTGAAAGAGAGGTAGAGAGTAGAATGGGCTAATTGGTTATGAGCTTTCCATTCTTACATAGTCACACTCATCACATACACAGGCTAGTGCTACATAGCCCAAGCTACCAAAAGCCCAAATTAATTCATAGGGTCGGTTGTTGGGTAACCGACTATCTCCCATATCCAAAACCGACCACCGAATTGATCGACTATCATAGGTCTGTTGGTAGCAACCAAATCGACTTGGTTGGATCCGTTGTTGGTTGTATATCGGCCACAAAAATAGGTCGGTTGTCTAGTAAAAATTGACCTATTCCCACACATATTATATACCTTAGGAATATGTTCGTATTTGTGTTGACTTTATTACTTTTTTATTCTCTTCAATTTTGGAGGCTTACTTGTTCATTTTTCTTTATCTATATAGTATACATATATATATTTGGTGTTGCACGTGCTCATGATATTTGTATACTTGAAATTAAATGTAGGTGCGTTATAAAATATTAGGGAATAAAAAATTTTAAAATTTAAAATTAAAAGTAATAAATGTCTAAATTTATGGATTCTTAATTGATTTTCATTATTTATCCTTCGAGGTAAAATAGACATACAAAATTAATAAATGGGCCTAAATTGAGAATTAACCAAAAACCCTAGGGTTAAATCTAATAGCCATTCTACTTTTTGAGCTTAAATCTAAAAATCCCTAAAACAAGTACGTAGATGGTGTGAATAATAGAAGCAATAACATCCAACTTTGATGCTTATAACCAAGCCTCCTTAGAGTTCAACAAAAGCATATTAGAGTAGAGAGTCATGTTGTGTTTAAATAGGTTTTCGGTCCTCTATTGATTTTTTTGAGTTAAAATATTGTGCTTACGTTGTTTAATTCAGACTTCTATATAGTTATATTTCAAATATAAAGCATAAATATATTTTAAACTCAAAACGGTTCGAGTCCTTAAAATCCAAAACAAACGTTGTTTTACATTAAATAATATTAACACAAAAAAATCCGCAGATTAAGGATCCTATTGAATATTCACCTACAGTAAATGTAATTATGTAAGTTCAATAAAAAAGAAATTTGAAGAAAAAATGAATTAAGTTATAATTTTTTTTTTTTTGGGAAATTTAATTATAAAACTTAGGATAATAGGTTTTCAAATTTCTAAAACATTTAATAAAAAATGAGGTGAATTTAACAAAGAGGTCCCGCATGAGACACTTGGGGGTGGGGAAGGTAGCCAAAATGACTAGGTGGTGGGGGTTAAGGGGCAGAAAAACGGTTGTTGGGAGTTAAGTTGCCGGCTATATTGGGGCACAAAGTTAAGGCATTAGGGTCCTACCAAATAGTTCCTAATACAAATCAGATGGAGTATGTGGTGTTAATTTGTTGACTTGGTGTTGGTGGAGGAGCATGCATTCTTGTTTGTGTAAATGTGTATCAGCAGATTCAGCACTGAGCACATGTTCCGACACAGCAAGCCACATGGTCAATCGCTCATCAGCCTCCCCCTCACCATACAAGATATGAAACATTGCATGGATATTATTGATCAAGTAATGTGCCCCGCATTGATCAACGGCGTGGATCGTTTGGGGAAGACAACATTTCCAATGCCCATTCGACTGGCCCTTCCCTTGTACAAGACAAAATTTCAACTATCCATGGATTGACATCTGTATCTGTAACCTGCCCCCAAAATTTACATCCGAATAAGAGAATTTCAATCTTGTTTATATGACTACGTATATATTTATTTATGAGAAATGTTATCCATCTTTTTCACTAACTTTCTCATTTTACAGTGTGATCAATTTATAATTGAAATTGTTTTTTTTTTAAATCATTCTATGAATATCAACTCTGTAAAAAAATCAACCAAATTGAAAGTTGTTTAGTTATATAACTCTAATTAAATGAACAAACTATTTAATTTGATTTACTGTTTGTTTATTTGATAACGATTACATGATTAAATGATTTTCGATATAATTGATTTTTTTTTTCCATAAGTGATCTTGAAAGAATGATCTAAAAAATAAACCGTTCTAATCATAAAAATACACTGTAAAATAAGCATAATTTGAGAAGGTGGATAACATTCCCTTATATTTATATATACAATCCGTCTTCTAGCACTACTGACATTGATTTGTCACTTAAATGTTAGATTTTAACTATTAGGTTAGATTTTGACTCTTGGATTTTGGGCTAAGATGTTAAACCCTATCGTAAATGGGATAGAAAAATGGAAAATTTGTAGTGTTGATCGATACTCGTAGCTTCTACCTTTTGGTGGTGTAAAAAAAAAAAAAAAAATTCATCAATCAATTTTGAAAAATTTGTCAAAAAAAGAAAAATATGATTAACCGTACCTGAGAATAGTATATAATCTCATTTTAGATATCCGAAATTTATTAACTTTCAGACGTAGCGTCGATTGATCAGCACTATAGAATTTATACCCTGAGAAGCATATATAGTTGCTTCCATCGGCAGCTTAAATCACCATTTTTAATCACATTTCCCCACATGATGTAATACCTTAGGGTGTATAATTGAAAATTTTTACTACACAATATATGAGGTATTGAGTATCTCCATCAATTTCTTATTGATTTTGTGATTGAATGACATATAGTTTCTCTAAAGAAGCACAAGTAGAAAGAGATGAGGTGGAACATGCAATAGTCGCAACAACTGGAGAATAGAACCATTAATCCAGCTAAGCGCGCACCATTAATCTTGTTGGATGCCTCAATCCACTCCTCATAAGAAAAATGGACAACTTGGTAACTTTTTCATCTCCACCATTTTTGAAACATGGAGGACAATGCTTAGTACCACCAACAAATACCATGATAGGACAATGTGTAAAAATAATTAGAGTATCAAACAAAGGTTTTGATACAATGTAGAAATTAGAGTATCCAATGTAAAAATAATTAGCAATAGATAAAAAGACCCAAGATCTTATATTCTATTATAAAAGACTTTTATTTTTATATATGATTATCATACTATATAACATGTTCTATTATTTATGATCTCATAGTTAAAGGTTTAAAGTTAAATATTTATGATTTATAATTTATATTTGAAATATAACTAAGTAGAGACCCAAAACCACATAGTTTGGTTACGAGCAATATCAGCACAGAGAGCATAAGTAGAAGATCGATCCAATCTTGTAAATTATTCTCACCTTTCTCCATGTGAATTTTCATTCACTCTACCGAAAGAATAGTAATTGGGCCTATATATAACATATTAATAATGAAGACAACAATTTTAGAAGTAGTGGAGGCCCAATGGCTGGGGTTAAGAATTTCCCTCTAAAGAAGCAATGAAATTGTTCATGATTTCTAGGCTACTAAACACATGTGGCTAAAGTGGCCAAAAAAAAAAAAAACACATGTGGCTAAAATCAACAAATAAATATAAAAAAGAAAGGTCAAACTTCTTTTATTCAAGTTTGCTTCAAAGTGGGTTTGGGCATCTAAGCATCTCCTAATCCTATAAACTGAACATATATGTAACCATGATGAAGAGAATTGCAGATAATGAAAAAGACACACAAATACAAATTTTCTTCTTTCTCCCACTCAGCGAACACTCAAAGTTGGAGATCGTGGAATTGATGTAATTCATGTATGTACATCGAATTATATCTAATCATGCACAGAACATCAACATAAGGAAATATCCCTCAACTCAACCTTGTAGGGCAAATGTTCCTACCTTTATGTCAACTCATATGATATTTTATGGCATTTAAATTATGAGGCGTATTTATGGTCAAACCACAATCATGCATTCCCAGATGCCTCTGGCTTTTCTGGTTGAAATTTTGGAGGGAATAGATACTTACAATGATATCAAGGAACAATAAGAGGGTATAATTTAAGTGAGACTTTGAAAAGTTGCAGGTGTTACTTTGTATTTTTTTTATATAATTTTAAGAGCATCGCCTGCATAATTGAATATTCTTTTACAATTTGCTTCTGATATTTTCTTTCTGTTTGTCTCTGATTGGGACACACAATCCCTCAATCATTGCTCTCTATCTTAATATTCCTTTATTTATCTAGATACATGGAAATATTACTTTACTAAATGTCTAGCAGGTTAGGTTATGCTAAATTAGCTATGAATAAATTAAGAAGATCATTTAAACATAATTTCATGTAATTCCAAAGTAAAATAATATGTTACTTACTTGTAATAAAAATGAATGGAAATTTAAAAAACACTACAAAAAATGCCGTGTAGAACTTTTAAAATTGTTAACTTAAAAAACAGGTGAAAATGAAAGACGTGTGGATAATGTAAATAATATTTGTAAAGCTTCGAACGTTCATGCAAAACATAAATGACAATTAATTACCATGTCTAATAAATGATAAAACCTTGAAATAAGGCATATTAAAACACACTAGTTTGGAAAATGCATAAAACTTTGAAATTTGAAAACGAAAATTAGAAATGGAAATTAATTACATAATTTTTTTATGATCATACCTTGAAATAAGGCATTGAATGACAAAATTAAAATTTACTTTTTTTCAACTCAAAGGATAAAAGAGGAAAACACAAAATGAATTTTCTGTAGAAAATGGATATCCTATGTGGCAAATTAAAAAATGAGTGTATATCTAATTTTTAAAAAAATAATGGGGTAAATGAAATTGGGCCTCTCGAAATGGATGTATATCCAAGGTATTACATTTGGTTTTTTTGGGGTTCCGAAATCAAAACACATGTTTAACGATTTTTTGTGAAGATTTCGCCGAAATTTTCAAATTTTTTGAAGTTTTGGCGAAATTTACTAAAATTTATCGAAATTTATTGAAATTATCAAAATTATCCTATTTTCTATTTTCTCAAATTTCAGAAATTCACAAAAAATAGATTGAGACTCCAAATAATTCACCGAAAAATTGTACGGACTCGTATTGATGATTACTAATTTCCTATGACCTTAAAATAGTCAAATTGCTTTAAAAAAATTATGAAAAATCCTACTCTCATAATTTAATTCTAAAAAAAAAATAATCACCAAATTCTTGAATTTTCATTTTCTAAAATTCATTTCCACTCAACTAAGTTCTATAACCACAACAAAAAGTCTAAGTTAGTTAAAAAAAAAAAAACTGAAAAGAGAGGCACATGGAAAAAAAGTAAAGAAAGAAAAAAAAGGAGGGGGGGTTTTGGGGCCTTTGGGCAATTGGAAAGAAAAAAAGAATTTGAGATTTCGTTTATTTATTTTAAACCTTAAAATTTAATACATTTCTATATAAAAAAATAATTAAAAGTATCATAAAGGGTCTAAAACCTAATATCCTAAAGAATATAGAGTATATAGGGTTTAATGTTTTAATACATTTCTATATAAAAAGATAATTAAAAGTATTCTAAAGGGCATAAAACCTAATATCCTAAAGAATATTGAGTATATAGGGTTTAATGTATAAATTATAGAGTATAAAGAGTATTAGGGTATATAGAGTATTAGAGTTTAGACTTTAGTGTATAATTAAATTATATAGTATAAAAAATATACTAATTTTATTATACTAATTTTATTTAACAGTATTTGCTTTAGCGCGCATTATATTCAACTTATATCACATGAAACCTACAATATAATTTGATTTCTTCAATGTTTTTTTATCAATTTAGTAAATAATATGTTAAATAAACATATTGTAAAATTTTATTAAAAATTTCCATATTTTGATAGTAATTTTCGTCGTTTCTGTCTAATTTTTGTTGAAATTTAAAAATCTTCAAAATTTCTATTAAAATTTCCGTCGAAATTTTTTTGTAATCCGAAATTCAATTCCTTGTGTATATCTAATTAACTATTGAAACAAGCAAAAACAAAATTAACAGAGAATCCAAATCACATATTTTCAATCCAATTCAAACCCAGTCCGGTCAGTCCAAACCCAATAGGATTTGAACTTTTGGTGGGCTTTCTGAAGTCGAAACAGATGCACTAACGGACTGCGGTTCTCAAAAAGCCCAGTCCAGCAATGCTTTGGATTTCAAACCGTAACTTGATAACAGTAGAAAGGTAAAAAGTAAATCCGAGTAAAACAGAGGTATTTTAGAATACCTCATCAGAGAAACAACATATCATCATCAATTCATCATCATCACCAGCTTTCGAACTCCTTCCCTTGTGGGGTATCATCCAAGCAGCAAGCACTTTACCACAAGGTCAGAAGCACGGCCGGTGCAAGCCATTGCGACGAAAATATATTTATAAACAAAAATTCCTACAATAAGTTATAACACTCAATAATACCATGCCACGTGTCAACCTACTCTTACGTTACGCTGCTCTCTCATCCACGTGAAGCCCACCTCCCAGCTCAGTTTCTAACTGCAATAGTTGCTGGAGCTGAAGCTCAAGCTCATTTCCTCAAACAATCAAACATGGCGAAACCCAAACGCTCCCATCTTCTTCTCTCTCTTCTCCTCATCATCATCGCTTCATCTGCACCATCCCTCGCATCACAGCCGTCCAATACCCGTTTCTCTTCCTCCTCCAGATGGGCCCCACGCGTCCTCGGAAAGTTCTCGCGCTCTTCGCCACCGCCGAGACGCAAACAGCAACAAACAAACCAAATCCGATACCAAACCCGATATTTCGCGCAGCGTCTCGACCACTTCAGCTTCTCGGACCGGCCGAGGTTCCAGCAGCGGTACCTCATAAGCACCGAGCACTGGGTGGGCCCACAGCGCCGGGGCCCCATCTTCTTCTACTGCGGCAACGAGGGCGACATCCAATGGTTCGCCGAGAACACCGGCTTCGTCTGGGAGCTCGCCCCGCGCTTCGGCGCCATGGTCCTCTTTCCCGAAGTAAGTAAGCTTCTGTTTGGTTGCCGAGAAAATTGAAAGAATTAAAAAAAAAAAAAGGCAACAAAAGGAAAATTAATTTGCTTTTTTGGAATTGGCAGCATCGGTACTACGGGAAGTCCATGCCGTATGGGAGTAAAGAAGAAGCTTATAAGAATGCCAGTACGCTGTCGTTTCTTACGGCTGAGCAAGCGCTTGCCGACTTTGCTGTGTTAATCACCGAGCTTAAGCGAAATTTGTCTGCGGAAGGTTGCCCTGTCGTGCTCTTTGGTGGATCCTATGGCGGAAGTATGTAAATTGTAACGCTCTGTTTTCGCGAATTTTGCTTTTATTTTGTGTTTGATGAAAATGATTGATAATTTGATACTCATTCATTTGCATAATTGAATTAGTTTTGTAGCAAAATAGCATTAAGGCAAGTAGCGAATGATCACTTTGGCTGAATGTTACTTTCATACTTTGATTTTGAAAACAGTGTTAGCAGCTTGGATGAGGCTTAAGTACCCCCACATTGCAATTGGTGCACTTGCTTCTTCGGCGCCGATTCTTCAATTTGAAGATATTGTGCCGCCAGAAACGTTTTATGACATTGTCTCCAATGATTTCAGGGTATCTTGTGTTTTTTGTCCCATAGTTTCATGTTGTTTATATGTTTTTATTTTGTGTTGTGCCATGATATTCACATATTGTCACCTCCATCTTATATCCATAGCGTGAAAGTAGCAGCTGCTTCGACACTATAAAGGAGTCCTGGGGTGTATTAATAACTGAGGGTCAGAAACATAATGGCCTGCTCCAGCTGACAAAGACTTTCCATTTATGTGGGTAAGGAATGCAATATGCATGCCATATACTGCATTAGCTTTTGCTATCACAGTGGAGATTGTATTGTTTATACTTCAATTCTTTTTCATTGGCCACTGGGTTTCAGCTGATCAAAGCCATTTGACAGGGAATTAAAGAGTACCGAAGATCTTATAGACTGGTTGGAGTCTGCGTATAGTTATTTGGCAATGGTGAACTACCCATATGCTTCTGACTTTATAATGCCTTTGCCTGGACACCCAATCAGAGAGGTTTGTTGGTCATTTTCTCACAGCGCGAACACACAATTTAGAAGCTACCATATCTTATGATAATAACTTTTCTTCCAAGCCTAGTATTTGCCACCATGTAATACAGCCCAGCCTCTAGGAAAGTCAATTTGAAGGTGCATCCAAGTTCCTTTTTCCCGATTCTAGGGTGTTGTGCATATCTATTTCGAGTGTGTATTGCTACTAAAGAATTTAGAAGGTTTAGGTTATTGTGCTATTTACTGCTCTTTTGATTATCAAATAATCTGTCATTGTTTTCTGTATTCTTCAATTGCGATCCTATGAAATTTGTTTTTTAATAAGTCTTTGCCAATAATTGTCACTTGCCATGTAGTCTATTGCTAGCTATTGTAATTTTTGTCTTATCTTAGGAATTATGACCATCAGTTTTCTACTTGAGAATGTCAGACCCTCTTTCTTTTAGTTAACCATGATGTTTTAACCTGTATGAGTTCAAACCTTATAAATTCCCTTTTGGGCTGTGTTGCCTTTCATATATATATATATATATATATGTGAATTTGTGTCTAGCAGGATATGCTTCAATGGTTTTTGCTTCTGCTGCAAATCAAAATAGTCATTTACCTCTTCTCTTGTAGGTTTGCAGAAAGATTGATGGTTCTTCTGATGGGACTAGCACACTGGAGCGCATATTTGAAGGCATAAGTATATTCTACAATTACACTGGACAGGCTGACTGCTTTCAGCTGGAAGATGATTCTGATGTTGGCACAGATGGTTGGAATTGGCAGGTCTGTTAGTCTTAAATTAATATTATTTTCCTTTTCTAATCAAAATAATGATTGAAAATGATTGCTCATAAATAATATTTTCCTTTACTGAAAGAACATGATTTTCGTCAGAGTACAAATTTAATGCTAGTGCTTCTATTATTTCTTTTCTTTTATACAGGCTTGCACAGAAATGGTTATGCCAATGTCTAGTAGCCGGAATGCAAGCATGTTTCAAACATATAATTATAATTTATCTTCTTTTGAAGAGGAGTGTTGGAAGGATTTCTATGTGAAACCAAGACCTAGATGGATCACAACAGAATTTGGCGGACATGTATGAGAATGATGCATCGTGCATTTATTAATCCTTTCTGCTTCAAATCATATTTGCATTTATTGCTGGTTTCATTTCATTATTGCTGGTTTTGAATAATAATTACTTAGTGTCTAAGAGGTGCTGGTTCGGTGCGTAATAATATTATTTCTCTCTCCTCTATTAATTTTGTGTATTTCCTAGGGTAGTGGGGTTGATACTTGATAGTGTTTTGGTAGACGTCCTACATCACCTAATTATCTTAGTACACATTGTGTAACCTCTTATGTTCAAATCAGATTTAGATGAAAGAATAAACTGTAAAAAGGCTGATTTTTCTTTTCTAAATAAATTTGCTGCAATTTCCTGGTCTTCCAATATATTTTGGTCACAAAAAATTTCAACACTTTGGCTATCTAATGTAGATTAATAATTTTCACTTACCATGCAAGACCAACCATTAACTACCAATCTTATTTCAAACTTGTTTTTTCAACATTTGTTAAACTTCAATATTTGAAGATCTTAATATTTGAAATTCAAACTACTTCCTGGAATTTTACCTTTTGAGACAGTCACTAATCTTTATGGTTTACACAAGAACTTATCTGTTGTTTGAAGAGTGTGGGTCGTTGCTTGTACTTGTAGCTACTTGCTCTGTTCAATAGTGGAGATAATCATAAATTCATGATTCTTTACCTTCTCAAATTGTATAGTTTGATACTGATATTCTTGGCTATTAATTGTGAAGGATATCAAGGCCACCTTGAAAATGTTTGGAAGTAATATCATTTTCTCCAGTGGCTTATTGGATCCCTGGAGTGGTGGCAGGTAACCATTTTATTTATCGAATATGATGACCAGTGTTGTCAAAGGTTCATTATCTGAGTTCTAATGGCTGTGAATAATATCTATTGCAGTGTTCTGCAGAATGTATCTGAAACTATCGTCGCGCTTGTTACTAAAGAAGGTATCTTCTACTCTTGGCAGTTGACATTACAAGTCATATGCTAAATTAACCACATCTCTGATCCACTTGCTTTCTTGAGTGGTCGGTTATGTCTCTATTATATCGTCATCAACATATTAGTTGTTTAGGCACCCATGAAACTTTTTAACTAGGTTAAGACTTCTCTTCTTGTATAAACTCGTTATGACCTGCTACTGTCTTGCAAATTATTTCACTGTAATTCCCTGCAACCTCTTATTTTATGCTGTTAGTTGCTGGTCATTAAATGTTAAAAAAAAAATAGATTGCTTCGACTGTTGTTACTAGATGGAGGCATTAGAGGCTTAGAGCAGCTAGCAAGACCTTAGCCAGTATTTTTCTTCTCAAAATAGTGCATTTCTTTTGTTGTTTATCAGGTGCCCATCACATAGATTTGCGTGCTGCAACCAAAGAAGATCCTGAATGGTTGGTAGAGCAAAGGGCAACTGAAATTAAGCTGATACAAGGCTGGTTGGATGAATTCTATCTAGAAAAGAAAGCAAGTTTCGCCATGTAGAGGTTTAGAGGTCGAAATCTGTATGTGTAAATTCTCATTCATCTTTTTGTCTTCTTTCTGAACAAGTTCTGTTTGATCATGTTCACAGATAAACTCCGCCTGCAATAACATTATGGTGAACATAGTAATCGTGTTGATTACTCTAACAGGGCAGTCCAGATGAAACTGATTTTCTGTGCATAAAACATCCACACTGCATTTCATTTCATCAATGGTAGAACTGTGATAATGTTCATGCATATTTGAACATTAAGCAGCACAATTTAGCAAATTCTATTGATGCCAATGAAGTATAATCCCAAAAGATCATTTAACGATAGAACTAATAATACCCTTGTAAATAAACGTACAACTCATGGTGATTGAGCCTTTTGGATTAGGAATGAGGTAGACTCTAGGATAAAAATCTGGAAAAGTAAAACAACAAATTTTACAGACTTGTGAAGACCCTAATTTTACATTCACTCCATAAATCTCCTACAAATAAAATTTCAGCTATCATAAAAATTAGTAAAGTAAATTACACGGATATCTTTTGGGTCACATTGGAGAGGATCAATGCTTGGCATATTTTAATCCCAACACATTTTCTTACCCTCCCTTCATGAGAATAGCAAACCTAAGGGGCCTCAAAGGTTTCAAATTCTCTCCTTACGAGTATTTCATACATGTGTAAAGGGGCCCATTCCCAAACGTGTGCTGTGGGTAACAATGAATATGCTATATGTGAAAGCAAAATATAATGAGTTCTTTATTTTACATTCATTTGGGTTAAATTGAATATTTACCAATTATATATTCGCCTCAGCAGGGAGAGAGTTATTTTTTTCTTTCTATTTTAGAACAACTGAAAGAGTTCATTTGTTCTTTAGGAGAGTTGGGCAAGTGGAGAAGAAAGCGTCTAACTTTTCCTACCTTGTTAAGAAGTTTAATTAAAAAAGGTTTAATAACCCTATTCCTAGTGGGAAAACGGTTTAATTTCTTAATTCCCAGCTCTATATATAGTGGACTCTCCGATCTTATTAGATGTCACATAGCCTACGATATCACTTTAGCTTTCAGAGGTCATATTCATATATCTTAGAAGCAGACTCTGTTAGGATCCAATGAGCAATAATCTGATGATGAATAGGTGGACGGGAAGGTCCTACTCCTGGAGGTACTATGAGATTCTTGAGAAGAGGAAGACTCTGCCTGTTTGGCAGCAGAAGGAGGACTTGTTGCAGGCCTTCAAAGCCAACCAGATTCTTATTTTGGTTGGCGAGACAGGCAGTGGCAAAACCACCCAGATTCCCCAATTCGTATTGGAAGCTGCCATTGATCCTACACAATTAACTAAACAACCTACAAGCAGCAGCAGCAGCTCAAACATGATGGTTGCATGCACTCAGCCCTGTAGAGTGGCGGCAATATTGGCATCCCGCCGTGTTGCGGAGGGGATGGACGTGAGCATTGGAGAAGAGGTCGGTTACAGCGTCTGTTTCGAAGACTGCAGCAGTGACAAGACAGTGCTCAAGTATTTAACCGATGAGATGCTTTTGAGAGAAGCAATGACGTCAGATCCACGGTTGGAAAGATACAAGGTGATCATTCTCGATGAGGCTCACGAGAGAACTTTAGCGACGGATGTTCTGTTGGGGCTTTTGAAGCAAGTGTTGGAAAACAGACCTGACATGAAGCTGGTTGTGATGAGTGCCACTCTTGAGGCTGAGAAGTTTAAGGCTTATTTCAATGATGAACCGCCAATCATGAAAGTTCCCAGCAGGCTTCATCCGGTGGAAATTTTTTACACCGAGGTACCCAACAGTGATTACTTGGAGGAGGCTATTCGAACTGTTTTGGTGATTCATCTGTATGAGAGACCTGGAGATGTACTTGTTTTTTTTGAATGGAGAGGAGATAGAAATTGCATGCTGCGAAATTAGGAAAGAAATTGCACTTGCACAGTTGGCAAGTGATCAGGTTGGTCCTGTGAATGTGGTGCCTCTGTATTCATCTCTGTCTTCAGCTATGCAGCAGAAAGTATCTGATCCTGCACCTAATGGGACTAGGAAGGTTGTGGTGTCAACCAACATTGCAGAAACTTCTCTTGCAATAGATGGAATTGTTTATGTTGTTGATCCGGGATTGGACAAGCAGAAAGTTTACAACCCGCGGCTGTGTGTTGAATCCTTATCTGTGTCTCCAGCCTCTCAGGCGAGTGCGCGTCAGAGAGCAGGGTGTCCTGGAAGAATCCGCTGGGGGAAATGTTTCAGGCTTTATACCGAGAGTAATTTTGAAAATGATCTTCAACCGCAGATGTATCCGGAAATGTTGAGATCAAACCTCGAAACTTGAGTTCTTACACTGAAGAAGCTAGGAATAGATTTGGTTCATTTTGATTTTATGGACCCTCCTCCTCCTCCAGAGGCATTAATGAAAGCACTAGAGGTTTTGCATTGTTTGGGAGCACTGGATGATAACGGTGACTTGACCAAGCTGGGGGAGATAATGGGGGAATTCCCATTAGACCCTTAGATGTCAAAGATGCTCATTGCTAGCCCCAAATTCAACTGCTCTAAAGAAATTGTATCGATTTGTGCCATGCTTTCGGTACCAAATCCCTTCATCCAGCCTAGAGAGGCTCGAACAGCTGCAGAGAATGCACACGCCAAGTTCGTGGACGTTGATGGAGATCACCTTACACTCCTCAATGTGTATAAATCATACAAGCAAAACTATGAGGATCCTTTGTGGTGCAATGAGAACTTTCTTAATCACAAGACCTTGGAGGCAGCAGACAATGTTAGGCAGCAATTGGTGCTTCTTATGGCTCGTTTTAACCTCAAGTTATGCAGTAGTCATTTTCACAGTCATGACTACTACACCAACATAAGGAAAGTGGTACATTTGCATCCGTCGAATTGCTTGGATCACAAGCCACAGTGGGTGGTTTACAAAGAGTTCGTGATCCCTACCAAGAGTAAATATATCCGGACAGTGACAAACATTCATGGTGAATGGCTAGTTGATATACAACAACAATCCCACGTTCTTTAATTTTTCTTTTTCAATTCGTAGAAGACATTACCTATGTAAATGATTTTAAATAATTTGAATTGAATAAACTACTTTTACTCTGTAATTGATCTTTTAGTGTGTTTTAAATCTTTTGATACTTTGATTGCATCATCTGACCCCCCGCCCCAAAAAAAAAAAAAAAACCAACTAACTAACTAATGGAAATCTTATAGGTTAGCTTCCACTGAATTGACTATTATCAACNTTCAGTAACTAAAAAAAAAAAAAAAAAAAAAAAAAAAAAAAAAAAAAATTAACATAAAAAATAATGATCCAATTACACAATAATATTATGAACTAGTAGACATAATATACTCAATTCCCAAAATGAAACTTCAGTTTGGAATTATCTCCTTGAAAGAAAGACAAAAATCATTCACGTACGTATATTTCATGTGCTTTTGTGCTTAAATGGCCTTTTATAGTGACCCTGTCTCAATATATTGCAGTAAGAACTGGCAAAAACAAAAGAGTGTTACAGCTTCAGACAATTTCACATATATAGCACGTACAACAGGAACTTACCCTCCATATATGATAGAATCTCTCCAAAAATGGTGAGGATACGTCGTCTCATAGTTTCAATTGCTTCTTCAGTGTTAAGACCAACATAAAGCTCTTCTTGGAGGGCAATGGTTACAAGGGAGAGGCATTATGGAAAAACCTGAAAATCTTTAATCATATGTCAATATTGTTCCAGATTGTGAAGCGTTATAAACTTCTGAAAGAGTCATTGGTAGGGTGCTGTTATAATGAAAGAGGTAATGAGCAAAATTCATCCCTCAAACCCTCTTGTACCAAATATTTAACATGCTGTTACATTGAAATGTGTCATTTTAGTTAAGCGAAAATTACAGATCTAGTCAACTTATTTTATAACTAGTTCAATTTTGGTCAACGATTTTTTTAAATTCTGTTTTGGTCCACTAATTGTTCTACTTGTTCAATAAAGGTCCAAATATATTTTCTCAAATTTGGCCCACAATTTACCCTATCAAATCTCACCCAAATTCAGCAAACATATACTTGTTTTAAAGATATGCATCTCCTCTTTACAACCATATAAAGATCATTCAAATTGGAGTTCTAAAACTCAAGATAATTAACTTTAAACTAGGGTACTCGAAACAACCAATTTTTCCTAGAAAATTTTCTAAATTTTCTAAATTTTCAAACTTCACCTAACTTCAATTCTCTTCTATTCTAATTTTCCAAATTGGTTCCTATGACTAAGAAATGATGAAATATAATTTATACTTCAATTATAATAAAAAAAAACACAACCCAAATGATTTAAAATCATAAATCCCAAAACTGAAATTTCGGGCTTGATTTTTATTGAACAAGTTAAACAATTAATATACAAAAATAGAACTTAAAAAAGACTGTGGACCAAAATTTAACTAGGTATAAACTAAATGGACAATCTGTAATTTCCTCCTTTAGTTAATTCTAATCAATTAAGGAAGCACTTGTATAAAGTAAAATAGTGAGAGCAACATATTTGAATCACAAAAGTCTCAAGAGAACTTCAAATTCTAAAAAAGGCACAACATATTTGAATCATGGATAAATTAAAGTAATCAATATATTGCACTCGATAGTTAATTATCTATAGAACCTCAAGAACACATTGAACATACAAGAACCATTAAATGATAAATGAAATAACACAAAATTAAATTTGTGGCCTACAGGGCCATGTATAGACATTATATCCAACTATCCAAGAATATCAAAGCCTTTTGTCTGGATTAGATATATATAAGCATACCATCATCATCCACAGGAATTATAAGCCTTCCCATTACGTCCATTCCGCTTCCAATTTTGTGATAATGTACTAACCCAATGATGTTATTTGTACACATTTACACCACATAAGTCGCGGGCACATGCAATTAATATGGTCAGACAAATGTGTCCAAATAACAGAATATATTGAAGGTTTTATTTTTTATTTTTATTTTCTTGTAGAAACGTAGGTGGTAGACTTTCGAGGAGGAAGATAATTAAACCTCTACTAATCTAGTAAAAAATATTTATAAAATATTCACCTAAAGCTATATATATAAACATACTGTTGAGAAAACGTACGTATGTTTGTTACTAACGTATATACTATAACACACATTAACTAAACCTTTCCAACATCATATATAAACCGATCACTGAGGTCCATTCAGAAATTTCTTTTCCTTACTAAGACAAAACAAACAGTCTTCAGTAGTTATCTAATTTTAACAGATTAGCCCATTTTGTAGGACCTTATGGGTTTTAGTTCAACTTATTTATACATACAAATCGATCAATGCAAGATAGCATTGCATTAATGCACAATAAGATCAATACCGATGGGAAGCATGTTAAGGTTAGCTTTGCTATGTGTGATCACATGCCTGGCTGCAGAAACCCTAGTAAATATTTCCCATGCCCAACAAGCAGACCTGCGTGACTTTTTGAAGGTTCACAACAATGCGAGAAGGAAAATCGGGCTTCCTCCCTTGGTGTGGAACCAAACCCTAGCAGAATTTGCTAGGGCTTACGCTACTAAGAGAGCAACTGCTAAGTGCAGCAAGATGATTCACTCAAATGGGCGGTACGTACGGCGAGAACATCTTCTGGGGTGGCGGGTCTAGGATCTGGGACGCAAAGTTCGCAGTGAGGGCGTGGCATGGCGAGAAGAAGCACTATGATTACAAGACCAATAGTTGCAGGGCTGGCCAAATGTGCGGCCATTACACGCAAATAGTGTGGGGTGTGCTCGTACTTCCTGCAATGGAGGAGGAGGGGCTCTCATCATATGCAACTATTATCCCCCAGGCAATTGGCTTGGAGAAAAACCTTAATTATTAGCTACCCATTAAGACCTAGGTTCATCAACTACCATCAATATATAATGATTTATGCTTATATTGCTTGTGAAAAAAAAACATATATAGTATATAAGAAAATTAGTAATCTATCAAGAATTATTGAGGTTTTGTGGCTGAGGCAATATGGATCAGAATGCAGATCAATATGCTTACATTGCTTGTAAACATCCATGCATGCATGTAGTGAACCAAGGTTTTTGCTGATCGAGGCCGTACAGAAAGAAAGTAGCTCGAGTGTAATTACACTTGAAGTTTATTGTATTTTTACATACACCTTATGCAGTTTCAACAATTACATATACACTTCTTGATGTTTCAAAACTGTTGCATATAACCCCCTATAGTGAGACGAAAAATGATGAGAAATTATGCAAAAAGACATGCTAAGGAGCAAAATGACATGCTAAGGGGTGAAATGACTTAATAAGATTATTCAAGGTATAAGGTATAATCTTAATACAATATATTTTTTTTTTGTTTATTTTTTTTTCTCCTGTAAGTGGTTATATGTAATAGTTTTGAAACTTCAGGGGGTGTATGTGTACTTTTTAAAACTCTAAAGGGTGTATGTGAAAAGACAATAAACCTTAAAAAGTGTAAGTGTAATTAACTCTGAGAATTGATATGTTCATATTTCTTTTGGAAACTATATTTATATGTTTTTTTACTTTTCTTCGGTTGTCGACATTTGTAGGATTGTGGACATCCGTATTGGACTACTTACAAAATAAAATTTAGATAAGACCACATCAGAGATTGGGCCCCCATTATACTTGCTAGGCCCAGTTTAATCATTGTGTAGTTTTATTGTTGGGCTTGGGCCCCCATTCTAACAAAACAAATTGGAAAATCTTCAGCCTAACATATTAGCAAAATTCGAAATAGGCAATTGGAAAGAACCGAACATCAGCCAATAACTCCTCCTTTTTTTTTACTTTTATATTCCTTTGTGAAATTCCTTTTTTATTTTCAGAATTTTTAAAAGAGTTCTTTATCAATAAAAAAAAGGACTTTAAAACATTTTTTTTTTTGGCCAAGAAGGACTTTAAAACATTAAACAACCTTAATAACCTCTTACCATATTGATCAGTCCAAAAAACAAACTTTTACTAGATGACGTGTGGAGAGTTGACTGCGGTAAGCTGTAGCTTCCACTAGAAGGAGCGGAGCATTTTTGTGCGGGAGTGGGATCCTCGTAATAAAGTCACAATATCAATTAATTTTGAATTAAAATTTTATGCCGCTAAACGCAGAATTAAAAGGCGGCTTAATTGCTTAAAACCCGTTAAACGACGTCGCTTATTCCTTAATGTCGTAAAGATGCCACCAAAACTCGCCCAACTCGGTCCAAACAGCCGAACAGTTCAGAGCTGTCAGCGCACAGGACAAGCCTCTACAGCCAAAATCGTGAGAGAGAGAAAAAGCGAGTGTTAAAGAAAAAGCAAGAAAACAAGGAGTACCACTGTACCAGATCAATTTTGGTAAAGCACTTCAAGAAAAAGCAGAGAGAGAGAGAGGGGGGGGGGGGAGAATCTAGGGTTTTGTTTTGTGGTGGTGCTGAACTGCTGAACCGACGTCGTTTTTATGGCGAGTCCACATTCGTCGGAAGTGTTCGTGAGGACTCCCAGTTCCAGGAGAGCTCTGTCGATAACGCCGGGCTCTAGGGTTTTGCAAAGCCCCATCAGTGACGAAGCGATCTGGAAGCGGCTTAGAGAAGCTGGCTTTGATGAGGAATCGATCAAACGGCGGGACAAGGCTGCGCTCATTGCCTATATTGCCAAGCTTGAAGCTGAGGTTTGCTTTCTCTTCATAATTTTGAATTTTGAAGTTCAAATGTGCCCTGCAATTGTTTCTTTACTTTTGGGTGTTTCCAGCAGTGTGCTTTTTTTTTTTTTGGCCACTTAGCAGTGTGCTTTTCTTTAATGGAATTCTTTTGTTAGATTTTTTTATTATTTTTTTTTCAAATTTGTGGGGGTGAATTTCTTGCTTGACAAGAACATATGAAAAGCAATGGAATTCAAATTTTCTAATTTTCGGAAGCACTAAAATATGCCCAAGTAGGTGTAAGAGAATTGTACACAATTTTGTTGGTTGAGTTGGGTTTTTATATAGATGGGAACCAAAATAGAGATCACATTGCTGAATGTCTTGTTACTTTTCCGGTCCGTTTGGTTCTCTGGTAGGCAAGGTTTTTAATTCGGGGTGTTGTGTTTGAGATAGATAAATGAAATTGTAAAAAAACTTTCAATGTATATATGAGTTTTGATTGATCCTGAATAAGAAATGGTATAAGTGCATGGCTTGGGTAGGCAGCATGTATATAATGAGCTTTAAATTGATCCCGAATAAGAAATGGCATATGTACATGGCTTCCATCTTTAATAAGTTCCATACTTTTCTACATGTGTTACAAAAAACCAACCATTATAATAAACGAAAATAATATGCTGTTTATTTGAGAATATTTTCAACATTATTTTTTTCTAAACCAATGTTAATCAATATAACCACAGTAATTTGTATATATATATATATATATTTTTTTACTTATCTTATGTGCTTTTGTCTTTTTCTTTTCCTTGTGTTCTTTATCATCAAAAGTTTAATTGTTTAGACACAAATAGACTAATTTTGGCGTGTTGGGGCTAATCCTGGTAATTCTGAAGTGACAAACTTGTATATGTAATTCATATTCTTCCCATGAGGTGTGTGGTAGCGGCTTTTCTCCTTTTATTGTTATGCTGACTAGTCTGGCTTAACTTAGATTTTTGACCATCAACACCACATGGGTCTTCTCATATTGGAAAGAAAGGAGTTGGCTTCCAAGTATGAGCAAATTAAAGCTTCTGCCGAGACAGCAGAACTTCGTTATAAGTGTGATCAAGCTGGACATGTATCTGCTTTGGCTGAAGCAAGAAAACGGGAGGACAGCCTAAAGAAGGCAGTAGGAGTCAAGGAAGAGTGTATAGCCAGCGTAAGCTTATCAATTGAGACTCTTTTTAGTAAACATCCCTTGCCTCGCATATCATCGTAACATTTTTTTTTTTTGTTTGTATTTATGTAGATTGAGAAGTCGATGCATGAGATGCGTGCAGAATCTGCTGAAACAAAGGTCGCAGCCGATAGTAAATTGGCTGAAGCACACACTATGGTGGAGGATGCTCAGAAGAAATTCACTGAGGCCGAGGCAAAGCTGCATGCAGCAGAAACTTTGCAAGCAGATGCTTCTCGTTATCACCGTGTCGCTGAAAGAAAGATGCAAGAAGTTGAAGCCCGCGAAGATGATCTTAGGAGGAACATTCTATCTTTCAAGACTGAGTATGTGTTCTAGTTATTTTTCAATTATGTTTTCTCAGTTTTACTCTCTTTGTCAAAATTTTCTATTGTCTTTGGACCTAATGTGAGCATTACCTAAGGCTATGGGTTAGGGGAAAATCCTACCAAAAGCATCCTATCCCATGAGATTTCATGAGCTCTTCTCATACTTGTGTGGTGTAGTCTTGACACAATATAAGCCACATAATTTTGGAAAGGGTGCCACTCAAGGCTCTTGTTGTATGGATTCCATTAGCATTCTCACTTTATTTAGGGTTTATGTTATGCCTTCTTTGACTGTCTCACCAACAACGCCTGAATAATGTTTTTCCATACATCAAATAGTCATAATTGGTTAAACACTACCCAAGGTCCCCAATGATATGTAAAGCTGATGGAAAGTTGTTTGGAAAGTTTGTTGATTTTCTTTTTCTTTTCATGTTGTAGCTGTGACGAGAAAGAGAAGAAGATAAGCCTGGAGAGACAATCCTTATGCGAAAGGCAGAAATCCCTGCAGCAAGAACAGGATAGATTACTCGATGCGCAAGCTCTGCTTAACCAAAGGGAGGATTTCATATTTGGTCGATCTCAGGAACTGAGTCGAATTGAAAAAGAGTTAGAAGACATAAAAGAGAATATTGAGAAGGAGCGTAGAGCCCTAAATGATGAGAAGTTCAATCTGGAGCTGACTCAGGCTTCCCTTATTAATAGAGAGGAGGTCCATATTTTTCAAGTTTTTATCATCTGAATGTTTGTTATTTGGTTTGTTGAAAGCTTTACTAATGTGGTTCTGTTTTAAGTGTTTTCAGGCTTTAACTAGAAGAGAAGCTTTGTTGAACAAAAAAGAGCAAGAGCTACTTGTGTTGCAGGAAAAACTTGCAAGCAAGGAAGCCGTGAGTTTAATCTTGTCATTTTCCTTATGAATTAGAATGTGTATTATACATTAGTTTTTAGCTCCATTGTGATTTAGTTTTTTTTGATCCTTTTGGCTGGAGCATTTTGTAAATTTCTTCAGCAGAAATTTGTTTTACTATGGACTTTGTATCTGTTTAAGTGTTTCTTATCCTCATATGGATGGATTATGCAGGATGAGATTAAGAAAGCTGTTGCAACTCACCAAGTTGATTTGAGAACAAAGAAGTCTGAATTTGATGCGGAGCTGGAGGTGAAGCGCAAATTGGTTGAAGATGAAATTGAAGCCAAGAGACGGGCTTGGGAGTTGAGGGAGGTGGATCTCAATCAACGGCAGGACCTACTGCAGGAAAGGGAACATGACTTGGAAGTTCAGTTGAGGGCATTGATGGATAGAGAGAAAGATGTGGCAGAGATATCATGTCTCGTTGATGAGAAAGAAAAATATCTGAGAGATGCTGAGAAGGAGTTTGAGCTGAATAATGCACTTTTGCAAAGAGAAAAAGAAGAAATTACCAAAATGAAGTTAGAGCTGCAGAACTCCTTGGATTCACTTGAAGACAAAAGGAAACAACTTGATTCTGCCAGGGAGAACTTTGAGGTTTTGAAAACTGAAACAAGTGAGCTTTCAGATCTAGAGAAGAAACTTAAGGAAGAGATAGATTTAGTAAGGGCTCAAAAGCTAGAGCTGATGGTCGAGGCAGATAAATTGGCTGTAGAGAAGGCAAAGTTTGAATCCGAGTGGGAATTAATTGATGACAAGAGAGAAGAGCTGCGAAAGGAAGCAGAGTGTGTAGCAGAGGAGAGGTTGGCGTTTTCCAAGTTTATAGAGAATGAGCATGATAATCTAAAGCAGGAGAAGGATAAAATGCGGGATCAGTACAAACGTGATGTTGAATCACTTGTTAGTGAGCGGGAAGACTTTATGAATAAGATGGCTAGCGAGCGTTCTGAGTGGTTCAGCAAGATGCAGCAAGAACATGCAGATGTCTTACTGGAAATTGAGATGCGGAAGAGAGAATTAGAGAACTGTATTGATAAAAAGCATGAAGAGTTAGAATGTTCTTTGAAGGAAAAAGAGATGGCCTTTGAGCAAGAAAAGAAAAATGAAGTTCAGTATATTAGCTCTCTCAAAGAAAAGGCAACAAAAGAGATGGAACAAGTTGCTTTAGAAAGGAAAAGGCTGGAAAATGAGAGAATAGAGATAAATTTGGATCGTGCGCGAAGGAATCAGGAATGGACTGAGCTAAATAATTCAATTGAGGAACTGAGGGTTCAGAGGGAGAAACTGAAAAAACAGAGAGAAATTTTGCATGCAGATAGACAAGAGATTCATCATCAGATTGAAGTCTTGAAGGAATTGGAGGATTTGAAGGCTGCTTTAGAAAGTGTGTCTGTGGCTGAGATGCAACAATCTGACTTGGTGCCTTGCAACCAGAAATCTTCTAGAAGGTATTTGAAGCAGCCAACTTCTGTAAAGGAAGCTGATCTTAATTCACATAATGAAGTAAATGTTGCTAACATTAGCAACCCATCTATGCCAAAGGCAGATTTTTCTCCTTCTAGTTCTGCACGTTTCTCATGGTTAAAACGCTGCACTGAATTGATTTTCAAACAGTCTCCTGAGAAGCTACAGTTGAAATATGAAGAAAGTCCTGCCAGCTCTCAGAAAAAATCAAGCTTGACTGTAACTGAACAGTTAGATACATCAAGTAAATATGATGGGCACAGGTATGTGGGAAATGGTAATTCACCCAGATTTTTCAGCAAGAGACAGAATGCTTTTGGTGAACCAAAGGTGATAGTTGAAGTACCCTTTGTTGGTGACACTGTAAACGGAATGCATGATTCTGAATCTGAAATCAAGGAATCCCAAGGGGGAAGAAAAAGAAGAGTTGACAAATCTTCATCCAATGAGCTTAGGCAGAATGTCAAGAAAAGGAGGCAACAACAAGATGCCACTGGGAACTTATCAGAACATGCCGTTACCCACAGGTATCAATCTATTCATCTTAACTAATCCTTTAATGTGTTTTGCAATATTGCTGGTATTGGTATCTTGATGATTCCTCATTGCATGCACTTGGATTGTTTGAGCAATTTCAAATTGAGCTATTTATGTATTTGGTTTCAGCGTTGCATCTCCCCGGGAAAAAGTGCTAGAGGAGCAGCATGCATCAACCCAGGAAAAAGTTCTAGAGGAGCAGCATGTATCAATGCTATCTGATCAAATTTGTGAATGCGCTGAAGAGGCTAGTGTTTTAGTAATAGATAAAATCATAAAAGTTTCGGAAGTCATTTGTGAGAGAACTGAAACTGTCAGTTTTGCCAATGAAGAGAAATTAGAGGCACATGATTCTGTTGTAGAACCACACCAAGTACAGAATGGGGTCTTACCCTGTGACCCTATGGCGCAGGAGAAGATGCAAGAATTACACTTGGGGAATGCTGGACAGGTTACTGAACACTTTCAGGTAATCTTGAATGATGCCTAAAACCCTTATGTTTTTGCATGTGGATAATGAAGCTTTATGTTCGGCTGTTATATAATTACATGCATGGTGTCCTATATTCTGATAGGTTGGTTTGGATTTGCCTCTCCCTAATTAATTAACATGTATGCATTCATATTTGAAGTGTTTATGTTACCATCACCAGAAAGGACTTGGATTGATTGCATCAGTTAACAAAAAGGAGGAGAGTTTTGACCTACTGATTCCAATGTTCTTGAAGGCCTCTACTAAATTATGAATAGATGACCTAGTGTTTCTTATTACGTATTTGAAGTTTTGATTAATTTGCGAATGGTGTGCTTCCGTACATTTCAGCAGCCCTCTGAAATATAGTTTTTACTTGAGTCACATTCTTGATCTTCTTTTCACAATATAGGATATCTTGTTAGTCAACAAATTTGTCTGCTTCCATAACATGTCTGTTCCTTTTTTCTTTTTTTCTTTTTTCTATATTTTGATTTTTCTGTGCTGTTTATGTGATATCCCTGCTTTCACTATGCAGTACTCAGTGACACGTTATATTGCATGCTTTCTAATTATGAAATTATACTGTTGCTGCATTACTCTTGTTTTCTTTTTCTTTCTATTATGCCTCAGAAACTAATGAATTATGCTGATATGCAGCTTCAAGAGAACGATATATCAGAAAAGAATTTGCAGTCCCAATGAGATGATATTCAAACAGTGTGTACATGGTCAAAAGAGAGTAGGTAGTCGAACTCTGGTTGTTCACAGGGGGGGGACATAGAAAGCTAGTTTGGTATTGTTGTGACCTTATGTTGTGCTGTGGATGTGTGGTAAATTGTGTTTTAAAAAGTGCCGTGCGAGTGTAAAAAGCATTAATTTTAATGTAGAAGTGTTATGGCTTGTGTACAATGACAAAATAGATACGATGATGAAAGTGCTTTTTCCTCTTTTTTGGGTAATCAAAAGTGCTTTCACTTGCATTTGCATATGTTTTTTTCCTACAAACTAGCCTTTTGCACTTCTTTCTTAATTATTATAATACATTTCCCTCTAAAAGGAGGATAAGAAGTTGAATTTTCATTCAGAATATGATTACAAATAATAATATGGCTTGTATATAGTGATTGTTTGAATTAAAATCAAGAACTCCCCCCCTCCCCTCCTGGTAAGTGTTCTTTCGAATATCATAAAAGACTTCCCTTATGTAGGGACGCATTTCTAATCACAACATATTCATAATTCATAATTCCTTCAAGTAAATGAAGTTTAGGAAAATCCTACACCATGACAAGTGTATCCTCTATCCAAAGATAAGAAACACTTCACCAATCGGATAGGGAAAAAACTTATGCCAGAACATTTTCCAACAAGTGATGTGAATACCCGGAATGGCGAGTATTCTCCATTGAACAAAAAAAAAAGGTTGGATTTATGGCTTCTGGACTCTCACATTTTTTCCCACTTAGAATTTTAAGATTTCTTTGTTAATGATATCAAACAAAGGTTATTTTTCGAATCATGAGTGAAATTTCAAGTTTAATTTCTCTATCCAAACGCATAATTAGTGTTTATTAATTTAATGTGAATAATTAAATAAATTGAGTTATGGCTGATTATTATTCGACATGGACATGAAATGACAACTAAACGAATGCAGAAAGAAAGAAGAGCAACATAAGATTTTTGTTACAAGTGAGATGGGCAAAACATCGGGGTTAATAAAATTACTCTTGAATAGAAAGAATCTGGCCATAAATCGTTTACTTCCCTTATTTAATTTTTTTGAAAATGCTTATTGTTCTAATTATTTTTCTTAATTTTTGTTTCTTATTTACTCATCATCATTTCATAGAATTCAATATATGAATGACAATAGTTGAAAAGAATAATTAAAAAAGATTGGGGTAAATAACATCTTCCAGTTGTATTTTTTTTTTTGGGTAAACTTATCCAATGAAGATTTTTTTTCGGTAAACTTATCTAATGAAGACTATTTTTTCGCTGACAACTTATCTAATGAGGATTAGGTGAGTAATTTTCTTCCTCTTTTTTATTTTGATGTTAAATGAGTAGACTTCTTTTTCATTATTATTATTTTTTGCTTTCTAATTATTTTAGTCAGTGGGGTATTGTTAAAAATAATTATTTTTATGTTAAATGAGTAGACTTCTTTCTCATTATTATTATTTTTTGCTTTCTAATTATTTTAGTAAGTGGGGTATTGCTAAAAATAAAAAAATAAAAAAACCCCAAAGAACAAGCTTTGAAAGTCCTTACAAAGAAAACATGCTTTGAATATTATTTACCCAAAAATAAATGCTTTGAAAATTTGTGAGGGAAAAGAAGCCTCCATCATTCAAGGGACATATGGAAGAGGCCAAAAAAAATTGACGAATGGAGTTTTAGCATCACTTTCACTGGACGTAACGCAAGTGGCGTATATGCTTAGCCTGCTACTTATCTCACCGAATCATGAATCACGGATTCAGATTCACATAATAGGCACTCGCCGCCCTCCCCAAATTACGACGACTAGGATTAAAAAAACAGAGTCCGACTCAGTCTGACTCAGCCCACCCTCCTCTGCTATCTGCTAAATTTGGTAAACACTAAACACGCACGCAGCGACAGCCGACAGAGAGGGTTTTAGTTTTTTAGAGAGAGGGAGAGTTTGTGTGTGTTTTAGAGTGAGATTGGTTTGAGATGGAGAGCAGCGCCGTCCTTGCAGGTCTTCACCCAAATTACCTTCTTTGCCCTTCTTCCAGCAAACCTTCTTCTTTTTCTTCTTCCACTCTTCCCCGTCCCTTCGTCTCCACCCCGCATTCCTCTCCCTCCCTCTCTTTCAAGGTACGTCACCCCTTTTTTTTTTTTTTTGAGTTTTTATTTTCTTAATTTTGAAATTGGTTTCTGTTTGATTGATGTGGCTGCTGTCCACCATTTTTGTTTTTGCAGCTCCAAAAGCAGCTTCCTTTGGCCTCTTTTCAGGCGGCTTCTCCCTCTTCCATTAGCCGATGTGCTACATTGTCTGATACATTCTGGTAAAGCCCATTTATTTCTTTCTGGGTTTTTTTTAAATATTGATTTTTTATATAACTTCGCTTGAATGCTGAGAAAATGGTGAAATTCATTGATTATAAACACATTGTTTTGATTTGACTTCTGTTGTTTTGAGTTATCCTACTTTTAGATCACAGTCGTTTCAGTTGACTTATTGTTGTTGTTGTTTTGATTGGCGTCCAATGTTTTTGGTTTTGTGATTTGATTTTGTGCACTGCAGTGAAACAAGCGAATTAGAATTAGCTGACATAGAATGGGACAACCTCGGCTTTGGGTTTCTTTCCACTGATTATATGTACGTCATGAAATGTTCTCAAGGTGGAAACTTTCCTGAAGGCGAATTACAGCGTTTCGGGAACATCGAATTGAGCCCCTCAGCTGGAGTCTTGAATTATGGGCAGGTTAAATGCTTAAAGTCTTTATGCCCTAATGTTACTTCATTCAATATGAAAATTGTAATGTATTTTTGGATTCCAAGTTTTTGAGTGAATTAGAAGCGCAAAACTTTAATGTGTGTATTGGAGTTTATAGCAATGGCATATCTAGTTGATGCATGTGTCTACTATTATCTGAGTTCTATATGCCCTGTCAATAAAAGTATTATATATGAATATATTCTCTTTTTCAGTTTTTCTGCTTCTTTTCCATTTCCAGAGTGTGCTTTTTTCCTTATTTTTCACCCTTCTGCATCTAGAATTCTAGATGAGCTTTCAAAATGACGATCTTGGAAAAATTCAGCCAGCCTGTTGTAGAGTGGACTTTAGGTATCATATTCTGCATCAGTTTGTTGATGTTCAGTTCTAAAAGTTTGCGCTAGTTCTTTTGGATTTTGAGATTTCTAGGGTTCTGAATGTTAAGCTATTGAAAAGTAGATATTTAGCATCCATGAAGGTAGGTCCCAAAAATTTGAGAAATGAAGTTAAACTAAATGAAAAGTTTGGGAAACAATGTAAATGAATTAAGTAATCTGTTTACTTGCGAACATTGAAGAGACTAACCCCAATTTACTCTTTCGCTTGTTTCACTCTTTAGGGATTGTTTGAAGGTTTGAAAGCCTACAGGAAACAAGATGGTAGTATACTCTTGTTTCGTCCCGAGGAAAATGCGTCACGAATGAGGTTGGGTGCAGAGCGGATGTGTATGCCATCACCAACTGTTGAACAGTTTGTGGAAGCTGTAAAGGCTACTGTTGTAGCAAATAAACGTTGGGTAATATACAAACATGATGCTGTAGTAAGATATTGTCTTTGTGCATGTTAGTATCTGTAATATTACTAGTGAGTTGTCAATCTCTCGTTTCAGGTTCCCCCACCAGGCAAAGGTTCCCTATATATCAGGCCATTGCTGATGGGAAGTGGTGCAGTTCTTGGTCTAGCACCTGCTCCTGAGTACACGTTTCTGATCTATGTTTCACCTGTTGGAAACTATTTTAAGGTTTGTTGTCATAATTGCATATTGTTACAATGTGTGAATTTCCACTTTAAAATTCCTTGTCGCTGCCCTTGGTTTTGAGTAACTTTCTTCTATTTATTTATTTTTGTTTTTCCAGGTTTAGTATAATTTGACTAAATAGTAAATGCTTACTTTATGCAGTTTCTCTTTTTTTTATTGGCTTTCTAATATAAATTATTGGCTTGATTTCTGCTTCTGTATCAACTTGGTCACTCAACTTTTAAACTTAATGCATTTTTGAGTAATTCACTAATTCATGCTTCATTTCATTTTGGAGCCATGCTGGAATCTGTCACTTCAGCCAATATTGCCCATTTTGATTGTTCAATTTGATGAATTCAAGTTTGCGTCTGGATGTTTTGAAATTTGTTAATGAGCCATAGTCATGAATACTGTAACTTACATTGCAGGTTTTTATCATATTTTTGGTTCCTGAATGTATAATTCAATTCATTATGGCAACACTTAGTTTATTTATTTTTTATCTGATTTCCCCCCCCCCCCCCCCTTTTTCAAATCAAATATGTGGTTGTTTGCATTTGGTTTACCCTATGGTGATCCTTCTTTCTAATTTTTAGATAGTTTGGGTACATTGCTACCTATGATCATTCAGTGTCTTATTTCTATACATCTGGTGGCAGGAAGGTGTTGCACCCATAAATTTGGTTGTGGAGCATGAATTACATCGTGCAACTCCTGGTGGTACTGGAGGTGTTAAGACAATAGGGAATTATGCTGCGGTAAGCTAGTGTTTCTGTTCTTCTATAGTTCTTATTTGCCTGAATTTTACCTAAATTATTTTTTTGCAAATTGCTACTTGTATGCTTCCCAATATTATGGTTCGGCTCTAGTTTCTTAATTTGAAGTTATAGAACTGTAATTTTTTATACTTTTCCCTCTGGTTTTATTTTAGTGCATCAAGGACTAAAAGCAGCATTCCTGTATTTGGTTTTATAGATATAATTTCACATGGTGATCATATATGATCTGGTGCTGTCTCTTTAAATATGATGCTTTGGCTGAGTTCATTGATGGGCGTATGAAATAAACGTAGCTTGTGCAAAGTCAATGACTGAGCAAAGCCTCAGTCCAACCATTTTTCTGTGGTTAAATTAGTACTTGGTGTTTTGTTGTTCTACTTTATAAAACTTAGATTACAGTATCTAGCTTCTGACGTGTTAATCTTCAAATGTTAAATCATTTATTTGTAGGTTCTGAAGGCACAGTCTGCTGCAAAAGCAAAAGGCTATTCTGATGTTTTGTACCTTGACTGTGTTAACAAAAGATACCTAGAGGAGGTTTCCTCATGCAACATTTTTGTTGTGAAGGTAATGTGACTGGACTTTGTGTGCATGTTTTATTAAATCGTGATTGTTATTGTTCCTGTTGTTATTGTTTTTGTTTTTATTATTATTGTTATTTATGTTCAATATATTATTACTGATTGGTGGTGGGGTGGGGCAGGAAGTTTAAACAGTAACTGCTTATTTACAGAATTATGTGATCCTATTATCTGTTTTTCTCTACATTTTTATCATTTATTGTCTGGATTTTAATGTCTAGATGTTTATGGAAAGAACCATGCTTTCTCAATGTTCTATGATTTCATTGTATTCTTGAGTTCATAGAATGGCATGCTTTACAAAATCTTCCACCTGCACTTACTATGATCTGGATCATCATGCCACCACTTGGGTAAATGCAGGAGTGTACCCAAACCAACACTTTGTTGGAGCACCTTACCAAATGAAGTAATGAACTGTGCTACATGACTTTTGGTACCCTTATTTGTACATCTGTCACTGACATTGGCACTTACGGTAACCTGCCAAATTTATGCTACTAACACAATGGCATTGTTGCTGCTCCTACCACAATGACATCTAACATTTACCAACTTTTATTACTTGGCGAATCGGATAACCTTAAGCACTGAAATCCACTTCTAGAATTGTATTGTTAAAACTGTTACCATTACTACAACAGATACTCTAGTATTCCATAATTGCCATTTCTGATATAATTGAAGAAGAATATATACCCATTTAAGTTCTGGTATAAATTCTAATGTAATTATACTCCAATATTTGAATGGCAGTCTGGAAGCAGCACTGCTTCTTGGATTTAAGTGCAGCCTAGTGGTTTTCAAGATTGGCCTTGTGGCTTCTCCAATACATTCTTTTTAACTAACTTAATGTCTTCTGCAGCAATAATCCCCCTACATCTGGCATGTCATAAGCACTTATTGCACTATGTTATCGTTTGAGGTGGTTGCTGCTAATTTATGTCCATGTTTCATGTGCTTCTAGGATAATATTATCTCTACTCCTGCAATAAAAGGGACAATCTTACCTGGCATTACTCGAAAGAGTATAATTGATGTTGCTCGTAGCCAAGGATTCCAGGTACTTGTATGATAAGTAATTTTTTTTACTTTTTATTTTTGGGAGAGGGGGGTGGGGGGTGGGGGTGGGGGTTGGCTTGATTGTGCTTTGTTATTGAGCTTGTTCTTATCTTATATTCATTAGATATACTGAAAGATAGTGCAAGGCATATTGTACTAGTTCTAGAGTTGCATTAATCCTTTAGTTTGCGACATGTAGTACAACACTTTCCGCAGTAGCTTAAATGAATAACTTCATTTCCCAATGGCCATTTAATAATGTGCAGGTTGAGGAGCGCCAAGTGGCAGTGGATGAATTACTTGATGCTGATGAAGTCTTCTGTACAGGAACAGCTGTGGTTGTATCACCTGTCGGCAGCATTACTTACCTTGGCAAAAGGTAAATTCTATATGTCTAGTGAATTTGTCAAAGCAAGATGTTCTTTGTGCATCAACAAAATGGGAAAATGAGTCCTGCATTTTGAAAATTTATGGCCTTTGCTTGTTTGTTGGTGGAGAAAACTCTCTTATTTTTTATTCGTTGTCCTGTTCCTTTAACGGGAAAAATTATTTTCAATTTAATATGGCCTACATATATAGCATTTATCAGAAGCTCATAAGGGCAAGCTATTCAATTGGTTAAGTGGGAGCACCAGCACCAAAAAAGCTAAATTTAATCCTCTGCTTGTGCAGGGTGTCTTACGGTGAGGGTGGTTTTGGTGTTGTGTCACAAAAGCTCTATTCCGTGCTTACCAGATTACAGATGGGTCTTATAGAGGACAAGATGAATTGGACTGTCGAGCTAAGGCAACCATAGTGAAGTGAAAATTAGTTCTAGTTTTCACCCTGCTACAGGGGTTGCAAACCACCCTCGATTCTATTGTAGTTCGTTATATGTTAACAACGTAGTTTGCTTTCTTGTTCCCTCTGTAGATAGTTCTTGAACTGGTGTTTTTTGACATGGTTAAAATTTTGAATGTGTGAATCACTGACTCCCGAGGGGCTCAAGATCTACTCTTGTTATGTTGAAATTGAAAGATTGTATGCGTGGATTAATTGATTGTCAATCTGCAGCGTTTAATATTTATTTTGAGTAATAAGGAAAACCCTTACGACTCACTTTCTTGTTAGGTACAATGTTTTAGGATAAACTTTGAATACTTGCTATACTTTGGTTTTTCTACAACCTTTGGTGATTTGTGAGCACATACACGAACAATGTAATTTTTTTTTGTCTATTTTAAAGTTATGCCTATCGATGTCAAGGTTTGTTAAAAATGAAAATTTACTTAATACTTTATTTGCGGCAAAAATATAATGACAGTATAGATGCGAAAAGTAAGCATGTCGGATTTTATGTTAATATTAGCCTCCTCTCTAACATTTTTTGCGTTCATTCTTGTACACAACTCAATTACTTGAAACACCAGCCTTTGCAATTTATTCTTGAGTTTTTATCAAAACTAGCTCTAAAGTTATCTTCTCTTTTAAAAATAAGCAGTTTTTATAAAAATTTTCAATAATAGCTAAAGATTGGGTGAAGGCTTATGATTTGGACCATTTGGTGGTTATGCATACCATTTTGGTGCCTAGGTTCATGCTTATGCACACTTTGGGTTTGGTGCTTACTGCTTAGGTTTTAAACAATTTTTACTAAAATTTGGGCATGATATTGTAACTTTTTAAAGATGAAGTACCAAATTAAAATTTAGTGTAAACTTAGGGTGTGCATTACAAAATTAGCCCTAATTTTTTTTATTTTATAAAACTGTTATTTCAGAAAAGATATGTACTCTTTTTTCTTTGGTCAAAAAAGATACGTAGACTTATTGCTGGTTCTTTCTTAATCTTTCCCATACTTTTTGAAGCAAACCCACTTTGGTAGCCTCATATGGGTATTTTCTACCTCCCAAGGTGTGCTCTTTGTCGTTTTTGTAGGGGTCAAAATTCAAATTGCCTTGTAACACAATCTGTGAGATCTAGCTCCATGCAAAGCTAATATGAAAGCCAGCTATTATCATTACCACTAAAGTTTCAAAAATATATGTTAAAATATATCCAGGTTTATCTGCGTCTTTGTCTTATCTATGTTTTCATGGCCTGCTACACCTCCTTTTCCTCTTTTAAAGCTCTTTAACTTGAAAAAGTACCATGACTCCATGAACAAGGAAGAAACCGCGTTGCTGACTTACTTTTTAATGGAAAGCAAAGTGGATCCATCGATAGAAAAGGGCTCAATTGCTTTCTTCTTAGAAAGATTTTGTAGCAGTCAATTATGGGAATCCTATAGCTTCCCTCCCTTGGTCACAAAAGCAATGAGATCTTTCAGACAGTCATAGGCTCATAGCCATGATTTACCAAGCTCTATTTTTGTTTTTTGTTTTTGTCTATTTTATTTTCTTGGATGAATTAGATAATTAAGTGCACAAAAAAAAAAAAAAAATCAAGTATATTGATTCCAAATTCTTAAAGTTGGTTTACCTATCAATAGGAGAATGTGACATCATAATATAAGCGATGTACATACATGATTTATCCTGCACTAGTTATTTACGAAAATTGTTTTGAATTTCACTAAATTAATGGAAGTTACATTTTATAATAAGTTGGCTTAGTAAAACAGTCACAAAGGAGAGACCTCTTCTAAGGTGGAGAAGATCCTTTATATTGGAGTGCCTTCCCTTTGTCTAAACTGGCATGGGATGATAAAAAAAAGTGTTGTTATTTACACACAATTTTTTTTTTTGCACACCATTTTTCTCTTTTTTTCTCCTGCATACCCCATACCCTCTTTTAAAGTTTAAAAATTGTCTTAACACACCCCTCTAATTACCTTAATACCCCTATTTTATCCATTTCACAAAATTTCTTAACACAACACACCCGTCAACAAAAAAAAAAAAAAACACACACACACACATGCACCCAGCCCATCCTTATCCCTCACCCTGACCACCTCACTCCCTCCCTCACCGATCACCTCCCTCCCTCACTCCCTCCCTTTCTTTCTCTGTTCAGCGACAACAACCCCGGCCCACCCCTTCCCAGCCCCCCTTCTCCCTTACTTCGACCACCTCCCTCCCTCACTGACCACCTTTTCCCTCATTTTTTGTTTATCCAACTCTAACAACAACCCCGACCCACCCCCTCCCTACCCCTCCGGCTGCGACCACCCTCTCTATGTCTTTCTCTCTCTCTCTCTCTCTCTCTCTCTCTCTCTCTACCTTAAAAAAATGCAGGTGGTGGCTGGTTCGGTGGGTACCCGTCGAACGAAACCATCAGTTTTGGCACTGGCCTGCCAAACCAGCCACCACCTGCAAATTTTTTTACTATTGAACTAGCCACCATCTTCTTCGGCGAGTTCATCATTTTTGGCAGCGTCAGGGAAAAAGAGTGAGGCTTGAGAGAGAGAAAGAGAGTGAGGGAGAGGGTGGGTTCAGGAGAGAGGAGAGTGAGGTAAGAGAGAGTGAGTTTAAGAAATAGGAGGAGAGCGAGGAGAGTGATTGGACTGGGGAGGGAGGTGGTCGGGGTGATTGGTGAGGAGGAGATTGGGCTGTCTTTTTTTTGTCTGAATTGATGGAGGGTGTGTTGGGTGAGGGAATGAGAGAGTGGGAAAGAGAGGGGAGGGTGTATTTGGTCTTTTCTCTTTAATTAGGTTTTTTTTTTTTTTTTTAAGTGAGGTGTGCAAAAAGAAAAAAAAAAAAGTGCAAATAGCTAGTAGCTCTCTAAAAAAAAAAAAAGGGGTCCTTTACTTTATATAAGGGCTTGATAACCTTCACAATTTGATACGGGGAAGTTCTAAAAACTAGGCCAACAACATGGTACACTTTGCTTTTAATTGGGAGAAAAAATTTAGAAGTATTTTCAAATCTTTTGATAAATCTCTATTTATTTTATTTGTTGGTCTCTTTAGAATTCAGATTGTTCTAGATGATTCATGCTACTTATGAAAGGGTTTCAAGTTTCTAGATGTCCATAGATTTTCAACAGCATATTTGATTTTTAATTCTTCCAAAGACACTTGTCTTCTTTATTCTATGTCTCCAGATGTATGGTTCTATGATAAAAAAGAAGTAATTCTTTGAAATTGGGCTTATTTTGAGAAGTACACGATGCATGGGGTCTGGACTCCAATTAATTTCAGTTGACTAAAACAGACAAAAGAAATAGAGGAATATTTCAAGAAATAGAATAGGGGAGGAAAAACAGGATAAAACCTTGTGATTATATATATAGAAAAAATTTCTAAGTGCGGATGTTCACACTGTGCAACATCACACCTGCCGATCGTTTGGTGCATAACAATGAATCGGTATGAGATATTCACACAGTGTGAACGTCTGCACGACTATATATATTATATACCAATTAATGATGACTTTTAAAGTTAATATGAGATTATGAATAGGTTATATATTAGAGGTGAACACGGTACGGTATGATACAGTATGGGCCCCATATTGATATCATATCGAAATTTTTATTCGGTATGGTATGGACATTTTAAAAACTGGTACCATACCATACTAATGTTCTATGAATTCGGTATGGTTCAGTATGATTTCGATACATATCAACATTTTAAACTTCTTTTTTTTTTTTTGTCAAAAAACAATATTTAACAACAAAAAAGAAATACTTTTTTCCAACCAAAAGATAAAACAAAACCTAACCTGACAGTCCTCAAAGCCAAAATAGTTAAGCCTTATGGCTTATTACAAAATACAAACAGTAAAAAACAATAGTAGTACTTAAGCCTTATGACTTATTACAAGCAGTCAACACAAATACACAATAATAGTTAGTACTTAAGTTTTATGGCTTATTACAAACAATCAAGACAAATATACAATAGTAGTTGTTACAAGCAATAAACATTACTTAGTACTTAGAGATTTAGGGATTATACTGGAACATGAAATTTGTTGTAGGCAAGTCTATTATAGTTTATAAACTTGCCCAAATAGCCACTAATATGGCAACATTTAATTAAAAAAATATTAAATAATTAAATTAAAAATATATCGGTACGGTATGGTATTTCACGGTATTGAAAATTTCATATCTATACCATACCAATTTAGGTTCGGTACGGTACGGTATATAATTAGTATTATTTTTCGGTATAATATTGACACGATACGATATGGTACGAGTTCAGTTTCGATATTTCGATAGTAAATGCCCACCCTAATATATACTAAAATCTAGTGAGATTTGAGTCATTTTTTAAATATAATCTAATAATCCAAATTATTAGGTGAATCAAACCATGTACGTTCAGAGAGCTGCATACACACTACACGTCAATATTCCCCAAATTTTAAAATACCAAAGGATGTAGATTTGACCAAAATATATATATATATATATTCCACATCAGTGTATATAGTATAATTTTCAATGGTGGGAAACTTCCAATCACATGCAATGGAAGCAAATGTTGGTTAAAATCTTCAATACACTAGTTGAAATTAACAACTGCGCTAATGGTTTTTTTGCTCACAGCCTCGAAAGGCAGCTTGGCCTCCTAATTTTTATTGAAGTTTCGTAAGGTTTGAAGTGTGGTAAAGGTATTGTACTTGGGCTGAATGGGAGTGGTGACTTTTCCAAGTTTATTTTGAGCCAGTGCTTCATGTCTTCATGAACCCTGAAAGTCAAGTCTCATTCACTTTGTGTCAAATGTACAAAGCATACCAAATTACCAATGGCATGGTTACAAAATGCCTCGAGAAGAAAGTGGCCTTGAGCTGTATTGCTTTAATGATTTGCACACTGTCAACATAACTCTTTCAAACCAAGTATAGGTCTAAGGTTGGAGCAAAGGCTAGAAGGGAGAGGGGTGGGCCCGTTCTTTGGCCTACCAAGAAGACCGTTTCCTTCTTTTCATTATAGTAGTGTACTTCATTCACACATACTCTATTTACCAACTTTTGTTTCTAAATTACATTATTATCATATAAGTTTTTGTTTTTAATATACAAATGAATGGTGTAGTTGTTGTAGCTACTTGGAAACGTCGTAAAATAACATTTTTGTAGCTCTCTAAAAAAAAAAAATATGAAGACAATGAATTCAGACTCAGGAGATTTTCTGAAAAAATATAAACAAATAACAATAAACTAATAATTAGTTAGTCTTATAATTTAATTTGATTTTCACTTAAATTCTTGTAATTAAAAAGTTGCAATCAGACTTTGGTAATTTCTTTTCGGGACTTTAAAGTCCCCAACTTTATATGCATACCTTGTGAGGCACAATAAACAAATCAAATGACACATCTAAACATTTGGAAAAATCAACAACCAAACTATAAGCCCACCTTTGACTTTTTTCTTTACCCTTTCATACTGAGTCAAGTCAGCTGCCATTATTTTCCTTCTTGGTGCCCATTTTCTTTTCTTTAATGTTCTTCACATCAATAGACTGGGCATCAATCATGCATAATATTAGACATAATTTTATAAGTAAAGGTCTAAATACTAATTATTATATAATCAGACCAAAAAAAGACAGGCAAGGTCTAATTTGTGATGCAATAGATGTGATGGTGGGTTTCCTCTTGTTCACTGGCTGACTGCTAATATAAACAAGTACGTTTATAATATCTCTGTTCTTTTTAAAAGTAGTCTTTGATTATATTTTGGGTTACAAAAATGGCATGTGCCATTGGCCCATTACCATCAGTCTAATTGGTTGCTTCCACAATCTTTTCGCCCTACAGTAGACCACTACTTTTATTTAATTAATTAGTCCACTACACAAAATTTTATAGTAGAAATATGTATACCGGACACTTTTTTAACTTTTTTTTTTTTTTTGGTGAGAATTGACACTTTTTGTATTCTTTAAATAAACATGCTTATTTTTTAGTAGTAGGATTTACATTTATAAATTATGCTTAAATATGTTTGTGTAACATGTAATATTGTACAACGTCTTCCTCATATTTATCTAATATGCACTTGTTCATTAATGTATATATGAATTTTTCTTCGCTCTAATCTGATCAATTATTTTAATGGTCAATGCATCAGTGATGTTTGACAGTTTGAGAAGCATTCATCGTTGATACAAGGTGCGTGTAAGAGAGGTTTCGCATCTCATATATTAATTCCCTATGTCTTATATCATAAACATTAATGCTAATTTAAATTCCAAATACACATATCTCAATATTTTACTTATTATAAAATAATTAATCTTTAAAATAAATAATGTATGAATTAATAAAATACTGACACATCATTTAAGATTTAAATTTGATATATAAATTTAAAATTTTTAACACCGCTCTGTCATAAATTCTTTTTGATAATAAGTCTTCTGTAATTATATAAGAAAGTTCTTACTATTTGATAACATATATAGTTTATGCTTTATTTAAAAAAAAAAAAAGTTTATGCTTTCACGAGGTATATAGTGGTAATTTCAAGGTGATTTCTTCTTGGTGGTGATTTGGTCACCTGCCATAACGAAAATTAAACCTCAGTATATTTCATATATATGATTAAAATACCCGATGACCGCGACTTCTAGATTTTTTAATTAACCTCAATTCACAATTGATGGATAGTCCAATTGATAGAATTATATAATTTATTCATTTGCACTCAAGTTTGATTTCATTTTCCCTAAATCTGAAAAAAAAAAATATATTTATTAAAAATGATAAAGTAATAACTGTAATATTATTGACAATTCTCGTTTACACTTGAAATTTTAAAATGAATTTTTATTTTTTTTCATGTATTTACAATATGAAATGGGAGAATTTAGACGAGTGTCAATAACGTTGGCAAAGAAATATCCCCGTTTAGTAGAATCTAAGGAGTTTCCTGCTCCCAATTAATTTCTTAGGTTAAATATAAAAATGATTCACGAACTTTACAGTGAATCTTAATTTGGTCTATTATCTATAAAAAATATCAATTTAGTCTACGAACTTTGTAAGTTGTATCAAAACAGTACAAACGTTAACTTCTATCGGAAAATTTAACGAAAACTAGTCATATGCACAGCAAGTGACCATATTTTCAGAGGCATTTTCGTTCATTCATCACATTTTCATGTGACCAATTTCGTTAATTTTCTGATAAAAATTAGCGTTTGTACTGCTTTGGTACAACTTAGAAAGTTTGTGGACCAAATTGACACTTTTTGTAATTAGTAAATTAAATTGAGACTCATTAGAAAGTTTGTGGATCATTTTTATATTTAACCCTAATTTCTTTTATCTTACAATCACCTTTTATGTTTGTCCTTTCTTTCTTATTTATAAAGAGTCGAGAAAATATTATTAAAAGGATCGATAGCTAAGTTGTGCATCATTCATCCAAATCACTGTTTGTTTATTTTTCTCATAATGTGACTTATACATGAAAAAAAATAATATAAACACAATAACTATACATACTTATTACATGAAAGTTTTACCCTATAGTAATCTGAACAAGACAGACCATGTTTCACTAGCATATGTGTTGCCTGATTACATACGTTGGCCTAAACTAACATGAAACACTACAGACTCAAAATGGTCATTAAAAAATAAAATTATTTGTATCATATTAGTATCATGTACATATTTAATATGGGTGAGTCCCATTAGTATTAAAGATGAATTTAACACATATAAGGGCTTGTTTGACATAGTTTATTTGAAAGTGCTTTTACTTGTATTTGGCAAAAAAAAAACACTTTTGGGTAATAAAAATATTTGAAAGTGCTAGCTTTTAGAGGAAGCACCTGATAAATTCCTCGTGAAGCATTTTCAAGTATATTTACAAGAAACACTTAAATTCTTTTTGAAAAAATTTATGTCTTTCTAACAAAAATGCTTTTAGTAAAATCGCTTCCTATACTAGCACTCCCAAACAATCCCTAACATTACTCCATGCATCCTAAACTAAGATCCGGACTAGGCCCTTGTGTTATCATATATATATATATATTATGATGGTAGTGTCTATGATGATGGTGGCTGATGGATGTATGAATGGTTCTTACTGAGGGCCTAACTGAGGAACCATATATATATTCATCATACATATACAGCTAGGCAGACATAGAAACACGTAGAGGAAAAATTCAACCCAGCTGATGTTACTGGTTTGTTTGCTTCAACTCTTTAATCTTCTAGTACAAATTAATTGCGTCACTTATTTCTTGATCATCATCATCATCCACTGACATATATATATATATGTATTAGAGAGAGAGAGAGTCAAGTTGGATGGCGGATATGCAATATTGTTGTTAGAGATTCGGGAGTAAGAAAGAAAGACAATGAGATAAAACCCTGATAATTGGTCTCCTGTTCTGGAATTTCCAATTTCTGTAATATTCTATACATAAAGGCTAATCCTTTTTCTTAATCATCTTTTTGAAACTCTGTGACCCTTTCCATGTCCCCAGTCCCCTCTTTCTCCAGCTATTTCTCTCTCTCTCTCTCTCTCTCTCTCTCTCTCTCTCTCTCTCTCTCACCTGTACGTCTATATATATTATTATTATCAACAAACATTATCATCATGATTATCGTAATCATCAAGTGGTGATCATAAGGGGCAGCTCATACATCTATAGCTTCCTATCTACCTTAAGCTCAAGCCTAGTACTTCAATCCTCTGCGATCTCACAAAGTACAACATAACCCAGATCAAGTAGATCATCATATCAGAAAAAGCTTAAGCCAGCTTTCTGCAGCAGCCATGGGAAGAGCTCCTTGCTGTGACAAAGCCAACGTGAAGAAAGGCCCCTGGTCACCTGAAGAAGACGCCAAACTCAAGGCTTACATTCAGACCCATGGCACCGGCGGCAACTGGATTGCCTTGCCCCAGAAGATAGGTCAGAAAATCTTTAATTAAATCCCACTAATTAATCAACAAAATTAATCAACCATATTAACTTTTCTCTTTAGATACATGTCCAATTCAATTATATACACACTTCCAATTACTTACCTCATCATTTTCTCATGATTAAATTATTCAGGCCTCAAAAGGTGTGGCAAAAGCTGTCGCCTCCGGTGGCTCAATTATCTCCGGCCGAATATCAAGCATGGAGGGTTCTCAGAAGAAGAAGACAACATCATCTGCAGCCTCTATATAAGTATTGGAAGCAGGTACATATGTATAATTTTATGAGATTTTATGGTGACCCTTTTCTTTTTTCTTTTGTTTGGCCATTGACCCTTTTCTTTAATTCTTCTCATATATATATGGGTTTTTTTTTTTTTATATATGGGGTTGAATTGAAAGTTCTTGATTTTAACTAGTTCACTGATCTTGTGTTTGAATAAATGTATGTGTAGGTGGTCTATTATTGCAGCCCAGTTACCAGGCCGAACTGATAATGATATCAAGAACTACTGGAACACAAGGCTGAAGAAAAAGCTCTTAGGCAAGCAGCGCAGAGAACAACAAGCTCATCATCAGCAGCGTTGCCGAGCCGCCTGCAGCCTAGTAAAGCAAGAGATCAAGAGATCCGAAAGTAGTATTAGCAGTGCAAATTTTGTCAATCTTCCAGCTGCAGCTGGTGGGTTTGTGAACCAAGACCCTTACTATAACTGGCCAGAGCTACCTGTAGGAGTAGTCCCAGTGGTGAATGTGAATCCAACCCATCATCATCATCATCATCATCACACTCAACTTGGAGCAAGATTTACTGAAACTGCCACTACCACCACGTCCACAAATGTTCTGTATCCTATTGACAATATTTCCTCCAGCACCAGCCCAGATCAATTCTATGATCAGAACGCCATTGATCATCATCATATGCTCACTTGTACTTCAACAGCAGCCAACAACAATTATGCCCAATTTCCAACCATGTTTCATGGTCTCGAGGATGATCAGCTAAGTGAATTGGTATATGGCAACAACCCTCATCAGCAACAATTGGATGCTTTGGCAGGTGGTTTTTATGGTAGCACTGGGACTAGTACTACTTCTGTAGAGAGTGAAATCAGTTGGGGAGACATAAATTCTCTGGTTTATACTACTACTACTACTCCCACTCCAATGGTTTCAGACTATCAAACCTACCAACAAGCCCATTCTGCTTTTGCAGAGTCAACCTACTTTGGCCTCAAATGACACCAATTTACATGGTTAGGGGGAGAAAGGTTGTAAATTTGGACCACATGAGGGAATTAATTTCAGTAGGATTTGTTTGCTTTTAATTAATTGACCATTATCTCTTTCTCTTTTTATTTTTTATTTTTTATTAACAGCTTCAATTAATTTCTCTAGCTCTGTTGTTTGCTCTACAATACTGAAGCATCAAATTCTAATTATTTGGGGTTGATGTTGATGTTGAGTACTTGAGAGTGTAGATCTTATGACCTTGAAATCTCAAAAGCAACTGTGCTTTATCTGCACTTGCATGGATCCAATTCAACTCTGTTGGCACTGATTAGTTAAAGTTGGGATGTGAATTTTTTTTGTTTTTATTGACTAGTCTGCTGGTGCAGTTATTTTTTAGTTACAATTGGAAAACTGTTCAAATTCCACTGCCATATATCACATGGGTTGAATTTCATGTGGCAGCAGAAAGTACCTCCGAAACCTCCATGAGTCATGACAATAATACTAAAGTTGCAAAGTAATTAAAGTGCGTGCTTTGACGTTTTGGCCATAACCGGTTCGGCTCTAGCATACAGGGCATCACAAATGTGGCTGCATTCCTTTATAGTTTTCTTCATGTCTGCAATAACATCAGCAGCTCTGAAAACACATGCATTTTTAATTTGAGAGAAACTTCCATATAATAGGGATATGAGATTTGGTATCTCAACCCAATAACATATATGATGACACATATACTTTTATACTTAATCACATAAATTTTTTTTTAATTTCAAGATAAAATCTATCTCATGAAATGCCAAAGAAATCTCTATCTTGTTATATGTAAGTTTTTATATATATATATATATATGTAATTCCAACTAGAACCGGCAATATTTAAGTCGCCTACCATGCTATAGCTAGTAGCTTGATGAGTACTATTTCTAGTAGCTTAATGAACTATATATCTGGCTGAAAGCTAGCAGAAGGTTCATTAATTACACACAAATTTTGTTTCTTTATTATCACTCAAATTTTGTGTTCAGAGATACAATAATTGCCTTGTTAATGCATACAATTTCATGTTAATTGCACTTTGTTAATTTATACGTACATCTAAACAATTCAACAACGTAACATCGATCAGTTGATTATTTGACAAAAAACAATTTCTTTTATTTTCAGTTGTTTGGATTTTCACATTTTTAATAAGTTAGATAGAGTTCATTGTCAATCTCAAACCCAGGACAGGATCTGTTGGACGTACTTTAATTAGGATGCACCACAAAGCCAATAAGTTACAGCTAGCAACATACATATTGAAACATCTTTTATATCTCTAATTTTAAGTTTGGATAAAATATATGGTATATGCATGACTAAAAGAGACTACAATAATTGGTCATATGATGTGACGATCGATGAATGTGTTAATTAGTAGTTTGTCATAATGTAATAAGTATATATACATCATTTACTACATTAACCACAGTACGTGTTAATAAGAATGTGCTTCCTTTAGCATTTTCTATAGGTTTTGTATGCGAATTTAACATGGGATCTTTCCGAGAACAATTATATATACTTAAAAGTATATGGTCTTATACTTAGCATGGTCTTCTACTTTAAAGTTAATTATTTTCTTGTTTCCTATCTTTCTCTTTTTCCCCCTCAATCTTAATTAATGTAGATCATGAATCATAGATGCAAAGTACCTAAAATTAATAATACTATAACTAGTAATTAACTACCACTTGGGAACAGTATGCATGTAGCAGCAAGAAGTAGCTTTGATATTATGAGAGTCGCATTACTCATGAGTGCTTTTAATTTCTTTCATTGCTTTGAGAGTTTTAATTCTATCTGATGAAACAGAAATGGTCTTCCTATTTGATCGGTACATGAAATAGATCGCTGTATTTCAATTTTTAATTAAGAGCCTGGCCTCAAGATTAATTTCAAATATTAATTCTATTTTAAAGTAAGTTAATATCACTTCATTCAGTTTCCATAAAAGTAAATGATTTCCTTAGTAGAATACACTAGAATCACGTCGACACATTAATCAATGATTGCTTTCCTTACAATTATGAATCAAAATATTCAAGCAGTACTGTGCAATTGTGTCTTCAGAAAAGTGTTAAAACAACTACATTTGTAGATTAGATGGCGGTGTGACACTTAGTATATCAATTATTATAGTTAATTGTCAACTATCATATTATGTTATCAAAAAATATCGTTTCTTTAAAATTTTCCAGGCTTGTAACCTAATGAATTAGGAAGACGTAGCAACATTTATATATGGATGGAGTATGAAGTATATATAGTGATCAGAAAAAGGCTTATACACAGTGAGCATGCATATTAGCAAATCGGATTGAAGACAATTATGTATAGATGCAAGGAAAGCAAATTAACTAAAGCATGTCTCTTGTATGAAGGACATCAATTTATGGAGAATTAAGCATGTCAGGAAAATTCACTACATGCATAATTTAATTTGATGGAGAGAGAGGGAGATGAGGTTTGTCCTATACATGTGCTTCTTAAGTCAAAAGGAGATAAATTAAAGAAGAGAGCACTAAGTTAAAAAGATTGACCAAGTCATGAACAGCTAGCTAGCCAGCCTAAGCGGAAGTCAAGCTCAAGTGTTTACTCAGTCAATCACTAATCTTTTCAAAATAATTGTTTGACAATAACATAGAGATATACATGAAAAATAATTAAGGGTCTATTAAATTTGGAGTGCCCTTTGACGAAGGCTTTCAAATAATAAAAAACGTTTTCTATAGCATTTAGTTTTAGGTTGCATTCTATTGCATTTAGTTGGAATAGACAAAAGTAGTTTCGGAAATTCCAGGAAGCACTACTTTTATGACTTAGAAATGGGAAACAGTCTAAATGAAAATTAAAGAGAGAAAGAATCACAAAACCAAACAATAAATTGATCGAAATAGGAAAAGATCAGAATGAAGTAACGTGCAAGTGCGTTTTAATTTATAAAGAGTTTTGAAGAAATTATGGAAGAAGTAATTGTGTTTGTAATAAAACCTTTTATGTGCTTATTATAACAAAAACATTCGGTTGAGATAAATTGTTTCACGTAGAAGCACTTCTAAAAATTGCCTTAAATTAACATGAGTATCTTAATCTAGATACTGTTTTCCTTATAATGGGGTTTCCCAGAACTATATTGCATTTTGATTATACTTAGCCGGTTAACCATGAAGGACACAAATTTTAATGTCAAATATTGTGCTATTCTGAAATTGTTTTAACTTTTTTTTTTTGGGAATATAATAATATATTTTGATATATACAGAACAATCTCCAACTGTTGTTGAGTATTTAATTTACGCAGTCAACAAAGTACCACCCCCGGCCTCTTCATCGTGTTCTGGTTGTTGATCTCAATCCACGACATCTCCTGATTCGGGTTTCATCACCATTGATATCCCATAATCAGTGCTGTCTAAGCCATGATGTCATGTAAATTCTTTTCTTGTTAGGGCACATCTATAAAGATAATTTTGATTCGTTTCAGATCTTAAAGATGCCTTGTTATTAACTGTCCAAAAATAAAAAAAATGCCTTAATGTTACAGCAGCCTAAGAATGGGTCATGTTCAAAGCATGTGTTGGTGGTGTGTACAATTTACTCTAAGCACAAACACGGTTCATTAATTACCTACTAGCTACAGGTTAGTTTAATAATATATATATATATATATACATACCTATTTTTTTCATTTTATTGGAAGATTTTTCAAATTCAATTCTTTCTACCATAAATAAAAAAAAAAGAAGGATTTTTTTTTTTAATAAGCCTAAAAGCATATATGACCTAATAAGCTGACCCACACACTTTATGTGGTGATAGACCGGTCCACTTTTTGAACAGAACGCTTCACAAGGATGTCGAGTACTTGGTGTCAATTTTTTTAACAATATTGTCATTTCAATCACTAACAACCATTATCACTGGCAATAGTGACAAAAAAAAGATTGCATAAAAATGATACTCATAAATATATCTTTTGTGTTTTCTTATATAAACATATCAAAATTAATAAACTAACATAAAACTCCTTAACTTGAAGAATTAAAATATAAAAACTTTAACACATTTATTGATTTAAAATCTGTAACACTAACCTATTAATTAATTAAGTAATAATGATAATATCATGCCCCTTCCATTAAGAGATTCTTTAAAAAAATTATTGAAGAGATTAATTGTGGGGCCCATGATACATTGTATTTTGATGATCGCAACCTTCTACATTTTAGGTCTCCATTGAAGGATCATCGTTGCAAAATATTAGCTAAATTGGAAAATATTTACCCATTTAATTAAATGGTCCTTAGTTTAAGTATTTATCAAAAATATTTTGTTCGTTTATTTATTTGATTAAAATTAGATAATTTAATGGTTTTTAATTTGTCTAATTTTTTTGTAAGAATAATTTGTGAATAAAGACCTAAAAATTAACAATTTGGATCCTTAAAATATTATATGGAGTGTGCCTCATAAGAGATTCTTTAAATAAAATAATAGAGAAAGCCTTTAATAATGGAAAGGGCTAATGATATATTATCTAAAAAATCTTAGAGTAAGTATTTTCTAATAGAACCCGTTTACTACAATAAGATGACTATTTAATGTTTTAGATATTTAATTAATTAGATACCCTAGGTTTTGAACATGTTAATGAGTTGTGTAGAATATTTTGCAAGGCCAAGAGAAATTAACCTATAATAATTTATTCATGGTTTCATTAACAAGAGTTTCTTCTTTTCTTTTTTTTTGGGGGGGGGGGGGGGTCTTTCCCTATTAAGTCATAATGATCATATATATACATGATCACAAAATAATTGATCCTCGCGCGATTATATATTCATCCAATTATGAGAGCTAATGAGCCATAAAGACTATACTTTTTGCGTTACGAATTAGGATAATCTAATAGCTAGATTTTGGACCCACGTACCCTCTCTCTATAAGCAGGTGATCATTTTGGCCCTATCTATCTATGATTGTAATGCAATGTTTGTTGATGTCTTGATGATAACGAGAAAGACATGACCCCCTTGAATCAGAAAGTTAAAAATAATTGATGTTTATATTCAATCTTTTTCTTGACAAAGTTCCTACTTTACTTTCTTTTAAGGTCAAACCGGGCCGACTCAAATAATAGAATAATAGATGGATAATATCACATGCAGCTAGTTGTATAAAACTAAGATCATATATTCATATATATTGACTTGTGTTCTTGTTTGGTTGGCTATTTAATACTAATTCCACTTTCTTAATCAGACCCTGTTGACATATTTGGAAAAATTGTTAGTTGATTTGTCAATTATATAGCAAACAATCCAATCATTCATATTTATTTTATTTAATTAATTACATACCGTTGATGTGTTGAGTTGTTTTTATCAGTATATAGCTCACTGATCATGAGAGAAATTATTTTGTATAATCGATATATTGACACATAGTATAATTAGTTTATATGTTATAATATGAGTGATGTTATTAATACTATATCCTACTAATATAAACATATCGTCCAATAATACCCTTACACGTAGAATTAATTATACTACATAACAATATATCAGTTATACCCTATAATTTTTTCACCGATCAAAAGCAGCAACTATTATGGAAGAATATTGGATGAATAATACTGAAAAAGTATATAGGAGAGAAAGTCCATGTCTTCTTTAAATTATAGCAAGTCTTTTGTGATTCATAATTAGTACTATTCTGGGCATGTTTTAATGGTTTATTTTCTCATTATTATTCACTACTTTGAAAGTACCTTATATGTCAAATTCGGTCGGTCTGTGTCTCATTGTAAATATGGTCTGAACTTTCTTGACAGAAAGCAAGATAACAAGTGAACTCATTATATGCACCCACAATTCATAACGTAATTAAAGGATGGGGAATGAGTTTACATGAAGAGGAGGTTCATAATTCCTTTTTCTTTTAAATCAAAGGCTCGGAGGTTAATGATTCTACGATAGGGGGTGTTGAGAAAAAAAAAATATATATTTGTATTGAGATTAGACATTACACTTTGAATAATCTTATTAGGCCATTTTAGCTCTTAATATGTCTTTTTGTATAATTTTTATTATTTTTCGTCTCACTATAGAGAGTTTTATGTAATAGTTTTGAAACCTCAGGAGGTATATGTGTAATTATTGAAATCACAAGAGGTGTATGTGAAAAGAAGATAAACCTCAGGAGGTGTAAGTGCATGTAATTAGCTCATGAATCAAAATTGAACTTAAAAAAAATCGTAAATTATAAGTGAAGTAGATATAAAATAAGTAACTCAAATTTATAATTTCCTCTTATTCTAAATATGTAACTCAATTATTGAAGACATAAAACAAAAAGGATTATGTAATGACTCAATATATGTTAAAAATTAATCGGAATGGATATTAATCAATGCGGCTGATAAGTTGATAACGTAGCTTTTAAGAACTATAGCTTAAATTTCAGAGGTGAAGGAAGACCATTAGACCAAGGGACTTCTGACCATTCAACTTATTTATGTTGAGATATGACTTTGTTGAGGCCCACATGAATCGTTTTGTGTCGATCCGAATCGTTCGTAATGATCATCTTCATTCATAGATCATCATTGCAAAAAATTAGCCAAATCGAAAATCATTTGTCTATCTAACTTTGAAAAAAACAAATAGACGGTTTCATCGAAAATATTTAGTTCGTCCATTTATTTGTTTCACCGACTTGGCATTCCATGAAATATGTTTTATTTTGAAATTAAAATTTTTTTTATGTAATAAAATATAAAAATATATATGACATCATATTTTATTAGATTGAAGTACCAAATTAATCATATCATGTTGATAAGTTTCTCTAAAAAATATAAGCAAAGGATTCAACTCTTACTTTAGCATCTGAATAGAGCTGACTAACTAATTTATTAAGTATTTGAATTATGTGCTTGTCTTCTTTTTGGCTTTTTGGTTATTATATATTACAACTCTTTTTGCATTTAAATTGTTAATATGTACATGCATACCTCCACATAAAAGGATTTATTTCCGAATTCATTGTAGGATAAGAAAGTGTCACAACTAAAGCTAGCTATCATAAGCCCCCACCAACTTAAATAGCAATTTGTTTAAGTATTGCAGAAGCACAGCCTGCAAAATCGAGTTGTATGTGAACACATGCAGTAAGCCCTTAAATTTAGCGGACGCAATTAATTTGTTTAGTAAGTGTCGACATTAGTGGCAAAGCTAATTACAACCAAGTGATTAATTTGTGTACAGTGAGGTAGGAAGAATAATGCTGGACCGGAAGAAGCAGAAGAGAAAGAGCCTCCAAGCATACAACCAAAAGCACTTTCAAAAATCAAAATTAAAGCCACTTTTGAGTGCTTGCACATTCTGTCACGCCATAACCATAACCATAACCATAAAAATAATTAATCTTAATAATGATAATAATAGAATTAATCGAGTGATTAATAATTAACAAGCAAATGAACCTTGATTGAAGCCTTGCTGGTCTCACCCAGGACAGGACAAAAACCCCGCGACGACCTTCTTGTAAGCTTTTCCTTATTATATTGACTAAAATCGATCAAATTCATCAGCCCCACTTCTTTGTTTATTTAGTGACATTGACACTCACTAACATGAGGATATATAATTCTTTATTAATCTGATTTGTTCTCATCTTTAAAGTTAATTTGAAAACTTGTTTGTATTAGCTTAAACAACCAATATTTCGTACTGAAAATCAATGTCTCCATTAATCCATTATTCTGTTTCCAGGAAGAAGAGGTTGCCAAAATTTTGGTATTCAATTGGGTGTGGAAGCAAGGTCAGTGATAATGAGATGGGATGGTGATAGTTCTTTAAATAAATTACAATCCATATTTAATATAGAATTTATTGGATTCTTAATTAGATGAATTAAAATAGGTATTATTATATATATATATCATTGGGTTTTTTTTTTTTTTTTTTTTTTTCCTTTTGGG
>QANW01000843.1:228608-255364 GCA_003254865.1 Dryas drummondii | reverse complement strand
TTTATATTTATTTCATTGGGTTTTTTTTTTTTTTTTTTTTTTCCTCTTGAGGTTTTATTTGTTTGGTAGGACTGTGGGAGCGTATCCAACTGAATTGATTAGGAAAAATGTTGAAAGTCGTCTCCTTCCAGTGGAGTTGGGAAGAGTTGGTATGTTGGTTAGGTCGGTTTGCGAGGAAGATAACAAATCAATAGCCCAAATTCTTTTTGGGCTATTGATCTTTACAATGTCCAGGCCCATTATCAGAGTACTTGATAGCTAGATTATATAAAGACAAAAATTTATAAATATGACACATATTTTGATGGTTGTTTCATTTCAGGATATTAATTTTGCTTTGTGTTAATGAAGGATACATACTTTTATTTTATGTTAATTAAGCACTATATATATTTTTTCAGTTTTTATCTCAACTTTGGTCAAGCGTTGGATTTATCTACTAAATTCAGAAAAATTATATTGGGTTTAAAAATATGCATCTCTTTTTTACAACCATATAAAGATCACCGAAATTGGATATCTATAACTCTAGATAATCTGCCCCAAAGTAGGGTATTCGAAACTGTCCGATTTTCTAAATTTTTTTCTAGAAATCCGATTAGATAGTTTCTGGTATCCTATTTTTGGGACAATTATCTGGAGTTGTAAATGTCCAATTTGAGTGATCTTTATATGGTTGTAAAGAGCAGATGCATAGCTTTAAACCAAGTATAAGTTTGCTAAATTTGGTGGAGTTTTGATGGGTTCAATGTCATGACAAAGTTAAAATGAAAAAAGATACTTAATTGACACAAAATAAAAGCACGTGTTCTTCATTAACACGAATCAAAATTAATGTCCTGAAATGAAACAGCCATCAAAATATGTGTTCTGTTTATAAATTTTTCGCTTACATAAATGGCAATGGGAATGACCAGGGATGGATATGCCACCTTTATATCCATAAAATATTGAATTTGTTATTGGCCCCCATATCCGCCCAATCCACATATTATTCATCTCTGAATCCGCCTCATTAGTTAAAAATATTTTATTTTTTAATTATTTAAAAAATTAATTTTACTATAAAAACACATAATATAATTAACATATAATGATTATAAAGTCTACTTTTGGACTCTTACTGATAAGCTAACTCACCTACTTTATCTAAATGATAAAAATATCTACTTGATTAGTTTTAAATCCACATTTAAAAAAAATAAGTTCTCTCTCTCTCTCTCTCTCTCTCTCTCTCTCNCTCTCTCTCTCTCTCTCTCTCTCTCTCTCTCTCTCTCTCTCTCTCTCTCTCTCTCTCTCTCTCTCTCTCTCTCTCTCTCCTCCCCTTGCGATCTCTTTATTAATTTGTTATCTCTCTCTCTCTCCTCCCCTTGCGATCTCTCTCACATCTTTGTGGCGATCTCTATCTATTCTCTCTCTCACATCTTTGTGGCGATCTCTATCTATTCTCTCTCTGTGTGTTATTCACCATATCCCACCGTTGGAGCCTCTTTCTCTCTCTGTGTTCTTCACCATATCCCACCGTTGAAGCCTTGAAGGAGGTGTTACTGTTGGACAGTGGGGTATTGTTGCACAGTGAGAATTGTCATTGTCCAACAATGACTATAATTGTCACTGTTGGACAGTGGTAATTCTCGATCCTGACGTGAAAAAAAAAAAAAGCCTGGGCACTGGGCACACTGGGCTTTGTACCCAGCACATTTTTCCAGCTAATTTTTATTAAAGTGGTATGCATTAGAATTTGCATTTTGATAGGGGGCCTTAAAAAAAGCCTATTTTTTGTAATGGACTATAACTATAGATAAAAAAATTCATATTTTACCAAAAAGGAAAATAGTCCAAAACTAGTTTTATTTATTTTATATATTAATAATATAAAATGAAAATATTCTTATTATAATATATATTTTATATTATTAATTATAAAAAAAATGAAAATATTTGTATATACTTAATTTTAGGCGGGTTCGGTGATGGGGATTACAGTACCATCCCTGCACCATACTCGATCGGGTATTTAAAAAAAATCCCTAAATTCATCCCTATACCCAAATTTTCCCTCTATACCTACCTCGTTCAGTTCAGTTACTCGCGAGTACCCAAACCCACGGTTTTATTTGTCATCCCTAATTAAATTATTTAAATCTACCTCTCTTGTATATTTCAAAAACCTAAAACAATACTTGTGGAGTAATGCTAGGTGTACCAAGTACATTTTGTTACTAATTTGTGTATCACATTCTTAATAAAGGTAGTACCCAACTGCTCACTAATACAAATAAGTTAACCTCTATTAAAGAGGTGGTAAAAGGTGGTAACTAAATGTGGTGCACCTAGCGTTATTGATACTTTGGGTTTTCACTAGTCATAATTCATGTCCTTTTAGCATGGTGAAACCAAATTATTAGATAGATGTTAACTGATCGGTGGTTATGCTATGAGTTGTTTTGCTGAATCAGTGGAGATTGCTGAGGCTATGGCTGTCAAAGAAGGTTTGAGTTATGCTAAAAAAGCTAGTTTAGATAAGATAATTATGGAATCTGATTCTCAGTCTATGATCTTGCTTTGGATCAATCCTCAAATATTATTTCTTGGAAGATTGAGCCTATTGTCCATGACATATGGCAGATGGCTTCTGAATTCTCTTTTGTCAGATGGTCTTGGGCTCCAAGGAAAGCAAATGGAGCTATTCATACAGTTGTCTTGCTTGTTTGTAGGAAGAAGTGTCCAGAGGATTTGGTGGTTTCGCCTCCTCTTTTCATTGTGGGAGTTTTGGTTTCAGATGGCTTACCTCTGGACTAAGCCTAGCCTTGTCTAGTTCTTTCTTTGTGCAATTTTTTTTAATTTTTCTTGGTCAGTTATGTTGTTTTAGTTGTTTTGTTCTTTCTGCTGTTTTGTTTATTTCTTTTGTTAATTTTCTCAGTTGTATTGGTTGTTTTAGCCCTTGTGGCTTTATGAATTTTACCCATTGGCCAAAAAAAAAAAAAAAACCAAATTATTACATGTATTAGCTCTAACTCTCACAAAACACTAAAAGTCTAGATTATGAGAACTCTTACTTACTTCGGACTAAAGAGAATGGAAGGTGGAGAATGAGAGAGAAAGAGGGATCACTGGCCGGTATGGATGATGGGCAACCAAGAGGGTGGATGGGGATCTAATTTGGGTTGGTGTTTTTTTTTTTTTTTTTTTTTTTTTTTTTTTTTTTTTTTTGGTTGTGAAAATTGGGGCACAAGGCTCAACCAAACGAACTACAATATTACACTAGAGTTTTTAAATAATAATAATAATAATAATAATAAATGGGGTGCATCTTTAAGTGTGGATACACTTAGAAACACCCTTTAAACAATTGGATTTAAGGCCCGTTTGGGATTGCGGTGGAGGATCCAAAAGCTGTTGTGGATGACAATTCTCAATCATCTACAACAGTTTTAGTATTTGGTAAAAAAATAAAAAACTGTTTTTCCCCCACAATTCTCAACTCTCCATAGCAAAAACAGAAAGCAGGTTTTTAGGTGCTTTTGAAAACTGCAGTGAATCACAACAATAATGAATATTTTATTTTACCCATACTACCCTTATTGATTTATATAATTTTTATTTGTTTATTTTAAATTAAAAAATATGTTCATTGTTAGTTATATTTTATATTGTGATAATTAATTATGATATTTTATTTGTACGATTAAAATTATAATATACTTAAAAAATAATAGAAATACTTATTTAATAATGTTATTCTTAAAAAAATTAATGCTAATAAAAATTTGTAGCCACAAATTTAAAAAATAAGTAAAAAAACATTTTAGTTTTACCAAACAAATAAGTGAAATACACTTTTAGCATTATATCTATTTTAGTAATTATACACAGTCACAGCACTTTTATATTAACATTTACCAAACACTTTGATATTGTTTTTTAAATTCACAATACTTTTGAAAACATAGTTTACCAAACACTCAACTGTTTTACTTTACAGCTGACTTTACTTCACAGCTGTTTTACTTTACAGCTGTTTTTTTTCACAGCAATACCAAACTGGCCCTTAATCCATCTAGCATATGGATTGCCTAATTTTTGTTTGTTACACACTTACACTTAGGTATATGGTTTTTGAAGGGTGGACTAGGGGCTAAATCCTACTCCATGACTGATCTCCATCCAAGGCTCCTTCCCATGGCTGGGAACCTAACCGGCTAACCAGCTGATTGGAGTCAAACATATATAAGGCCCAACTCAAATGGCCTAGTACTGCATCATTCCAATGGGTTTGGCAACAAGGACGCTAGGCTATGCCAAATATCAAAATTTGCACTCGATGCCTATGTTACTGGGCCATTGCTTGGTGCCGTAGCCCAAAGGAGGGTCCAACCCCTCACACTTAATCAAGTATCAACCCAAAGTTAAAGGTACTCATCATCATTTACTCACATATTCTCAAGCTTTTCCAAATCTTCACTAGAATTAGTTATTTATTACTTCGAATTTGACTTGACGTCGTTGGTAGGCATCACACCAATGCAATTTTATGTTCACGTTTTCTCTTCGATCTCAAGACATCTAGTGAGCATGAATTCAGCACGTCGTTAAATACTTAGTAACTAGAGTGATTTTCACGTAATAATTAAATAATTTACATACGATAATTTAGTCAATATAAGTGATTTTGACACCAACAAATAAGTTGGTAGTATTACTTACAACTTATTCACATAACATGATCAGAGTTGGCTGCTAAGTTCTAAGTCGGCAAACTCATTTATTAAAGGAAAATCTAGGGCTTTATTTTGAGTATTGTCACAAGCGAATTACAATGAACTTCTTGTCCCCCCAGCAACAAGAAAAAAAAAAATTTCTTGGTTCTAGATGTATCGATCAAATCTTGGGTGCCTTTAGAAACCCATTTTTCGTAAATGACCACCAAACATTAATAGACTAACCAAGAACCTCTAGCGTCTAACTAAATATTCAACATCTTGATGAAAAGGAAGAAAACACTTTTAGCTCCCCTGTATGGTGGATCCCAAGTCCTCTGTAACATTTGTCTTTTGAATACAAATTGGAAGGTTGATACCTTATGTAAGGATAAATGGAGACCATCGTACGTAGCTGTGACCCTCACCAGTCACCACCTAAAATATAAAAGTAGAGCATGCACGACTAAACCCAAAATTAGTTCCAATTAATGAATTAAAGCAGTACTTTAGAGGGTCGCTTTACTTTAATTGGACAAATGGACACGCATTACTCATATAACTTTTATGATCAACTGCTAGGCTTCATGGAAGATACCTGCTAATAAAAGTTACTTAAGCTCCCCAAATCACAATACACATCTGCACATGCAACTACATAAAGCGGGATATCAGGGATATCTCTGCAGCCACTTTGGGAGCAACAGAGAAAGCCAAAATTTATGTTGGAAAAAGGAATATACATCCCATGAGCCTATGCATTGTATTGGCATCATTGGGCTAACACCTTCTTAATTAGTACAAGTACTGGAGTCTGGAGTTTCTTGGAATTAATCCCACAAGAGAAAGGAAAAGGCATAAGTGAACTATTAAATCCCAAAAACTTAAGTTAGTCATGAATGGATTAATAATGTGCCAAAAAAATCAATTAATATATTTACACTTTTTTTAGTCCTGTTAAACATATATAATTGGATGTAAAAACTTGAATAATTAGGAAATAAGTCAACAACATATATCATGATTGTTTGTGGATAAACCCACATGAATTTAACAATCAATCATGGATCGACACGTGACTAGTCGGAGCATACTTCAGGCTTTGATTTTTCAACGGTCAAACTTGGACCTCCCTGTCAGCACATCAGCTCGGCAACACTTTCATTGCCAATTCGGATCGGCTCATCTCGGCAGACCCGATCTGAGGATCTTCCAAGAAATTGGGTATTCATCTTTTCTTGATTATCTCAATTCGGTTCGGCTTGGCTCCTGCTGATCATCTTCTCAGACAACACGTCTGGATCAGTTCATCCATACCCAATCCGAACATGGATATGTTTGGTACCTGCGTATATGATATCTATGATCGGCTCGGATCCCACTGTCATTCTAGAAGATTGGAGTCAGGACGAACCGCCTTACTTGAATATCTCTGGCATGGCTCTCTGACATATGGGACATCTCAGCTCACAGCCATGACTATTAGGACATCTCACTTGATCTTTCATCCTTGCATTTAATACAACATTAAATGTAAAAGAGGTGGGTAGCTGTGCATGCTACTATTCATGGCCGAACGCGTGGCCTCTTCTCAACCATTCACCCTCATGCAGGTAACTTATCTTTCACAACTTTCTTTGTCTATATAAACTGGCTTATGTGCACAAAAAGAAAAAACATAATTTCATTCACTAAAAAGTCTATCAAAATATACGCAACTTTTTTAGAATAAACCCAAAAGATCTTACCTTGTTCTTTCTTATTCTCCCAAGTTCATTATTTGTTCTTCATTGTTCTTATTCAAACACCTCCAAGTACACATTACTGACTTCATCATCGGAGCGTATTTGGTTGGTACCACACCAGTTCTTCTCCTTTGATCTTGTGTTCGTGCAAGAATATCTCAAGTAAACATCCACTTTATCATCCAGCAAGGTTTCTAAACAGCCATATATATCACCCATTTTAAGTTGTTGCATCTTTCTTACAGAAATTTGCATCAACAATGATGAAAGCTATTACCTCTCTCATGTGCAATTTCATTATGCAGTGGAAAGACAGGCAAATCGATAAAACTAAAATTAAATAGTATATGAGCGGGTCTCATTCCACTGATATAACATTGTAAACCAAAATTCAAATATCATACAAGACAATTAATCACCAAAAGCTTAAGCTAACAAAGAATGACTTAATTATATATGTATATTAAGCTACCTAACAATTAAATACAATCGGAATTCCTTTGGAATCCCACTAAAGAGAATTAAGAAGGCATCAATTGGTGAAAGCTATTGTTTAATTGAAAGATAGGATCTTAGTTTGTACAAAATAATGTAAAGAAATCATATACAGCACAACAACTAGCTAGCAATATAGCAGTTTCCTTGTTCAACGAAACATGCAAAAAAGTGATATTAATTGGTCGCCTGTCCGACTCGATTTCATAGTTGAAAATGACCTTGTACTGAATTCTCAAACACAATGGTCGACATTGGGTCAAGGAACATATCCTGCAAGCTGATCCCATTGCTTGAAAAACAGGCTCTTGGTGAAGAAAAAGTGTGCATGTAGAAACACATAATAATATTGATCTAGCAAGCTAGCTATCACCTCACGCCTGTTAGCCTTTTTTTAAGTTTCATTCCAACAGGCTCACCTAACTTTATATATACATGTATTAAATATAGGCATGCGTGATCGATGCGTCGACATATTCTCATTTCTTAGTTTCATCTGCTCCTTAATTTTTTGCTGGATTGATTATCTGACTATCTGTACACATAAAACCTCTAACAAAGTGGTAAGCATTAATGGTCAATATGTAGTATTTTTATTAATATAGTTCAAGCATATATATATATATATAGAGGAGTGCTCTAAAGATAACCAGTTAGCAAGTTAATATGAAGCTAACCATGCTTTTAAGCCCACCACATCATTAATCTCATAATCCGAACCATCAATTATTTAAGCCTACTTCAAAGATCATCATTGCAAAAAATCAACTAAATCGAAAATTATGTAGTCATCTAATTGAGATCAAATAAATAGATGATCAGTATTTTCGATAAAAGCATAGAAATAGTTGTTATTATAATCAAATGACTAAATGACTTCTTATTTTGAAGATTTTTTACAGGGATGATCTTTGAATCAGGGCCTAAAAAATATACGGTTCGGATTTTGAAATTACATTGTGCAGTGGGCCCAACATGGTAGTTAGTTTTGTATTAACTTACTAACAAGTTAGTTTTAGAGCATTCTTGTATATTATATATATACAAAAATGTTTTAGAGCTAACTAGTTAATAAAATAATACATTACTAACCACCATTTTGGGCCCGCTACACAATATAATCTCATAATTCAAACCATTCATATTTTAGGTTTTCATTCAAAGATTAACCTTGCAAAAAATCAATCAAATAAAAAGTTATTTAGTCATTCGATTATCATTATAATCATTTCATCTTTTATTGAAAAGTTTGTGTTCATCCATTTAGATGAGTACAATTAGCTTACTAATAATTGGCTAAATGATTTCTGATTTTGTTAATTTTTTTCTAAGCTAGGATGATATTTGAATGAGAATCTAAAAAATAAATGGTTTGAATCATGAGATTATATTGTGTAGTGGACTAAAAATGATAGTTAGTGTCGTATTATCTTATTAACTAGTTAGTTCTAGAGTGCTCATATATATAGGAGTGCTCTAATTAAAGTTAACTGATTAGCAAGTTTATACGAAGCTAACCATGTTTTTGGACCCACCACATAACTAATCTCATAATTCGAACTGTCCATTGCAAAAAGATCATCATTGCAAAAAAATCAACTAAATTAGAAATCATTTAGTCATATAGTTATGATCAAATAAATAGATGATTACTGTTTTTTATAAAAGCATATAAATAGTTGTTATTACAATCAAATGATTAAATAACTTTTAATTTTAGAGATTTTTTTACAAAGATGATTTTTAAAGTAAGGCCTAAAAATTGAACAGTTCAAATTTTGGGATTACATTGTGTAGTGGACCCAACATAGTGGTTAGTTTTGTATTAATTTACTAACTGGTTAATTTTAGAGTATTTTAGTATATATATATATATATTTAATAGCTTAATATATGGTTTCTGATTGGTCAAATTTTTTGCTAGGATAATTTTTTAATACATACATAAAAAATAATAAAAAATAGACGGTTTGGATTGTTGAAATACTATATATATATATAGAGTAAGCCCTATGAATGATTTTTTAAATAAAATTATTTGAGAGATCTCTCAATAGAAGTGACCTATATATATATATATAGTATTATGGTCTGTCTATTTATAACTATATATGTATGTAGAAGGGAAAACTGTGTATATACATCACATTATATGTATAGAAATATTTACATAGGGATTTTAACCTCTAATCATGCATAATTTTTTCACACAGAGAAATATATATTATGAATTTATCTTTCTTGTTCTCACATGTACATGTCTATAGACACTGAAATTCCAATTCAAACCCATTAGAATAACAAATTATATATGTAAACAATCATGCAAGTCATGTCATAATACTATTAAAAAATGGAATATATATTAACATTAATTCCTTGATAAATATAGTATCTCTTTCAATTCACGTACTTACACAGTTACACACACATGTTAAAGTGAAAAATTAAAAAAAGAAATCCAATATCGTAGCCTGTAAATGAAGACAAACCATACTTCTCATTGTTCAATCATTCACATGAAAATTCCAACAGAAACTGATGATCTATATATATATGTGTGTGTGTGTGTGCAAGTGGAGCCCTATAGCCTATAGGATCCAATAGTACTGTAAGATATATACAAAATTTAATTTCTTGGTATGGGATCATTGTGGGTAAGGAGGCCATATGCAATATTAGTGTGATGAGATATATACAGTTGAGGCAATCAGAGCCATGTTCATGGTGGCCCTCCATGTCTCCATCAAAGTGAGCATCACCAAAGGGAGCGCATACCAAGTTGGTCCTTTCAAGGAGAGGCTCCAAGAGAAACGTCCCTAAAACCCTACCCACTTCAATATTATTCATAGCTAGCTAGGCCTTCGATCAAGATTCATATAGTGATGATATATAGATATCTACGCAGGTGTTCTATGTTCCCCTAACATGCATGATGTGCTTGATGATCATGTGAAACCCACATGTCACCCATACCACGTAATCTAAATTGTCATCATGTCATATCCTGCCGCCAACCGAAAAAACTACCTTAATTTTCATAATCTTTTCAAAATTCATTAAACTAATACTAAAATTTTATATGCTTCCAATTAATATATTTTAGATAGTACTTTGTTTTTCTACCTTTCTTGTCAATGTCCCTATATGATATTTGCAAAGTAGACATTGTAGGAGTAATTTAGGTCTAATTGTGATGTTGGTGTCTGTTATTTTGTCGAGGAAACAACTTTATTTGTTGTCAAAGGCTTTCATGTCTGTGATTTTTTTTTTTTCCAATGTCTCCATCAAAATCCAATTAATTAGCTGTTTGCTGACTTAAACACTGCTTTAGTGACTATGCCAAACCTGTTTTATTCTTGCTTAAAGTGCTAGATAGTCTAAAGCTAGACCTAAATAAATTAATCAAAAGGAAATTTCATTGTCCATTGTTTTTTACAATATCATATAGCTAGAGTACTGTTATACAGATTTACTTATCAAAGTTTACTCACGAGTCCATTAATAACAGGTATTGACAACTTTTTTTTTTAATCAAACACACTCAAAGCTCCATTATTTCTTTGCGGGCACATTTTATGAAAATTCAACAACTCATTTTTGTTTTGCGGGCTACATGCTACAAACTTGCTAGATCCCTGCGCAACCTTGTTTTACCTGCATCTACACTCAATCTGCAGTTTCACCTGCATCTACACATAATCTGCAATTTCACTTTACACATGATCTGCATTTGCAACTTCAATAAACTGCAGTTTCAGTTCACTTACAGTGCTCCAGAAATTGCAGTTTCAGAACTAAGCTTAAAAAAAAAAACTACAATTTCAGAAACTGCAACTGTAAGTCTGCAATAAACTGCAGTTTCACTTGCAATTAGTAACTGTAACTGCAAGCTTGCAACTTTAATAAACTGCAGTTTCAGAAACAACAGTTAGTAGCGTTCCAGAAATTGCAGTTTCATAACTGAGCTTAAAAAATCTGCAGTTTCTGCAGATTCAGAAACTGCAGTTATTAACTGCAACTGCAGTCTGCAATAAACTGCAGTTTCACTTGCAATTAGTAACTGCAACTGCAAACTTGCAAATCTAATAAAACTGCAGTTTCATAAACTACAATTAGTAACTACAACTCTAATAAACTGCAGTTTCAGTTTACATACAACGTTTTAGAAATTGCAGTTTCAGAAACTGAGTTTTAAAAAAAAATCAAGAACTTTCTACTGATAAGAAATCAAAGTAGGAGTCTACCACGAGCTGTGATCATGCCCAATCGAGGAGAAGCCGAAGTGGTCAGAGCAGATCCAAAAGACTTCGATCGAGCTCGGAACAGATCCATTGCTTATTGGTCAGCGTTGAGATTTTCAAGGTCGTTAATAGTAGCGCTGCTCATGGTGGTGGTGTTCGTCCTATAGGTGCTTGCTCTGCGAAGAAGAAGAACAAAAAGATGATGAAGATGAAAGAGAAGAAAGACATAGCGGGAGGAGAGAGAGAGAGAGAGAGAGAGAGAGAGAGAGAGAGAGAGAGAGAGAGAAGAAAGGGAAAGGCAAAAAGGAAATAAAATTACAATTGATCAGATTTCAAAATAAGCTACAACTTACCTTGTTATTAAATAAAATTAATTGGTGTATTGGAGAGTAAAAACAATAAGTAAAAAGTAATTTAGGATAATTAATTCTTATAACAAATGATAAATTATTTTATGAACAATTTTAGTAAGCATATTTGCTGAGGCTAAAATTATTGAATTTACGTGTTTACCAACTTTTATTCAGTAGAGATTCAATCTTCTGCCATTGTTGATGCTTAATTACCAGCCACAAGATGAAAGTGTATATATGTTTCTTTATAACTAAGTTATTTGAATAAATATATATACAGATAAATAAATAAAAAGAATAAATAATATATAAGTTTTAGGATTCTGGAAACATTGTATAGGATATATTACATATCTGCCGCCCAGGATCTCATTGGATGTCCGCGTTGAAGAAAATAATTTATCAAAACCGCGTTGACTCTTAATAATTGATTTTTCTCTTGAAGGAAATTTAATAATTAATTGATTAATTACAAGCAATTAATGTGTTAATGTGCCTCATCAAAGTGTTACTTAGACACTGATGATCTATAAATATATATATTAATGCACAATATTTATTAAATTATGCAGCAAAAACCAGGTTTTTGTAAGGCACATGCATACAGTCAACAAGAACATGCAAATCGACAAAAATTCCGACTTCCATATTTTATTTGATATTAATTCTAAACTTATTAATATATTTTTTCCGTCACTAATAATGAGAGCTAACAAATTAATTCCATTCACATGCAGAGATCATGGGCCGTTTGGGAGGTTATTTGTCAGAACAGTACCAGAAAGGCAGAAATTAAAGAATCCTCATGACTATTAATTTAATTTGAAAAAAATATAGTACGCATGGTAGGTGAATTAAGTATATTCAAATATGTCCAAGGCTCCAAGCACTTTTATATGCTTCTTTTTAATTTATTTTAAAAAAAATTTCATGTACTATTATAATTGATATATATATATATATATATAGATAGATGTCAACTAGGGATGGCAACATTTTATGCATGTACTCACATGGGATCCAAATGGTTGTTACTTGGACTTCGCATACTAAGAGAGAAGGGTTATCTAAATTAAATTGGAATTAATCAACTGATCATGGTCAAAGTAAACCTAAAAAAATTGGGAAAATTCGGGCGTCGCGGCTTGAATTGATGTTGCATGCGTATGTTTTACATTTTCAGACTTAGTGGGACTAATAGGAGTGATGATGGTACATTAAATTGATCGATACATACTTGATGGTTTTTATACTAGCTAGCTATATGTACTTTGACTATTTTGTGTGAATGTCCATCGAAAGTGTATCATATATTGGTAATATGAGGCATTTCTTTAATATTTTGAGTCTTAATTAATTCACTCATGCTAATTGATTTTGATTTTTATATACTCTTAGCTCCATTTACAATGTCAAATTACTTTGTCATTGTCATATGTGTTATTATTCACACATAAAAGAACTCTGCGATCCAAAAGAAGAAAAAAAAAATTCAACATTCAAAATTGGGTTAGAAAAAATTTCTCAAGTTACATATTTACAGAATCATTTTCAAAAGGAAAGTTGGAAAATTCAGAAATTAGCGCATGGAGGACTTACACTTATGATTGTGAGTCTCTCTTCTTCAACAATTCAAAATATCTGCAGGAGCGTGAATAGTTTTAACTTTTTCTCACATTGGAATGACCAAATTTGGTGCTGGAGTAATTTGTTTTAGATTTTTTTCTTTAGTGGTAAATCGATCATTGAATAATAATTTAGTTTCAGAAATATAAGGTCTTGTCAATTGTCAATATAATTTCTAACTTAAATATTTTTTTGATTGTAAATTAATTTTGAATTGAATATTCCTACAAATATACTAGAACCTTAAATATTTTTTTGATTGTAAATTAATTTTGAATTGAATACTCCTACAAATATACTAGAAACAATTGGGCATCGGATCCTAGCTAGAAGCGCTCCTAGCCAAAATAATGTTCATTGGTTATCTTTTTTGTTTTTCATTTTGTCTAATATTCCGTTTTTGCATATGCTTTGTTTCCTAAAAGCGACTTGCATTGCAGAGCAGACTCCTGATTGGGCAAAACCGCGTAACCTCGAACAAGACAAATACTTTTTAAGCACTCATCACTCCCAGAAAGTTCAGCAAGCCCCTCAAGACTTTTTAGCTTTTTTGCAAGCAACTCAACCTCAGCCATTTGCAAAAAAAATAATTAACCTCTTCCTCACCCTCAGATTTTGAGTACGTAATTGGTGACATCATTCGATATCCAACTTGAACATCCCAGTCAGCAGTTTTAAATTTCTTAATCTGCATTCTCACTTTGATCGATCAATTGATGATGAATACTATACAAAGAAAGAAGGTAAAGAAAAACTTTTATACAAGGGTACTATATATTTATGTATATATCACTCGTTTTATGTAATGAAATAAGAGAGATAGACACATTAGGCAATAAGACCGTAATACTTACCGTTAAGTGAATGATGAGTCTATGAAAAAATGTTGAATGGGACAGTTGTACCTGATTGGTTTCTCACTGTTTAGCCTCCAACGCACACCAAGTGTTTGATACTTTGATTGCATCAGATCGTACCGTACTAGGAAAATGTATTAATTAAAACATGCTACTTAACTTTCCTATACACACGGCTTAAAGCCTTAAACAATGTAAAGGATCACCCAAGTCACCAAGAATTAGTGGAGATCTGCCGGCCAACGTCGGCAGCACAGCAGCATGTATGAATTATGAATATGACCAGTCACCGTCTCAAGCCGCTAACTACGCTGGCGCCATTACGTATGCTATTTGGCAATTGGAAAGCAACATATATTCATATTAGTTCACACACACACACACACACATGTAGCTACAAGCCTACAAGTCTCTTTACAATTAATATAAGATACACTAATTAATCACATTAATTAATTAATTGTCTTGAATTCATAACTGAATAATAATACATCATAATCACAATGGATTTCAATTAATTATAGTTTCCTAGACATTAAGAAAACTTGGGTGCCACGCAATGACTCAAACTAGTTTTACAAATAATGAAGCTAAAGCCGGCCACTTCACATCCCACAAGGATCGAGTGCACACTTTCTACATTTGAAAAATAAAAATACAAAAAAAATTAACTACAAGGAAAATAAAAATTAAAGAAAAAACCCAACCAATAAATTTTGGCAAAAATTTTTGATATTGTACTGATGCGGTCTAAAAATCTGGTCCAGAAGACTGGCTTTCATCGACCCGGCACTGGGCTGCGGTCGTCAAATGATAGCCGAAAAACCCACTTGGTGAGTGACCGTCTTCTTGAGTGGCTGCAATGGTTGCTTGGGCTGATGTGCCCATTTGCATCAATGGGGTTGTAGTATTCCACCACAAAGGCCTTCAGCCGCTGCATTGCCAAGTTGAGAGTTTTCTCGGACAAATTGGCAAAGCAGACACGGAACCATCCGGGTTCCGTGCAGTGGCACGAAGACCCTGGTGAGATATTTAGCCGGACTTCGTGCACAATCTTTTTCCATAGCTCCATTTCGGCCTCGAAGGTGTTGGACCTGAGCAAGTGCCTCATGTCCACCCAACAGAACAAGCCGGCATTGCCCTTGAGGCAGCTTATGCCGGCTTTCTGGAGGCCCGACACAAGCCTCTTCTGGCGCTGTCGGAGTCTCTTGTGGTTCTCGGAGATGTAATTTTTCGTGAGTTTCTTGTCGGATAGCATGGCGGCGAGAAGGTACTGAGTTTGGGACGAGACAAGTCCGAAACTGGACATTTTTGTGGCGGCGGCGACAACCATGTCATCGTTGGAGTAAATCGCGCCTACGCGGAAACCCGGGAGGCCGAGATCCTTAGAGAGGCTGTAGATGACATGAACTCGGTTCCAGACTTGGGAATTATTCTCGTCATATTTTCGCTCTTTCAAAATCTCCATGACGCTTATAAAAGATGACGAGCCAAAAACAGTGCCGGAGTAAATTTCGTCGCTAATAAGGTGGATGCCTTTGTCTTCGACGAAGTTGACAAGGAGGTTGAGTTCGCTTCGGGTCATTGCTGTGCCCAATGGGTTTGATGGGTTGGTGACCAAGACGCCCTTGACTCTTAAATTACGTTTTTGGGCTTCTTGGTAGGCTTGTTGCAGAGCTGATTCAGTGATTTGGAAGCCATTGGAGCTGTTGCAGTGAATGGGCACAATCTCGACCCCAGTTCGCCATTTGAGGTCTCTATCGAATCTGCAATAAAAACAAGCACCAATATCGTCAGGGAATGAAATTAATTAATGCTTTATTCTTATTCTCATGCCTATATATATATATATATTGATGATTAGTACGATTGATTGATTGATAAACGTACCCTGGGTAGTATGGGGTAGGAAGAAGAAAGGCTTCGCTGGGTTCGGCGAGGCAGAATATAAGCGTCTCGTTGGCTGAAGTTGCGCCAGCGGCGAGGACTAAGTGGTTGGGGTCGAAGGTCACTTTGTTTCCTCTGATTTCCGCCATGAAATCTACCAATGCCTGTAATAATAATGAAAAGAAAATAAGAATTCTGACATGTGTACTCACACATCATTTTGAGTAGTGTATTATTGTTTTGTATGCATACCTTTTTGAATGCTGGTAGGCCGTGATAATCTTGGAAGAGAGCGAGCTCGCCGAATATGGATTCTCCGTTTCTCTTGAATCCAGCTGCGTCGGGGTTCTTGGCAAGCCATGACTCAAGAAGATCGAAGCAGAGCTGAAAATCAAACCAAACATTGAACGTAAGCATATAGATATGTATAATGGCCAACAAAAAAAAGAATATATATATATATGTATATGTACGTATGACAATGAGTATATACATGCATGGTGTTAACTGGGTATTAACTGTTGCTAATTAAATACCTGATTCTCTGCAAGACCCATCTGAATAATCCCTTTCGTATTCTGGACCTCATCGTAGGGATTTTTCTCGTACTCCTGCCAACCTAGGAAGTATGAGGAATCTTGGCCATGAGAGTTGCACATAGCTTTTCTAGACAACATGCCCATTTTTGTAACACAGAAGCTATATATGCAGGAAAAAAAAAAAAAAAGCAAAAGGTAGAGAGAGTTGAAGTTTTGGATTTGGCTTTGGCTTTGGTTTACAATGTTGAAGTGAGTTATTGGGTTAGTTGTTAGAGTAGAGAGGTCTATATATAGCAAACATAATCATACTTCCCAAACAAAGACATACCACGTCACAGTTTGAGTACCCAATTAAGATCGAAAGAGATGAGAGTTTCTTTAATTTGCTTATTAGTTAATAATATGAATATATTCCATAATCCGATGGACAAAATGATAATTGTACGCGCTTTTCCCCACCGTCCCCAAAGCAAAGATCTTGAGCAGCAGACTTGCACACTCCCAAGTTTCACTCAACATTAATTAATATTAATCTGCCACTGTTTTCTTGGAAGTGGCTTGCACAATCTACAAACTCGCGTGGGTTTACAAGTGTACCTAGTAGCATTAATTATGAGATTGTAATTTGCAAGTGAAAAAAAATAAAAACAAGAAAGAAGAAAAAAAAAAAAAAACAAAAATTAAGAGAAGGGTTACCGACAGCAAGTATCATAGAAAATGGGTAGAGTGACCCACAAGGTCCATGTAAAGTCGGACCTTGGACTGTGCCTCTGGTCCATATGCTTCTTGACTTCACTAGCCACAACTCATGTTGTCGGCCATTTTTCTACACCCCTTTTAACCTTTTCTTCATATGAGTACGTTCTTGTGTGTCTTTGCTTAGTTCATCACCCTAATGACCAAACAATCTCTTGATATCAGTCAACCTAGAGAATCTTGTGGGAACAAAAGGGTATATATCTCTCTTTTTGCTTTTTATTTTAGACTTTTTTATGGTAAGGTATCATCAATTACATTTTACTTCATAATTTTCACTCTACAAACAAGGAAAATAAGCAATAGAATCATAGGATGGTTGCCTATGATTCATCAAAACTACCTCTTTTGTTTCCTTAATTTAGGGCGGGTTGCCTCGAAAAAGATGGACTTGCCAATGGAGAGCCACAAAACTTTCTTTTTGAAGGTTAAAGATAATTTTTATTAAAGTTATATGCAATTATATACATCACCACTCATATATCTGAAATAATTATGCATATAGAACATATTAAAATTCATGAAAATATCATCAATCCAGCTTAATTATTACAATTGTATCCAAAAGGTTTATGTGCTTTTTGCATATATAAAACAATCAATATATAAGTCATTGTTTTTAGATTAACTATTGAATTTCCAAGTAATTATCACATAAAACTAGCTAGAAAATTCCAAAGATACCTGTCACAAAGAGAATTTTGAAAAAAAAAAAAAAAGTAAAATGTCAAACTAAAAAATATAATAAAATAAAAAAGAATATTAATCACCTTCCTTGAATTATATATAGATATACAAAAGGAAACACTAAAAATTCTCATAAAATATTAAGTTTAAAACTAGGGGCAAAATACAAAACAACGACTCTCTATCACCCAACTCATATTAATAGTAAATATATAATAATGGAAAAGAACCAATTAATATTTTATTTAAGGGACAAAATATTTTTCTAAGAAATCAAATATTTTATTTAAGGAGCTAAATATATTATTAAAGGGGTATAGACATATGCATTTCAAATTGAAAATTTTATATTGTATTTGAATCATTTAAATTAAATTGTACCAAGTTTTTTTTTTTTTTGTCTTTTTTTTATTTATTTCAAGTTTCACTTCAAAAGCCAATACATTTTCTTTGGGAAAAAAAAATGCTTTCATGGTCCTTTGATTGAACTATACCAAAAATTGAGTAGGAAATGTTGATTGAACTACCAAAATTTGAGTGGCAAATTTGTTATAGATGTTCTCCAAAGGGAAAATTTTAACAAAAAGCTTCGACTTTTACCCATTTCTCAGTTGAGGATGCGACATTTAAAGTGTTTCAATTAAAAACTAATAATTTACTTAAGTATCAATCAAGGACTTTCCATCAATTTCGTCATAACTGCCATTTAAAATTGGTCACGTGACCTGCACATGACCAATTTGTGGGAGCAAATCTTAGCAAAATGCCTCAACTTTTATCCTTTGTCTCAGTTGATGATGCGACATTCAAAGTGTTACAATTAAAGACTTATAGTTTACTTAAGTACAAATCAAAGACTTTCCGTCAATTCAGTCATAAACGCTATTTAAAATTGGTCATGTGACTCGTACGTGACCAATTTGTAGGGGCAAAAATGTCTTTTTAATCATTGTTAAAAAATAATAATACCAAAATTAAAAGAATTGAAAAAAAATTTAAAAAAAAATTGGGAGGGACTAGGGATGATGTAGAACCCTCTTCACCCATACCATCACATTGAGAATAGAATGGACAGTGTTGAGGTTGATGAGGTCTGGGTAGAGCTCGAGAGCGTTAGCGAGGATCTTGTTCTTTTGGAGGTCTTCGTGGAGTTCGATTTTNGGGAGGGTTATGCGTCTCCTACCCCCTCTTTTTTAGTTTTTTTTTTTAATTCTATTAATGATTTTTTTATAATTCTTTTTCAAGAGAAAAGACATTTTTGCCCCCACAAATTGGTCATGTGTGGATTATGTGACTAATTTTAAACGACATTTATGATTGAATTTACGGAAAGTCCTTGATTGGTACTTAAGTAAACGTGAAGTTCTTAATTGGAACACTTTAAATGTTGCATTCTCAATTGAGACAAGAGGTAAAAGTTGAGGTATTTTGTTAAGATTTTGCCCCCACAAATTGATAATGTGCGAGTCATGTGACTAATTTTAAACAGCAGTTATGACAGAATTGACGGAAAGTCCTTGATTTTTTCTTAAGTAAATTAAAAGTCCTTAATTGGAAAACTTTGAATGTCGCATCCTCAACTGAGAATAGAGGTAAAAGTTGAGCCTTTTGCTAAAATTTTCCTTTTTCCGAATACATGGCCCATTGATTGGACTGCCCAAAATAGAGTAGCAAAATAATATTGAGATGCAAATATTTGGTAGTCGTATTTCAGATGACGCTTTGCCTCTTGGGGGGTGGAGACTCGGTTTTCCTATTCAAACTAAACTTTAGAATGCATGCAATGATAAAGCTATAATATAAAATAAAAAAGCATAAAGTTTGGTGAATTGGTGGGTTCAGAAAATATAAAAGCAATTAGCAATAATTATGCCTAACAACTTCTTACCCATAGTCCGCCCTTTGTTTCTGCTACCTGATTTCTTAGTTTCCCATTGTAATTGGCATTGATTAATAGTCCTAGTTGTCCCATTGAGGCAAGATTAATAAAGTTTCATTAAAAAGCACTTTACTTGAAATCATGCATTAACAAATAGCTAGGGTAATAAAAGCGACTAGTTAAGATTGTGACAAAAACAGATAAAATAAGTGATTTAGAGAGACAGTTGATGCCTTTTTAATTTGTACGTATTTGATGGAACCAAGTAGTAACTGGCTGAGTAATTAAGTAGGGGAGGTTGTTGGATATGCTAGCTCACAGATTTGGAGGCCCTTGTACGTCTTTGGTTTTTCTAGGCATATATTTTCCTTGCTTGCTACTTTCGAGAGATTTGAATCAATAAAAGTGAGTCACCAGCTCATTTTGTCATAGTTTTCTTGATCCTTTTTGTGTTGATCTCTTGCTTTTGAGGGGCAGGTGGGTCACTATTTAATTACTCGAAGAAACTACATGTAACCATAAAATTAGTTTGTGTATAGATGGTATTTATAGTACTAAGAAACTTTAGACTTTGACCGGTGACTAATATATAACAATCTATATTATGTTATCAAATTGTTAATTTATATTATTTTTTAAGTTAAATTTTATTTAAAGACACGTATGATCTTGATTCATGAAAAGAGTTAATTACACTTACACTCTCTGAGATTTATCGTCTTTTCACATACATCCCTTGAGGTTTTAGTAATTACACATACACCCCCTGAGGTTTTAAAACTATTTCATGTAATCCCCTACAAGAGACAAAAATAAATAAATAAAAAAGAAAATATTTGTATTGAGGTTGAACTTTACACCTTGAGTAATCTTATTAGGCTATTTAATTCCTTAACATGTTTTTTTGTATAATTTTTATCATTTCTTGTCTCACTATAGGGGGTTATATGCAACAGTTTTGAAACCTTAGAGTGTGTATGTGTAATTATTGAAACCCCAGGGGTGTATGTGAAAAAACGATAAACCTCAATAGTGTAAGTGTAATTAACTCTTCATGAAAATTTGTCAATATAGCATACCATAGATCTATATATCATTTGCCCAAATGATATCAATATGGCATGCCAATTCATCCCTTCTAATGTATTAATTAATGAATCACCCCCTTATTCCTTTTGGTGCTATTAATCACCTCTTAATTATTTCACTATAGCATAGTTTGTAATCTCCATCTTCGAGATTGATCCACCAACTTAACGACAATAATGTTGTTTTTGAATTAAATTGATAGTTGTAGGATTAACTCATTATTTATGGTAATTTATAATTTATAATGAACTTAAAAACAAACGGGATGAAATTTAAAAAAAAAAAAAAAATTATATATCATGGGTGTATACACTCTTTGTATTTATTTCACTTATTACGTACTATGTACTATGTCACATGATAACGGATAGACACAAAAAATATATACACGTATTACGTAAAAATTTTACTCAATGGAATGAAAAATAGTAGCTAGCCACGTGGTTTGTAGTAGAGAGGGGTTATTATGGCACGTGAAAGCCTGGTTTAAGTGCCCCCCTCCACACCCTCTAAGCATACATTAAGAAATTGGGGACCATGAGGGACGTAGTCCATGGTGACAACTAACATGATGCTCACGTTAGTCCATTCCGAGGAGACACTGCCATGGACCATTTGCTCCCCTCCTTCAATAACGTAGGCCCCTTTCCTTAATTATATTACCCCTCCAATACATTCCATATTTAAATTTTGTATTCATTCATTTAATTAACTATTATATAAGTATGTTATTAAACTTATTATAAGCATTTAAAGGTCAACGAAAGCTACACATACCCACTTGAATTAGTAGAAGTAGATCATGCGTAAATTGGACACAGCTAAAATGAAGTCCAAAGTCTTGTCCACAAATCAGAGAGATTTTCAAATATTTAATGTTTTTGGACTATTGACTTTAGAAAAGTCGTAAAGGAGGTTGTGAACTGTTCAAAATTTCAACCTCTGCTAATTGCTTTGATGTTATGTATTTTGAGTGTAACAGCTTCAAATTAAAGTACTACTTATCCGCATATAGCTAGCTTTCATACTTGGGAAGGAAGGGATCGATTGTTTGTAAATTTATAATATTATTATTAATCATAGGGTTGAAAATATGTGTATGCATGGTACGTATCTCTCAAAATTGCTAGCTAGTTGTGCATGCATGTTATAGTTTAACTAGATTCATGAAGCTGACTAGGTATAATTCCATGGCTGATTGCTATATATATATATGCACGTACTTATCTAATTGGGTATGCATATACATGCATGACATGAGTCAAATGGTTTGATCAATGTTGGCATAAGTTAGATGTGGATTAATTAAGATCTCAGTTGGTTGAATGTTGAACAATGCTTTAGGGAAAAGGAAAAGATTTTGAGCTGCGAGGAGATCACATTACTACGTTCAGATTCATGAATCTTCTTCGTATATATCTTAGTACTTCATATATATCTCATCGATTGTGTGTGACTGTGTTGTGATATATATAGTAGTACTGCTACTGTGCTACACCATTTTCAAGCATGTTGTTCTTCTTTTGCTATATACATGTATGTCAAGCTATATACATACATGTCAATTTATATATATATATATATATATTTATGGATGAACCTCTAGCTCTACCCCATATGTGATCTCATATATATGTTCACAATTAATGAGTACACACTTCAACCCCCAAGTTTAACTGATCTTGAAAGAAATAATATTTCTACTGTCTGACTACTAAAGTTGGTAGGTATATAATTAATATTTTAGTCGAATTATTTTTTCATCAAATAATAAGATTGAAAGTTCGGACTTAGAACTTTGAGTGTAAGGATAGATCAACTTTTTTTTATTTTTTATATGAAGACAGAGATTTGAATTTGAAACTTCTCCAACATTGTAAAGAAAAATACTACTAGATTAATAATTAGTTAGTATTAGTTAGTAAAAGTAAAAGCTCTTAATTACTAATTAACCCATACATAGCCAAAAACAAATTTGATATATTTCATGCTTCGAAATTGTGTTAATTAACATAAAGGGCTTATAACTTCAAGGGTATGATACTTATGTACCTCACACACATTCGCATAAGAGTTAAACTCTAACCGTGAATATGAAGTCGTAAGTGCTCTCGAAGTCCTAAACCCTAAATTCATGATCCTAGCCAAAAAAATAAGGGTCCTTTAAGTGGAAGATCAAAATGAGAAAAAAAAAAAAAAAAAAAAAAAAAAAAAAAAAGAGACAAGTCTTTAGTAGAAGCCCAAAAATGAGGGGAAAAAAAAAAAGTTAAGTCAAGATTTAGCCGGCTCAAAAATTAAGTAAAAGGCAAATTTGTCTACCGAGCGCTTGGTGGTTCTTGTCGAGCGCTTGGCGAGCATCTGTGACCTCTTCATCTGCATCTACAATTTAAAATATGTCATTTACAACCTAAAAAGCTGCATCTGCAACATAAAAATATGCATATAGAAGCGGATTTAGGATGTGCATATCTGCATCCGCCGAGCTCTAAACAAACTACAGAGTGCTCAGTTAAATTTAGATTGGTCTTCTACTTAAATTTTTATTTGATTGAATTTTCAGTTAAAAATCTTTCAAAAACTAGACTTGGAAGCAATTTATTAAAAAAAATAAAAGATAAAAAATAAACAAACTATATAAATATTCATGTTCTTCATTTATATATAACATGTATGTCGATCATATTACTAGTTTATCATAAATGACAGCTACATGGAATTCACCAATATAAAAGCATGCATATTTTTATAAGAATGATCTTTGAAATAGGACTTAAAAAATAAATAGTTCGGATTTAGAAATATATTGTGTAGTGGGCCCAACAGGGTGGTTAGTTTTGTATTATCTTACTAACTAGTTAGTTTTAGAGCATTCTTATATATATATATATATAAATGATTCCGATTTAATTAGACAGCGGAAATCAAGTAGCTAGTTCGAAGTCACACACCACTAGCTAGTACGCACTTAATTATGAATGGATATATATATATAGGACCATATATTGATTGATATTAGTCTTAGTCGTGCATGGTTCTTTCACACCAGGTCAAGTTTTGTCTTGTTATATCCCATTGGGCCACAATGAGTAACGTTCAAGCATGGAGTGTGTGCCTCAATTCCACATCAAAGGGTCTCATTCATTTATGAACCAACGTCGACCTATATTTCTAATTATTTGCAGCTGCAGAAAATCCAAATCAAACAATCCGAGCCAAGTCATGCAGTAATTGATCGATGATCTCCTTATTGCATTTCAGATGGGGACTCATCCAGCCAAGCTTGACAGTGAGTGTTGTTTGCTTGCTTGTACATATGGTTTGTTTACTTCATTTTTGTGCATATTAGAATATCGTACATGTGCGGTAGTCCAATTTTATGACTTGGGGAGGCTCTTTTTTTCTTCGAAATCATTGGATCCAAAAAATTTACTCTTAAAAAGACAATAATGTACATCAGGCTAACATATTTTTTAGTTAAAAAGTTAAAAACCTTTAGGTCCATTAGCTTTGCGGATTAGATGCTTGGAAATGAGTATGAGACTCTATTACCATGTTTGGTATTTAAGAGTCAGGTACGTGGGGCAACCATCTCAGACTTCAAATTATTTTATAGATCCATATGGCCGACCCTATATATAGTGTTTAGACTCAAATCATGTAAAAAATCATGTGAATCCTATATAGAGGGTCGACTATATATGTCCATATTTTTATATGGCTCGTCTTTGGCCCCTGAAATCTGAGGATTAGCCTTGTGGTAAGTACATTGGAAATGTTATTACATGATCTCATACATACAGGGAGGAATCTCGAACTCTTGGACCCCTTGGGTATGCAATTCTCATGCCTTTGGAGATTCATTTGTTATATTTTATAACTGAACAACCTCGATTATAAAATACAATTTTGATACCCTTAGGCCCCTTCTGTGTTATTTGGGCCTTTGTTAGTTTGTTTGTGTTAGACATTTCCATTGGGTTTTGGGGTTTCTTCGCCTTTTGTATCTTTTAATTTAATGGGTCTATTAGTTTTTGTTTGACTAACTGGATGGTATATTCTATTGGACTCCACCATTGGGTTTTGTGTAGCTGTTGAGTAGACATTGGAAGTGTGTGGTGAGGCACGTGCTTCGGGAGCTTGGGCTGTCTATCCTGGGCCATGACTTGAGTCTTGGTTTCCATTTACAATTGTTTCAAGGCGGGACTATTTCGACTATTTTTTATTGCTGAGTTGACCATCCTAACATATTTTGGATAAATTTTTCTTATTTTACTCTTTCTTGTAAAAAATTATAAAACCACCCAGACTCATTTGGTAGTATGTCATCGAAATATATTAAGGAGTTTAGCAGCTTAATGCCGAATATAATGACAATAATCGGCAGAATACTACCGAATGTCTTTTTCATTTTTATTCGGTGATTACTTACCAAAAATTCTGTCAATGTTAGATAGTTAAGTACCGAATAACCACAAACATTTTGACAGACAAGTGTTAAATGACTCGACGAATAAAATTGAAATTTTTTATTTTAAGAATAATATTGAAATTTAAAAATAGGGTGGTCAACTCAAAAATTTAGAGTGGTTGGAATAGCTTAGGCCTTGTTTGAATTCCCTCCCCTTTCTGTTATTAGTTTAGTGCAGGTTGATTGTATGGGCTTAATGAAGCCTCGATTAGTTAGGGGTTAGTTTTGGGTGTGTTTAGGCTTCAGACCGCCCTTATATATAAAAATAATAATAAAAAAAAACAATATGTAACTGCCTATTTATATTTAAGAAAATTGGACACAAGGGAGCTTTCATCCAAATCTTTTAATTTTACAATTTACTAAATAAAGTCTTATAATTTTTAAAATTATAACTGAATTCCAATAATATTGTAACAATTTCATGTTACATAATATTAATTCATTAGTTTATATTTTTTTTCACACATATTAGGCGCTGAGCACTCGGTGACTATTTTCGAGTGTTCAATAGTGCATTTTTACTTCTTTCTCAAGCATTGGTTTGTCAGCTTTATATTAGGTTTTAACTTTGAGATTTTGGACTTTACCCAAAATCTTAGAGTTAAAATCTAACATGCAGTCTCCACAAACCCTATTCTATACCCTAGAAAGATATGAGGTGAATCTGTACCCAATACCCTCAAAAAATCAAAAAATAATGACATATTTCTTTGACAAAGCAATGATCAAAAGAATTTATTTAGAAAAAAAAAACAGTCATATAATTTTTTTCTAAATAAGAAATATTAGAAAGACTAAACTCTAATTTCTCTCCATTATATTTGTTTCAAATTGTCCAGTTAAAAGTTGTTTATTTATTTATTTTTTATTTTAAATCAGGGCCTAAAGGCCTAGAATAAAGGAAACACTATATAGTGGCTTGAGCCGGACTTGTTGGACCTTGAGCTGACCTAACACCAATTACATGCTGACAAATTGTGAGGGATTTGAATAAAATTTCTCTTACCCAAAAAAAAAAGAATAAAATGTCTCTTTCCAAACTACCTCATCACACAAGTTGTGACCAAGGAATGAAATTTCGAAAATTTTGCCAAAATTTTTCATTTTTTTGGGGTTTCGAAATTTTATCGCATATTCTTTATTTTTCGTAAAAATTTCGGTGAAATTTTGATTGTGGAGCATGTGTGTTTTTGTAAAATTTCCTCACACTCACAAATCAACTCACATCCAGACTCAACCACACCTACCCAGACCAGCATCAATCTTTAGCCTTATCCTTGTGTTGATCTAGCCATTCTTGGTCTTAGACTCATATCTTTCTCTCTTCTCTCTGTAATTTCAGTGGGCTTCGACGGCAAAGGGCGGCGACAAGGGGCGGCGGTAGGGAGAGAGAGAGAGAGAGAGAGAGAGAGAGAGAGAGAGAGAGAG
>QANW01000843.1:150064-228458 GCA_003254865.1 Dryas drummondii | reverse complement strand
AAAAAAAAAAAAAAAAAAAAAAAAAAAAAAAAAAAAAAAAAAGGTTTAGGGTTGATTAGAGTTTGGGCCTTTAAGCAATTAGAAAGAAAAAAAAAAGTTTGAGGTTTCGTTTAACTCTTTTGAGGTTTTATTTAGTTGTTTTTAAACTCTAAATCCTAATACATCTTATTAAATACTTATTTAATTCATGATTTAATATTGTAATATAAATAAAATTGAGGTGTTATTTATATAATTATTAATTAGTGATCTATTTTTTAACAATATTTAATTTCAACGCGCATTATTTTCACCTTATATCACATAAAATATACTATATAATTTGGTTTTTTCAATGTTTTTTATTAATGTAATAGATAATATATTAAATAAACATATGATCAAGTTTCATTTAAAATTTTTCGTATTTTGATAGCAATTTCTGTCGTTTTTGTCTAATTTTGTCGAAATCGAAATTTTAATAAAAAATTTTCTCGAAACCAAAATTTTACTCCTTAGTTGTGACTATGTACTAGATTTTGTTTTTGGCCATGACTATGTACTAGATTATTTTTTTTTTTGGCCATGGACCATGTACTAGATTAATCACCTAGGTCCTAGCAAGGAGTGAAATTTCGAAAATTTCGGCGAAATTTCACCGAAATTTTCGTTTTTTAGGGATCCCGAAATTTTATCACATTACCCTTAATTTTCGGTAATTTTTCGGCGAAATTTCGATCCCCCTCACATGCATTTTTGTAAAATTTCGTCGAAATTTCGCAGTGAACATGAAAAATTTCACTGTGCAGCACTGCAGCCTTACCTTATCACTCGGATCTCTTCCTCTTTTTCATCCACACACTCAAATCTCAACCTATTCAGCTATTCTCTCTGTCTTCTTCTCTCCCAGTTGCCTCCTTCTCCGGCGCGGCGTGACTCTCTCTCTCTCTCTCCTCACTCTGTCTTCTCCGCCTGCGACAGCGGCTGGCCTCCTTCTCCGGCGTGACCCCCTGCAAAGGTTACATCCTTCCCCGGCCAGAGCCCTGCAAGGTACAAATACAATATTGATTTCGATTTGCAGTTTTGGAATTTTCGGGATATACTGCTAGTCTGCTAACTTGCTAAGTGCTACTGCTAACTGCTAACTGCTAACATCGATAATGACTTATTTTATTTATATTTGATCCTTCTAACAATATGTATTTGGATTTTTGGATTTGTACATGGACAAGTGATAGAATGAAAATGATCTATTATTGTTGCGTGATTTGGGTTTGTGGATTAGAATGGAAGATTTGAATTTTATAGCTTTATTTAAATATGAAGTTAAAAAAAACACAAAAAAAGAATTGAGGAGAAAACCCCTAAATTTAAATCATTAGAGAGTGAATTGAAATAACATGCACTTCTTTCTTGTGTATTTGAAATCCATCATCTCCTTATTTCCCAAATAGTCCAAACTTATATGTAGATTTCAAAAATTAATATCTTTTAAGATCTAATCACATGGTTTCTAATTTACTAAAAATTCAAATTCAATCCTTCATTATATATACTGCATATTCAAATTAAATGCGACTTCAGTATATAGAATAACATAATTAAATGCAAGGTTTCTGGATGGACACAGAGCTAGCTGGTCAACTATATTTATGTGTGGCTCTCTATCCCCAATAAATAATGATTTCGCCTCCACTCAATATATTTGTTAACTGGGGGCTGGGGCAACTCATGCCCTGAAAAGAAAATTATATCCCCAAAATAATAGTGAACCTCTGTGATAAGAGGGGGTGCCCGTTGGCCCAAAACCTGTGGGAACATAAATTCTGGGATTTTTACAGCTAAGGAGGGGTGTGTTAATCTCTATCTTAATTATAAGGGCAATGGGATCACATGGTTTTCGCATGCCCATGAAACAGTCCCTTTAATCCTCCATTAATTCCTCTTGTATTCAAATACCAGACTTTGACCACCTATTTTGTTTTTCTCCTTTTATTTTTAATCCCTCTTGTATCTAACTTTGCAGTATATAATTTTTAAGATCCTCGCCCTCACCCCTGTGAATTTGTGATGCATTATGCATATATATTATATATATAATATATGTCAAAATATATAAGATTAATAAAATAATAATGCTATTTTTTTGACAAGTATATAATAATATAATTTTGGCACTAATATATCCGAATATTGGTAATTTGTGGAATGCATGACAACATTTTTGTAGTTTGATGTGAGTTTGAAGTGGGTTGTGTACTAAATTTATGGTTCTATAACAAGATTGAGAAGGCAATTAATCTTATATTCTTATCTAAGAAATGGATAATTTGTTTTATTATATTCTTTTATTTCTTAATTTATTTTTGTGAAAGGATTTATTGTTAATTAAGTGTTCCACAGTTATTAATGTATATTTGATTGTGATTTTGCATATTTGATTGTTATTTTGCATATTTGATTGTTATTATGATGATTGTGAATTTGTGATTGTGTATGTCTTTTGTTATTAGGTACTAATATGGACAGTGGAGGAAGAACACGTGATTCAGCTTGGGAGCATGCACTTCCAAATCCGGCTAGTAAACAAGGTTCAATATGCAAATATTGTGGCCTTGTAATGAATGGTGGTGGAGTCACAAGACTGAAATACCACCTTGCAGGTATTGATCCAGGAAGCAATGTGAAACGTTGCACTAGTGTCCCACCAGAGGTGAAACAACACATTGCAAACACCTTGGGATATAAACAACAACAAAGGAACAAGAAAGCCCAACAAATAGAAGAGATTCAAGCAGAACTTCGTGGAGAAGGTCATATAAACTTGAGTGACAGTGACGACGACGACGATGATGATTATAATGATGATATGGGGCCTGAAGAGCGAAGAAATTTTCGAGCTGCAATTCGACAATCCAAAGCAGCACAATGGGATAGGGAACACCTACATAAAGTCCCGAATAGGGGACAAGGTTCTGGGTCTAGTAGTGGTTCACAGTTGAGAAGAGGATCAAGCATGAGGGAATCACAACCAACACCCCCAATAGCACCAAGCCTCTACAAGTCATCTAAAGCACGCCAAAAGAGTGCTAAAAATCTCTTTTCTGGAGGGTCAATCAAAGAGAAGATGCAGGGCTTGATAGCCAAGTTCTTCATCTACGAAAATGTTCCTCCTTCAAAAGCAGCATCTCATCATTTCAAAAACTTGGTGATAGGATGTCAGCAGGCAGGAGAAGGAGTGGAACCTCCATCACCCTATCAGATACGGAATGTATATTTGGAAAAGGAATTTAATGAAATGCAAGAGCATGTCAACAACTTGAAGAAGGATTGGGCAACTTATGGTTGCACAATCATGTCCGATGGTTGGACAGGTCCAACCAAGTTGTCTATTATAAACTTCATGGCATACTCAAGAGGTAAGACTATATTCCTTAAGTCCGTTGATTCTTCAAATTGCATAAAGGATGCAAGATATATATATGGGCTACTGAAGGATGTAATGGAGGAGGTTGGACCGGACAATGTTGTTCAAGTTGTCACTGACAATGGTTCCGCATATGTCGCCGCAGGGAAGAAGTTAATGAAAAAATATAATGTGTACTGGACGTCGTGTGCGGCACATTGCATTGATCTCATGTTCGAAGAGATTGGGAAGAACCAGTCGGTTGCTAAGGTGATAAAAAAGGCTCAAAAGATCACAAATTTTATTTACAACCATAATTGGTTGTTGGCAAAGATGCGTGAGATTTGTGGTGGAGATATTATTCGTCCTGGTCCCACCCGATTTGCTACCCACTATCTTGCATTGGATAGTTTGTATCAAAAGATGATTGGGTTGAAGCAATTGTTCACTTGTACTGATTGGGGCAATAGCAACTTCCGGCGAGGAGAAGCAGGACAACAGGTGGAATCCATAGTACTTGATCACTCATTTTGGCAACAGGTGCTTAAGATTTGCGGTTTGTTAGAACCTCTATACATAGTTTTACGTGTTGTCGATACAGAGGTGTATCCTACTATGGGATCCGTTTATGAGTTGATGCGTCGTGTAAAGGAAGAATTATTACTTAAACACGGTGCACGGTGGGTGGTAAAAATCATCGATGATCGATGGTTTAAAACATTACAACACGATTTGCATGCAGCAGGTAACCTAAATATGTTTAATTTAAATTTAGTTCCGCATGTTTTTTCATTGATCTAAGTTATCTTACTTTAAATTATTGTTACTAAATATGTATTTCAATATTTACTTGATGCAGCCCACTATTTAAATCCTCGCTACCAATATAAAGAAGGCGTGGCAAATGATGGTGAACTTATTCGGGCTGTGCACAATGTATATAAAACATTGGATCCTTATTCAACAGAAGTTGCCCAATTTGGAAATGAGGTGAAAATAACTTGCCATAACACTTTAATTTACTTTGTGAAAATAACTTGCCATAACACTTTAAAAAATTTAATTGTCTTAAGTTTTATATTTTGATGGATATTGTATGATTTGTATCTAGCTAACTTATTTCAAAGATGCGAAGAGAATGTTCGGAGAGCGAGCTGCAATTGCCGCTAGATCAAAAATGTCTCCTAGTGAGTATACACCGTACTTTTATTAGTTGGATCAATTGAATGGTTGAACTTACACTCATAATTTTGTACAATTCAGGTGAATGGTGGATCATGTATGGGACTGATGCGCCTACTGTAAGAAAATTAGCCATCAAAGTTCTTTCACAAACGGCGTCATCATCCGCTTGTGAAAGAAACTGGAGCACTTTCGCTCTCATACACACCAAGCAAAGAAACAGGCTTTCATATAGTAGGTTAGAGAAGATGGTCTATTACTACTATAATATGAAGCTTGCAATTCGAGAGAAACAAGCTGAGGAAGATCGCGTCGACAACTATGATCCGCTGGATATGTTTGAAAATTGTATAGGGGATGATGATGCAGAGGAAAACCAGCTTTATCAGTGGATCAGGCCCATCCATCTAGATGATGACGCAGGCAATCCAGATCCTGATGTTGCAGCCCAAGCACGCCAAGAAGGTATTAATGTGGAAAGAGTTCTTAATGAGGAGGTGGGCCCTACTGAAAGTTTTGAGGAACTTATGCGAGGTCCAATAAATCGCAACGAAAATGTTCCTACTAATCCTTCTCGATCAGGCAACTCTGACACAGGATTAGACACACCTACCAACAGTGGAAATAGAGATGGTGGTGAAGGTGGTGGTGGTGGTAGAAATGAAGATAACACTGGAGATGATCAATACGATATCATTCAATTTACTGGCGAAGAAAACTACACCCATGCAACACAAGATGAGAATCATGGGAGTAGGCGTGCAGGACGGGAATTGGTGCCATTGGAAAGGACTACAATCGCAGGAAAAGAGGTAATGTGGGTATGATACCAGAAGAAGAGGATTCGTTATCCACTATTTTTGGTTCTATGGGGGTAGCAGATGATAATTACAATTATGGGCAAAACTCTCCAATAGTCTACCCACCATATCCCTTTTACTCAGGTGAGTCTGGCAGTAGCTCTTCAAATGAGTATGGCTATGGACAAATCCCACCACAAATACCACCTCCTGATCCATACGGTTGGCATGTTAGGAATTATATGCAAAGTTATGCTGGAGATGTATCTTGGGGTGATTATTTTTCGCAATTCACCTACTCTGGACAAGATGATACTGAAGACAGCGAAAATTTTGAACCTGCTAGAAACTCTATGTGGTATTGAATACTTATTTAATTCATGATTTAAAATTGTAATATAAATAAATTTGAGGTGTTATTTATATAATTATTAATTAGTGACCCATTTTTTTAACAGTATTTACCACCAGCGCGCATTATATTCATCTTATATTACATAAAACTTACTATATAATTTGGTTTATTCAATATTTTTTATTAATATAGTAGATAATATGTTAAATAAGCATATGTTCAAGTTTCAGTCAAAATTTACGTATTTTGATAGCAATTTCCGTCATTTTTATCTAATTTTGTCAAAATCGAAATTTCTATGAAAATTTCCGTCGAAATTTCCATCGAAAATTTCCTCGAAACCGAAATTTCACTCCTTGGGTCCTAGAAAAACTTAAAAGTTTTTATTTATTTATTATTGTTATTATTTTTTTTTATATGAGAAAATTATAGATTTTGTCTACTTATTTTATACCTAGTTCAATTTTGGTCAATGATTTTTTTAATTCATGTTTTAGTTCATTAATTGTTCTACTTGTTTTGATAAAGGTTAAGTTCGAAATTTCAGTTTTAGGGTTTATGATTTTAAATCCATTGTGTTGTGTTTTCTTCAATTATAATTGAAGTGTAAGTCGTATTTCATAATTTTTTTAGTTATATGAACCAATTTAGAATATTAGAATAAAAAAAAAATTGAAATTGGGTGAAGTTTGAAAAATCTGAAATTTTTTTAGAAAAAATTGGATGTTTGGAGTAATTTATTTTGGGGTTAATTATTTTGAGTTTTAAAACTCCAATTTGAATGATCTTTGTATGGTTGTAAATAGAAGATGTATAACTTTAAAATAAATATATGTTTGTTAAATTTGAGTGAAATTTGATAAGGTAAAAGGCGGGCCAAATTTGAAAAAACAAATCTGGACCTTTATTAAACAAATAGAACAATTAATAGAATCAAACATAACTTGGTTATGAACCAAAATTGAATTGGCTATAAAATAAATAGACTAGTTATAAAAATCTGTAATTTTTTCTTTTTTATATATATCTGACACAAGCCATATATCCAAAGTTCGAAACTGACTATAAGCAGCATAGACCCATGCCTTGGCTTCTGAACGTGCTTCTTAGATGAACCAAGTCTCAATCTCATTAACATTTCACAGTTTTCGCAACCTTTTGAAAACATGCATAGCCGAGAGAGACCTCTTTACTGGCAAAACCCTCCATGCACTTTACTTCAAGTCCCTCATTCCTCCTTCGACATACCTCTCCAACCACTTCATCCTCCTCTACTCCAAATGTGGCCGTCTCTCCTCTGCTCGCAACGCCTTCGACGAAACCCAAGACCCCAATGTCTTCTCCTTCAACGCTATTATCGCGGCGTACGCCAAAGAATCGCATACCTACACTGCCCACAAGATGTTTGAGAAAATTCCTCAGCCGGACTTGGTCTCTTACAACACCCTCATTTCTGCTTATGCTGATCGAGGGGAGACTGAACCGGCATTGAGCTTGTTTAATGGGATGAGAGACATGGGTCTTGACATGGATGGGTTTACTATCTCGGCTGTGATCACAGGTTGTTGTGATGATGTTGGTTTGATTAGGCAATTGCATTCGGTGGTGGTATCGGGTGGCTTTGATTCCTATGTTTCGGTGAACAATACTCTTGTGACTTACTATAGTAAAAATGGGTTTTTGGAGGAGGCGAAGCAGGTGTTCTGTGTGATGGGAGAGATGAGAGATGAAGTGTCTTGGAATTCAATGATTGTGGCATATGGGCAGCACCGTGAAGGGCTGAAAGCGCTGGGATTGTTTCGGGAAATGGTTAGGAGGGGAGTGACTGTCGACATGTTTACATTGGCTAGTGTTTTGACTGCATTTACGTGTGTGGAGGACTTGTTGGGTGGACTTCAGTTTCATGCTAAGTTGATCAAAACTGGTTTCCACCAGAATTCGCATGTTGGGAGTGGCTTGATCGATTTATATTCCAAGTGTGCTGGTGGCATGTCAGATTGTAGGAAAGTATTTGAAGAGATTTCTGCACCGGATTTGGTTCTTTGGAACACGATGATTTCTGGTTATTCTCAAAATGATGAGTTCTCTGAAGATGCTCTTGATTGTTTCCGTCAGATGCAACGTGTTGGTTACTGCCCCGATGATTGCAGCTTCGTCTGTATGATTAGTGCATGCTCTAATTTGTCATCTCCTTCTCAGGGGAAGCAGATTCATGCCTTGGCAATCAAATCTGATATCCATTCAAATAGAATTTCAGTGAACAATGCTCTTGTTGCAATGTACTCAAAATGCGGGAATCTTCACGATGCAAGAAGGTTTTTTGATAGGATGCCAGAGCATAATACTGTCTCTTTAAATTCGATGATTGCAGGTTATGCACAGCATGGGATTGGAATCGAATCACTACGCCTTTTTGAACATATGCTTCACATGGATATTGTTCCTACAAGTATAACATTTATCTCTGTCCTTTCTGCTTGTGCTCACACTGGAAAAGTTGAGGAGGGTCAAAATTATTTCAATATGATGAAGGAGAAGTTCAGGATTGAACCAGAAGCAGAACATTATTCATGCATGATTGATCTTCTAGGTCGAGCAGGCAAACTGGGTGAAGCTGAGAGACTCATTGAGACAATGCCATTCAACCCTGGCTCCATTGGTTGGGCTGCATTACTCGGTGCCTGTAGAACACATGGAAATATTGAACTAGCAGTGAAGGCAGCCAATCAGTTTCTTCAGCTGGAACCTTCAAATGCCGCTCCATATGTCATGCTGTCAAATATGTATGCTAGAGCTGGCAAATGGGAAGAGGTAGCAACAGTTAGAAATCTTATGCGAGCCAACAGAGTGAAGAAGAAACCAGGTTGTAGTTGGATTGAGGTCAATAAGAGGATTCATGTTTTTGTGGCTGAAGAAAGTTCTCACCCAATGATAAAAGAAATTCACGAATACTTGGCAGAGATGTCAAGGAAGATGAAGCGAGCCGGGTATTTGCCTGATGTAAGATGGGCGTTGGTAAAGGGTGATGAATCAATGCAAGCAGAGAGGGAGATAATGTTAGGGCATCACAGTGAAAAGCTAGCCGTTGCATTTGGGTTGATCTCGACTAGAGAGGGAGAGCCTATACTTGTGGTGAAGAACCTGAGGATATGTGGGGATTGCCACAATGCAATCAAATACATCTCTGCCATTTCTGGGAGGGAAATCACTGTGAGAGATGCCCACAGGTTTCATTGCTTTAAGGAAGGGTATTGCTCTTGTGGGGATTATTGGTGATCTTTGTGTGTGTGAACTTCAGTTCTCTTTTTTCCCGCAAATGAAGATCAGCTTCTGCAAGCATGACATGAATGATTCTTCAAACAAAGCGATTAGCTTATCATTGGCAGATGCATTAGACTTATGGCTCCAAGTCTCCAACCACAACAAACAAGATCAAATTTATTCAGCATTAGAATTAGCTTTGTATTAACATTACATTCCTACCTTTGGACAAGTTTATAGAAAATTGATTCTTGATTCTGATGTTTGTGCATCACGTACCTGCTTTTTACAAGATAAAAGTCCAGATGGAACTGGCTTGGTCATTTACATTTTGATCAAGGACCTCAAAAATGGATATTTTTCTTTTTCATGTAGCTACAAATGTGCTTGCTTCTCCTTTGAATGGAATAGCTTTAATATTTCACTACCACCACATTGTAGTTGTCATTGCTAGATTGGTTCACAGATTACTTTGCAGCTTCTACTGTCGCGAGTAGGCGATGTGGCCCCCGTCTGGGCACATCTACATTCTCATACTACACACCGAATCATACAACATACTTCGAATAAACACTTTGGCAATCTGGGATGAGGACATGGAAGGTTCACATGCACCTTTTGGGTATGCATGGGAAGTGGGAACAAATATGAGAAACGCAGTAAAGGCTAATAAGTTTCCTCTGACAAATTTGCAAGTGATGAGGTGGAGTTAAAAGTTGCAGAAAGAAAGTACAACCAAATTCATGGATACAAAAATCATATCAAACAGAATGCAAATCTCCCTATATATTCCATCAACTATGTCAATAAATAGCGACTAATGTTCACAACAGAAATTGATATCTTTAACATATGTTATACCAAAATAACCCAGTAGAGGGCATGTTTTTATATGAAAGCTAAACAATTTTTTCCCTTAGCGGCCTTGCATAGAAAATGTATGAAGGAAGTTTTACGATCTCCATATTAGTGATATGAGTTAAGGTGAAACACTTGGCAGCTTGGCTGGTATGATCCTTTAGATGTGGCCTGCTCAAACTTCTTGATGGCAACTTCATTTTCTTCTAAGCTGGTCTGGACAAAATAGCGTATCCACCAAGAGGAGCTCCGCATTTTGGGCTAAAAGAAAGAAGAAACATATCTTAGTCATAAGGTCAACCTGGCAGGTATGAATCGATGATCAAACCACCATAACACAACAGAACCTGCTATAAATGGAACAACCATTAAAGCAGATAAAAAAAAAGGTAATGTAATAACTAAAACCCAAGATGATCAAGCGATCATGAATGCTACATCTCTTATCATTATTACCAAATTTATGGGAAGGATCAAGACCAGCTTTACATAAGCCCCTTCAGTTACCAACCAATAACATAAGCACTTGGATATGATCATGCTTAAAACATTAAACTCAAGCCAATGATAAGCATAATGAGTAATGCCATCAAATAATTTACAGCCTCTGTCATATCCAGATCGGTAAGAGTAGTAATCCAACAATTACAAAGTTGCAAGGTGACATCACACAAGCAGAAGATGATCACTTACGGGACGTCCGAATTTGGATAACTCAGAAACTTTAGCTCTCTGTTGACCAGGGTAACCTACACATAAAATAAATAGCAGTGAAATTAGAAATGATTATTGCCAAAATCAAAAGATCAAGCAAAATTTATTACTTTTTATGGGAATAAACATGTTAAGAACATGAGAAAACAGTAAATACTTATAGTGAGAAAGATTTAGTATCAGGGTATTCCCAGTCCAGTACTTTAGTAAGAGATGTAAACCCAAGGGCTGTAGAAAATTAATATATTGACTTCATCCACCTAGGATCAAAGCACTTGACTGGGGTGTGTGCATGTGTCTGCTTGGATTAAAATTGCTAAACATCTCTAAATTCATTGTAAGCTGATGCATAAACCAAAAGAGAATTACTAGAGTGCATTTAATTAATGTGAATCATTTGATAAAGCAGTAATTATCTCGTAAATTTCAAATCAGTCATGAACAAGAATTCCTACTAACAAAATATACAATGATTTTTCAACATTAATATTTTACAAGCTATATGAACCTTATAGGAAAATACCTGAAAAAATAACAAGACCATCAGCAGACACCCGTGCCAATTCTGGAAGAGTCCTGTTCAGATATTTTGGAGAGAGATAATCTAAAGCATCTGATACAATCACAAGAGAAAACGATTTCGCTTTATAGGGTAGAGGGAACTTTATATCAGCCACACGCACAATCCCTTTGCGCACAAGACTCCTGCAATTACTATCAGCATCCTCTATCTCATATGGCTCCACACCCCATGCTTCAGTTTCCTCTTCTTTCAACAATGCAGAGACAACTGAACAAGTATCAGGGCCAATATGCAAAACTTTGTGCATGCTGCCACTATACGCTTTCTTTAGGAAGGGTATCGCTCTCTGAACTTCTAATGTGCATGAGAAGTCTCCTGAGAAGGAAACAGCCAACTGCTATTAGTACAGATATCTGACAAATACAAATTGCTAGACACTCGTAAAAATATAAAATCATAAAATAACAAAAGTGCACTTGAAATCAAGGAATTCGGTCCTACATAAGAAGTAAGATAAAATCTACAACTTGAACCCAACAAGACAGGCAAAAACAGTTCCAGAACGTACCTTCAACTTTAGTGACTACCTTGCTACCCCCGAAGACACCTGAATTTTAAGAACAAACATTTCAGTCTCTGCATTTATGTGTAAGAATATTAAACATCTCAAAATAGGACACAAATAATTCCCAGAATCAAGTGCCTCAGAAGACGAAGCAAATATAATCATTGCATTGCTAGCTGATCAAATTAGGCTAATTAGCAAATAAATATGATTAAACGCAAATGGGGGTTGTTAATGCAATTTAGATACAAACCTGAGCCCTTATAAACATATCCGATGAGAAGGAAAGCTCCCTGAGAATTTTCAACCAAAAACAACAAAACACAATTAGAATTTTGATACTCTTTATGCTAATTTGACTGAACATTAACTAAATCACAAATCAAGTGGCACACAAAGAATTGATAATTGAATCGAAGAAATATTACCACAACTACAAGGCCTATGGATAACAAAGGGGATGTCTTAGATTTTGAATGGAAGGCACCAAACGGAAAGCTACCATTGCGGCGCGTGGATCCCACTGGCCTCCTCGACATCACTACTCTTTGTTTGAACGAAATGAATCCGATAATATTGTAGACTGCTTCAGAAAACATATGTAATAAACATGAATAAAAATCAGCCACAAATGCATAGAAAATGAAGGTAGATCCATATACTGTAATTATAATGATATGAATGTGAACCAAAGCTCCCAATTCCAATTCGTTTGGCTCTCATTTTCCCGAGAAACAAACAAAGTGCCAAAATTTCTAATTTTTCCAGCTCAGCTTAAATGCAACGCAAAAAGAAGAACAGAGCAATCGAGAGGAATTGAATTTGGGAGTTACCTCAGATCAAAAAACGAGAGCAGAGCACCACATTGAGGATTTACTTGATGGCAATGCCTTTGGATCTTAGATCTGTAAATTTTTTATTTTTTATTTTCTAAATTCTCTTGTGTTTTGCTTTTTGCTGAGAGAGAGAAAGAGAGAGTTGAAAAGAGAGCGAAACCAAATCGAAGAGACTGATGTACGGCTACTGTGACACGCGGCATTTAAGAAACTTACTGGCATCGAGTCTCGACTGTCGGCGGTGATTTCAGATCGTTAATGGTAGTTGGGGCCCAAGCCTCATTATTATGGGCCTTGCTTTCCTTCTTTGCAATATCACAATGGGCCTGGGCTAATTAATTTCTTTGGTCGGTGAAGTCCATAATAATCACAGCGATCTAGTCGATTTCCTTTCTTTTTGTTTTGAGTGCTTATATTTTTACCTGCATTATTTCTACACTCATTTTATTTTTATATCCACTATTAAATTTTAAAAAATATAAAAACACTCTTTTTATCTCAAATTATTCTTATAATATCTTTTGATATATCAACTCAAATACTCATCTACTAAACATCTTCACACCCTCTTAACTATCATTCTACCTACCCATATTTTTTCAAACATAATATTATACCCATTTCCCTAAATTTCAAATTAAATCTCTAAGATTAATATTCAATTCTTAAATCAAAATAAACATTAAAATAGAATGAATTATTTATATAAATAAATAAATCAGTAAAAAGTGAGACTTATGGACATCAACCAAATAATATAATTGATTTTAAGTTTTGGTGACAGAGTAGAATTAGAGTTTATGAAAGAAAAGAATTATGGAAAAAAATGAGTGGGTGGGTGAGATGATAGTTAAGAGGGATGGAAAGTGTGTATAGTACATAGATGTTTGATATATTCATATATCAAAGAATATTATAGGAATAATGGAATGGAAAGTAAAAAGAATATCTTTATAATTTTTAAAAAATTAAAAAAAATTTATTAGACTTTGATCCTTTAGAAAAATAGTTTTTAAATGAAGACCGGAGGTGTTTTAAAATTTATAAAAAAATCATTTTAATTCATAATAAAGTCATTTTAATTTTAATAAAATCATTTTAATTCATAATAAAATTCTTCTCCGATTTAAAAGGTATTTCCCCCTATTTGAAGGGTATTTCCCTTCCAAGTATGTAGAGTAGACTTTGTAAAGGCTGCATGTTAAGTTTTAACTCTGAGATTGCCAAAATCTTAGAGTTAAAACATAATATAAAGCCGTCAAAGAAGAAAAATAAAATGGCTTAATTAAAAATTTTAAATCACTATCGATCTTAGTCTAATGTGTTATACATGGGCAAAAACAGGCTGACCAGGATTGCGTGAATCCTGGTGCCGCACGGGATGACGGAAATGATGTAATATTAGATGCTTCCGCTGGGCTTTAGTGTCGTCCCGTGACAGAAGGTACGGAAGACATCCAACACGCATCCTTAACAAGTCCAGTCACAGACCCGTGTCATGTGTTGGTGACGGGACATGGTCTGCCACCTCCATATCCAACCAAGCATCCGTACTCTGTCGGGACAATCTCTTAATAGCGCATATAACCCACAAGAGACTGAGGGTAAGGTTTACCCACAATCCTATTCTTCGGCTAGTCGTGCACGCTGCCAGACGTGCATGCCACCCAAGAGCAACACATATACCATCGAATGTCCATACGTCAAACCTTCATCGTAGTACAGGGTCGCCCAACCTGCACTTGTCAACATCCATGCATTTCCTTGAGCAAGGCCGAACCCAAGCCAAGCTCCAACGTGGTTAGGGTTCACCACAACACTCCAAGACGATGTCATGATCCGCCCAAACGATATATCGAGCCACCATGGCGGATACATATCACAACCTCGGCCCCTATATGGGAGCCGCAATACTGGTGCCCCTCACTACCAGTACTGTCTGCAGGACCTCCTATCCTACAGAGACACTAATTGCCCTTATGACAATCTAGTGTCCGGCACACTCGTGATATCGCATGTTGCCACACGCTACCAAGAGAGGGACTCGCTTAGTGCCTAACATCATACCGGCACTCGGGGTGGTGGAGAGTCTTACACCAAACTGTCACTCACCTATATAGCATTCTGAGCCATCTTCCATCTAGCAGGATGGAACATCAATATGCGCGAGGAGTCATAATGGATATTCCCTCCATATTTCTCCCATGGACGCGCTACGAGAAGTCCGTCCGTAACATTCTCCCACACCAAATCTGTCAATGTCCTCATTGACGAAGAGTAGAGGATCCTGTCCATGACATTCTCCCACACCAAATCTCTCGATGTCCTCATCGACATGCCAGGTTGCAACAACTCCCGCATACACTCGTCTACCCCCAAGTGTAATTTTACTCGTCCATCCCCACAAGAAACTCCAAGATATCCACACAGAACTTCTCTTCCACAAGTCGTTAGCCTTATTGTGCCACACTGATCATGACTAGCTCGTCCTCGACTATCCCAGAAGCTACCCGACGTGACGACCTTGAAGCCATGCATCTGGCATGCTCCCCCAGAAGTCACAATGTCGTGGAATTTCAATGCTCCTGAAACTCCTCCTCGGACCAACCATGCATTAGTCCAACAACATAAATGCTAACTCTACACTGAAGATCGGCCTACACATTTCGATCAAGGAATGAACATGCTTCAACTTCGTCCCAGCTTTTAGTCCACAACTGCTGCATATCAAACCTGACACGTCTAGAAGGCTCATCCTGGCTCAAGGAGCTCTCCCATCTCCAAATCTTCAACGTGCACGAGTCTTTTCCATAACCTAGGTGTTTGCCGAAATGCTGCCTACCCAGGATCAAACCCAGACTGCACCCATTTCGTCAAAGTCCCAACCGATCACACAACTTCACCTCCTTAGTTGCTATCGGGTCCCTGCCTACCCGTGTTCCCCCTTCCGTGGGACACCCACTAACACGAGAACACCAACTCAGTGTGGGCGCTTGGCGCATACGAACAATAGACTGGGTCGTCTTCCCCATACCACTCGGCATTAACTCGTATCCTAAACATATCCCAGGTATCCTCTCCCACCTGGACACGTTACCTGCATCCCAAGTTCCTTCACCCCTTGGGTTTACCAATCGCATATATAAATGTGGAGCAAACATATCATTCAACATCACAAGTCCTTCATTACTTTCAACCTAAACAACCCATCAACCGGGTTTACTGGCAACCTCCTATCTTGACTAGCGTGGTCCCCGAAGTACTCGACTATTTTTGAGAGCAACCATCGTCATGACTTACGCACTCCCTTGACGCCAAGTGCCCCATGGCATGCGCCCCCAGGAATCTGCATTGACATGATCCCATAATCTCTCGCAACTCCTCACTGCACCGAGTAGAAACACTAGCCTGACTGAAGGGTCAAAAAATAACCACCAACTCTGATACTGTTTGCCATTCCATGAGCACTTGCAGTACACTGCATATTAGAACTCAGTTTAATCCACATTTGCCCTCCCTCGTGAGATCACCATCCCGTCCCACATGAGTATCCACTGCCAATCGGACTCCTGCCTACCCAACAACCATTGGGCGCTCGGCGCACTCCGAGTGAGATCACCCCGTCTCACATGAATACAACAGTAGGGCCAATGAGAACAAATTCGTCCGACAAACATACCGTCCATCTTACCCACTGAGGAGTTAACCTACGTTGATGCTAAATGCAATAAACCAAGATGCTCCATGTAGTCCTTCTTCTGCCTAAATGTGGGTGGGTTCTCCAACTCCATAGGACTTCCATCCAAATCTACATGTTTTCCTGCTCTGATGATTGTACTCCCAACATCACAGGAATCCCAACTCTTTTTTCATCTCCAATTCAACAAATGGTAGTACCATTACACAAAGGGATCAGTTCTGATCGAATGAAATGAATTGTGAAGTTCTTTCACCTCAACAACCAAATTTCCCCAAAGTGATCGTTTGGCTCTGATACCATCTGTCACGGGACGACACTAAAGCCCAGCGGAAGCATCTAATATTACATCATTTTCGTCATCCCGTGCGGCACCAGGATCCACTCAATCCTGGTCAGCCTATTTTTGCCCATGTATAACACATGGTTTTGTCTAGTGACAGAAGGTACAGAAGACATCCAACACGCATCCTTAACAAGTCCAGTCACAGACCCGTGTCATGTGTTGGTGACGGGACATGGTCTGCCACCTCCATATCCAACCAGGCATCCGTACTCTGTCGGGACAATCTCTTAATAGCGCATATAACCCACAAGAAACTGAGGGTAAGGTTTACCCACAATCCTATTCTTCGGCTAGTCGTGCACGCTGCCAGACGTGCATGCCACCCAAGAGCAACACATATACCATCGAATGTCCATACGTCAAACCTTCATCGTAGTACAGGGTCGCCCAACCTGCACTTGTCAACATCCATGCATTTCCTTGAGCAAGGCCGAACCCAAGCCAAGCTCCAACGTGGTTAGGGTTCACCACAACACTCCAAGACGATGTCATGATCCGCCCAAACGATATATCGAGTCACCATGGCGGATACATATCACAACCTCGGCCCCTATATGCGAGCCGCAATACTGGTGCCCCTCACTACCAGTACTGTCTGCAGGACCTCCTATCCTACAGAGACACTAATTGCCCTTATGACAATCTAGTGTCCGGCACACTCGTGATATCGCATGTTGCCACACGCTACCAAGAGAGGGACTCGCTTAGTGCCCAACATCATACCGGCACTCGGGGTGGTGGAGAGTCTTACACCAAACTGTCACTCCCCTATATAGCATTCTGAGCCATCTTCCATCTAGCATGATGGAACATCAATATGCGCGAGGAGTCATAATGGATATTCCCTCCATATTTCTCCCATAGACGCGCTACGAGAAGTCCGTCCGTGACATTCTCCCACACCAAATATGTCAACTCATAAAATAAACTAAACTCGAAGTCTCTCAAAATAAAATGGGTGGAGAAATAAAATAAGAGATGAGAATATAAACATTTTTTTTTTTTTCATTTAGGGAGAGGGAAGATCAAATTTGAGTGCAGATGACAAATTCTATAGCCCTTCTAACAAAGTTGCTCAGTGCTCACCAACTGCTACTCGAGTTCCTTTTTAAGTTGTTTGCAAAAAGAAAAAAATTTCATTCTAAATGTTATTACAAGAGTAACTGCAGTGTAAAAGATAGTGTAACTACACTGCCATAGTGCAATGCCAATCGCTTGGCAATGTTTTTGTTCTTAAATGCACAAACCCTTCCATGCAAAGTTGTGTACTGAAAAAATATTAGACATTTAGACCTTTATTACTCGTTACCTCTTTACAAAAGAAAACACCCATTAAACACTACAGCCTAATTTTCAAAAAATAAATAAATTAGTAAATAAGCATGATCAAACTGACATACGTGAATAAACTTTGGGCAAACCGAGCCGCTTGAATACCATCTTAACATTTTCTTATCCCATCATTGCTTCCCCCATAGTTGTGGATTACTTCCCCAATAGTTGTGAATTCCTCAATAGTTGTGGATTACCCTTGTCAATGGGCCTTCCAACTATGACCTGTAGATTTGCTTGAAGAGAGAGCATAAACGAACAAATGTACCTTCACATTCATTATTGTTCAACTGCTATGCCAGCCTCCTCTGTACGAGGGGGCCTCCATTTTCGATCAAACACACCCTTTTCCACAACATTTGGGGCCTTCAGCTTCTCATCAATGACTTCCAATAGCTCTTGCAACCCAACTCCCGTTATGGCAGATGTTCTAACATGTGGACCAGGGTGAACTTGTGATTGCAATTGCTTTTCTGTTCTCCAGTCCTTAGGACACTCACTTTGTTGATCATCCATAGTCTTCCATCCCATACATGAACCGCTTTCTTCGTCCCAAGGGTCTTGGTCATCTTCTGATGCCAACCAACCATCAGAGTAATCACCTTCTTGGTCATCCATAGCTTCAAGATTCTCTGGTGACAGCTCAGACACAGGGTTATCAGCTGCATCGTCCTCTGCTACTTCAAGATCGCCAGCCTTATTGTTTTCTGCTCCTGGTGAAAGCTCAGATTCCATATCATCTTCTTCTCCTGAGAGACTGCTAGCCTCACCATCTTCACCATCATCAAGACATTCATCAACATCCATGCCCTCATCCTCATAGTCAATCTGAGGAATTCCAAAAAAGTATAGATACAATTGCGTCAGTGTTCTTTGAAGTTTTCATTCTGTTTCGGAAGGTGTACAAGTGGGGAGGACAGTAGGAATACCTTATTCCAAACTTCAATCATGTTCTCAAGTTTCTCCGTGGATACACCGATTTGCTGAAGAACTTGTAATACAGTTGATCGGTGCTCATCAAGATTGGGGGCAGTACAATCCAACACATGCTGCAACGATAAAGAAACGTCTATTAGATGTGCCATGTTGTCTAACATATTGAGTATCAGTTCAGAGCTCAAAACAGAAATATTAATCTCTCTGTATTTTATGTCAATATCACATGATGCAGGATACCAAAACAGAATCTCACAGACATATCAACAGCATGAACTTCATTTTATCGCATCAAATTGCGTTCATAAGATCTAGTTCTAATGTAAATGTTGCAAAACCGGAAATGAACCCTACTTCCCAAATGAAAGGACAAGTAATTAATAATACCACAAGCAGATCAGCTTCCACAACTTCTTCTAAAGTTGCATGAAATGCTTCCACTAACTACAAAAGTTGATTGTATTAGTGATGAAGATAGAGTAAATGAAGAAAGCAGCTGAACATGCTTTCCATATACCTGCACTGGCAAATCTGATATGAATCCTACTGTATCACTAACAAGCACTTTCTTCCTGGACATTAGACACTCACAATAAGTAGAAAAGAAGCTCTAGAAAGTCATCCAAGAAAAACTCATTATCAAAACTTTGAAATATAATAAACAAGTAAAATAGTTATCATTGCCGGTCATAATACCCTGATGGAAGAACAACACTTCTCAATCTAGGATCAACTGTTGCAAACAATCTACAAAAAAAGAACATCGTCAACAAGATATTAAGAGCCAACATCACGGCTTCAATAACATATGGTTTAAAGATCAAAATAACACCCTGTATAAGTGGAATATTTTACCGAGAATCACTGTACAGATCACTATTTGAGAGGGCACTAACTAATGTAGATTTCCCCTATCACAAAAAGTGAGGAATTAGATGTTTGAATAATTTGTGTAATAATAACAATTCATCTGACAAGAAGCAAAAAACAATCAGATTAGACCACATACAGCATTTGTATACCCAACAACAGCAACAGTGGCTAAACCTTGACCATAAGAGTCTCCATGCCTCTTGCGAGAAGCACGTTGCACAGCTCGAGTACGACGAACCTCTTTAATTTGTGATAACAGACTACTCCTCCGTTCTATTATTCTGAGATTATAATGCTATTAAGTGGATGCACGTGTGCAAGAGTATATATATCATAAACCACAGACATAACCAAGTATTTATGTCATCAATTATATAGCAACAAAAGTCTTTGAGACTGCACTCTTAGCTCAATGTGACTCTCATTAATGCTTGTATTTACTTAACTTTGAACTCAAATCTAGCAAGGAAAAAAAAAAACTTAAAAACTTAAGAAATAACGAAAAAAGAAAAGAAAGTAAGAAATAAACTTTTGTTAGCAGGAAGCTAAATGACTGATACAGGCAAAATACCATTAAGAACTGAACTGAATTGGCTGAAAAATATCAAATGACAAAAAATTTTAGTAGGAGAAACTTGTCAAACATCTGAAGTTATGACAAACTAGTACTTTGGTTTCATAAGCTCAAAGAAACAGCCACTTGCAGTCAATGGCAAGTAAAAAACTAGAGCACCTAGAAACAAAGATTAACATAAGATATTAGTATCATGGAAGGAACCTCCGTCGTTGAAGTTGAAGTTCAGTTTCTCCTGCACCACTAATGAAGCCACGTCCCCCACTTCCTCTCCTGCCATTAACACCCATTTGGTCAAAATATTTTCTAATGTGCGAGCAAACCAAGAATTTAGTAAAATCTCTTTTTTCAGCAGTTAGCAATACATTACCCTCGGGCACTAACAACTTCAGCTTCTCCAGCCATTCCAAAAGCAGAGCGTCCGCCTGGGCCACGCATTCGTACAAGTCTCGTTTTCTTATACATTAGAGCCGCTAACTCAGCCTGAAAAAATTAAAGGGGCCATAGAAAGGTCCTTCAAAGGTCTCACTAAATACTAACTCCTTAACCAAATATAGCAATAATACCTGCAGCTTTCCCTCCTTTGTGCATGCATGAGCATTGAATATCTCTATTATAAGACCCACACGGTCCAAGACTGGTTTTCCCCAAGTTCGCTGCCACTCAAAACAGCAGTAATAAAAACCAATACCATTTTTAATCCTTCTTCATATAAACCTTAGTGTGTGACAACTGACAATTAAGCTCTAATTTTCTTGTCCACCAAAAAAAAAAAAGGAAGAAAAATCGATTATGCAGAATTACTTGCCTCCAAATTCCTTTGCTGAATCCCAGACAGGATTGTATTCACAAAAATAGCATCTACTTCACCCTGTTAAAAATAACAGAAATGTTGAAATGCATATTAACATTTCTATTAAAACTGTGAATCAAAACTGAACAGACAAAACTAAACAGAATGAATAAAAAAAAAAAACGCATCTTTCCTTTTCTTCCACAGCATTTAGATGACATTTAACAGTGTCCAAAGTCCCAGTTCCAAAATATGTATCTGCACAAGGTATAATTTTGATTAGTTCCAAACACTGAACGGTTTAACAATCACAATTTGTTTAACAAAAATAGAAATCACAGAACTAAACCAAAAGGGGTTAGAGTGTACTTTAAAATAAAAATAAAAAATGAAGACCGACCTGCGCGAGTTTGGTGTCGAACAACTGGGTTTTGAACAACAATGTGTGGTGGTATTTCCTTATCGAAAAAATCGTTATCGAAGTAACCATCTCGCTGTTCTTCAAGAGAGTTGGCGAGGCAGAGAGCTTCGTTGAGCTTGGCCTGCAAGAGGGTATCAGAGCGAAGACGGGGCTGGACCACGAAGAGCTTCGGAGGGCTTGTTGGGTCCCTGTTGATAAGCGAAACGACCTCATATTTGTCCTCCTTTTCTTGCTTCGATGACGACGTCGAGTAAGAAGAAAGGGAAATTGAAATCGAAGGCGTGGAAGGTGGTGGTGGTGATGGAGTGTGGTTTGGGTTTGAATAGATAGGAGCTAAGAGGGACCTCAGAGGAATACGTGAGAGAGAGATGGTTCTCAGCATTTGAACAGCTTGTTGTGTGAATGTTTGCTTCTTCTTCTTCTTCGTTCGACTGGTGCGCTTGATGCCTTTGATGGCTGAAATGAAGAGGTGAGCTTTGGTTGTGGGCTAGAGGAAGACGGTGAGTTGGCCTGGGTCGGGGTTTAGGGGTTAGAGTTTTTGACTTTGTTATCTTTCATTTGGGCCAAGAGGACCATATACAAAAGAAAGTTGGGCCGACCCATGTTAGGAATTTCTCTAACATGAAATGAGATTTCAAATTTTACCCATATTTTTAGAAGCTTTTTCATGGCACATATAATAATTACTATTGTAGCCTAATACAGTTTATTATCAGTAAGATCTCAAATTAATGTCCATACCCATATTATGAAAAATCCAATAAATTAATGTTGAAGATTTTGTAAGTGGATATGTTTCTTCATTTTTCACTTTAATGACATAAATTCTTCCGAAATCAGATTTAAGAGTATGTAAATATTTCAATGAGCTCACTCAAAACTTTCAGTCAAAAAAAATTGTTGTACTCAGCACTTGATTTATCTTCTATATAAGATGAATAATATTTCCATCTTCCTATGTCAAGAAGTTTAAGTGTGTTAGATTTTCATAGTTGCAATATGAAGGTTCTCATATCAACAATATTTGCTCTCTTCTTTTTACCAAGTACATTGCATGCACTATGTAATGCAACAAATTACAACCCAAACGACAATGTCTCAAGGACCATCAATGTCGATAAGACTGGTCATGGAGATTTCACCACAGTGAAACAAGCCATTGACTCCATACCATCAAATAACAATGTGTGGACTCGCATCTTCATTAGGCATGGTATCTACTTGTAAGTAACATCGTTTTTTTTTTCGAAGTTTTTATTTCTGAAGATTGTAATAGATTCCAAACTCTAATATGCTTTTTTCGAATTCAGTGAAAAAGTTGTGATCCCGAAAGACAAACCATACATTATTCTTGAAGGACACCCTAAATATCTTACAGCGATTATATTTGGAGATAATGGCACTGTTGTTGACACTGCTACAATTCAGTTAAAGGCAGATAATTTTATTGCACGGAATATATTATTCAAGGTTAAGCATATATCTAACATAAATGTTATCATTTTGTAGCATATATTTTGAAGCCACATTCATTATTTATCACTAAACTGGTAATTTTGGTTCTAGCAGAATTCATATGATCATCTTATCAAACCGGATGCCGCAGGGAAGAGAACAACTTGGGCACCTGCTGCTTCAATTGATTCAGACAAAGCAAGTTTTTATAACTGTACTTTCATTAGCTTGCAAGACACCTTGTTTGATTACAGAGGCCGTCACTTTTTTTATGGTTGCAACATTCAAGGTGCTATCGACTTTATTTGGGGCAATGGCCAGTCAATTTATGAGGTTAAAATCTATAGTTTTTCTCATATTTCGTAGCTAATAAATAAAACCATTGAATTGAACCATCTTAACTTATTATTTTGTGTCAGATTAAAAAATGTTATTTTGTATATTAGAGAGATGGGCCAACAAATAGTTAATTAAAGAAAATTTTGTGTGTGTGATTTTAACACTCATATCTATGACACATACGTGCATAATTATAAGAGTGTTGTTTAAAGTTAGGATATATATATAATAAATGTACATGTGTTACGTGTTATAATTTGAGTGGATTGATTACACCGCCATATGTACGGTCACATAGATAAATTTCTCCTCAGAGTTGAGATGGTTCCAATAGAAATACTCATTATAAAAAAATTTTAGGTCTTTGAAAAACTAACACATACTAGTATACTACTACGTACATGTATTGAAAATGGATCAACTTGTTTGCAGAAATGCCAGATCGTTTCATTAACGGACAAAGTAGGTTTTAAAGGTTATATTACAGCGCAGGGTCGTGAAGAAGAAAATCAGACTACTGGTTTTGTGTTCAAAAATTGTCGTATATCTGGATCAGGGCCTATACTTTTAGGAAGAGCATACAGAACATACTCAAGAGTATTGTTTGCAGGAACATATATGGAAAATATGATTATTTCAGAGGGTTGGTCAGAATGGAATGTTGGTAACGTGTAAGTTTTTTATTTGTTTTTTTTTTTTCTTGTTTGATTCTGTTTAGGATAAAGAGAGGTATATATTAAAAATTTGAAAGACTAGAACCAATTCTTTGTTTGTTTTCTTTGACATTATTGAATAGGAATACAATCACATTCTCAGAGGCCAATTGCAGTGGACCTGGAGCAAACATGTCTCGTCGTGTCCCATGGGAGAAGAAGTTATCAGATGGGGAAATCGGAATTTTAACAAATGTGGCTTCTTTTATAGACCAAGATGGATGGTTGGGAAAGCAACCACATTAATAAGTACTGAGTTTAAAGTTTGGGTTGAGGAGGAGCCGATTTGGCTCCAGCTCCCATGTTTCTGATTATGTAATTGTTTCTTAATTCAATAAAGTTGTCATTTCTCACAAATAGAAATTAAAAAAAAATATGGGTCCACAAGAACATACTCTCAAAGCTAAACTCTAAATCATAAACTCAACAAAAACCAATTCTACACCCTTCAATATACCACATAAGAAAGTAGCATGCCCATTGTCGGCCTTGTAAAACTTGTTGCTCCAAATTAAAAGTGAACTTATTTATCATAAACAAAGTTAGTGGTGGGATTTTTGTAACAAAACAAACATTAGGTTGGTTAATGATACTGTAGAAAGTTCAAAGTTGCCTTAAGAATCACTATCCAAAAGAATAAAACTTTATTACTCCCACGCGCTGAAGAGTTTATTAATATTATACCCTATAAATAAATAAAAAATTATAAAATATAACCGATATACCGTCATTTGGTATAACCTTATACCAATCCAACGTGTAAGAGTATTATTGGATGATATGTTTATATTAATAAGGTATATTATTAATAACATTCACTCATATTACAACACATATACTAGTTATATCACGTGTCAATATATCGATTATACAGAATAATTTCTCCAAATATAAATATATGTCCATCTTTTATAGACCAAGATGGATGGTTGGAAAGCAACCAAATTCAGTCTTTAACCAACTCAGCAAATTTTGATTCTCAATATTGTAGTAGTCTCAATAATTGATTGAGATTTTCATTTTCAGCCCGGCCACAAAAGAAAAAAGAAAAATTTAATTTCAGAATTGTAGTCCAGATGTTTGATTGAGATTTGACATTTGGTAATACCATTTTATTGTCCTTTGGTTTTACTCCCCATAAATTCTCTCATATAGTCATATCTAGTGGGATTCTCTAATGTGATTCTCTAAGATATGTACAAGTAGAAGTAGGTTTATCAATTTGCTAATTTAAAGATCTAAATCTCATCAACTATAGGTAAAATATTGAAGGGGTTTAACACATTTTTATAAATTGATAACCTTAGGAAAATTATTTTGGTCCCGTCCTAAAATTTAAAAAAAGGAATTTGAAATTGCTCGAGTAAGGTAATTCCTACTTCTTTCCTTTTCGAGGAGTTCAGTTGTGTTATATACCAAGCCACGTGGATTTTGATTCAAATTGAATGGAATTACGTTAAAAAAAAGGTTCACAGCAAAATATATCTGTGCAAAAACAGATATTATAGATTTATAACCATAACAAAATTAATTAGCCATAGAACGAGTGAGCTAAGCTTGAATCAGCTTCGATAAACAATAAAACAAAGGAAATGAGTAAATGACATACATTTTATGTGCCAAATATTTGGGTGGAAAGATGCCAAATGTGGCAGAAAAGAGTAGAACAGTAGAACCCAGCTCATAGAAGAGGGGCTCCAACAACATGGATAAGCAACTGCAAGATTGCCTTCAAAACTTGAAGTGATGAAAACATTCTCATTCCTGCTTCTTGGTTGATTAGGAGAAGCATGAGATGCTTATTGTAGGTTGAACATTGTAGAATCCAACAAGTTCAGGCAATTATAAGTACCCAAAAGCAGCTTTTAATTAGTTTCATGCCTATGATTGTCTCACAAACAACTGTCACAGCTCATTTGTTGATTTGAGGAGCATGGGATGCTATCTGCACTCCATGGTTGCATAAGCCACTATCCCACACATTTCCCATATGCTTGAATACTTCACCAGTGTTAACTCTTGTAGGGAATGCTCTTCAATGTAATGCTTAGAACAAAAATGACACAGATTAACTGGTGCAGTCAGAGGCAAAAGAGACATACTTGAAAAAATTGGCAGCCATTTCTCACGTCAATGATGCCTCCTATTGTGAGAAGTGCATATCAGATCACTGTGACTGGGAACCAATCTCTTCCGCACAACCTGCATACTGAATTCATATATTTCACAGCTTTCTCATTCAAACTATAAAATTTTAGCTTTACTAGGCCACTGTCTTCTTCGAGCCCTCCTTTTCCTCCCATCCATTTTCTCCTTAACTTTTTCTTTCAAGTCCCTCTCTCCTCGCCTTTTATACATCTTGAAAGTGATCTGTCTATCTGCAGCCATCTTCCTCACCTTCTCTGTGATCTCAGCTGCAATCTGTCTGTTATAAAGTTTCCTTAGACCGCGCATGAGCTTCGCAAAAGTATCCGGCTGTGGCATTACGTCTGCATCCATCATGTCCAAACAGTAAGAGCAAGCCTCCTTCACATGCCCCTTTGAAAACAGTGCATGAATCCAAATAGTCCATGCAGACACATTAAGCTCACATCCTTTGGTCATAATGCAACTCCAAAAATCTTTAGCCAATTCTAGCTTCTCATCTCTTAACAAAGCATTCACCAACTCCTTCAAGGTACCATATTGTGGGGCAGATAGGAGACCTCTGCCAACCATTTCTTTGAAATAATCACAAGCATCAATCAAACAACCTTGCCCAAGAAACCCATGAATCATAATGACAAAGGTGTCAAGCACTGGACAAAACCCAGATGCTTCCATTTCGTTCCAAAGCCGAACACCTTCTTTCACCTCCCCCAATTTGCACGCCAACCGAATCACCGTGTTGTAAGTACTAAGATCAGGAATGCAGCCAATCTTTCTCATCTCCCCCATTAATTCCATACACTCCTCTAGCTCTTCCTTCTTCTCATGGGCCAACAAAATGTGCAAGTAAGTCATCTGATTCGGCGTAAAACCTTTCTGTAACATAGTATCCAAAACCTCATAACTCCTCACAATCTTTCCCCACCTACAAAACCCACTAATCAAAGTAGTGTAAGTCACAACATCAGCCTCACAACCACTCCTCTGCATGTCAACAAAGACCCTCATTGCCTCCTCCATCTTATCTTGACCGCAAAGCGCCTGAATCAAAGTCGTATACGAAGCTGCATTGGGCTCGCAACCCTTCCTCCTCATCTCCTTCAAAAGCTCAAATGCATCAGCCATTTTCCGAGCTTGAGCATACCCACCTAGCAAATTGTTATAAACCACAATGTCGGGCTCGAACCCCGCCTCCCTCATCTGCACCAACACGAATTTCGCCTCCATAAGCTTCCCTTCCCTACACCAACCATACAACAAAGAAGTAAAATGCTTAATACTCGGCGAGAACCGAACCCGCATATCCTCAAACAGCGAAGCTGCTTCCTTAACACTACCATTCTTGCACAGAGCATCCAACAAGCAACCAAACACATACTCGTCGGGTTCACACCCGTACTTAGGCATTTCATCGAGCACTTCAATGGCTTTCTTCACCATCCTCGCCGAGGCGAAACGCCGCATCAAAACGACAAATACTTCGGGGGAAATGAGCTGCGGGTTCTCTCTCCTCATCTCCTCGAGCAGAGCCCAAACGGCGCCGAATTGGCGCATTTTGCTCAACCCTTTAATCATGGCCTTGTACACTTCGTAACTGGGTCTGTAATTCGGCTGCTGCGAGGCCCACACGAAGAACCTGTACCCCAAGTTCCCGGCGTCGCCGCACCGGCTCAGTAATCGCTCGGTTAAGCCTGCCCTCAAAACGACGCCGGATTGCTGCAGAGCGAGCTCCAGCTTCGGGACCCTCGAGTGGAATCTCCTCAGTATTCTGTAAATCTTTTCCACATCGGCGGCGAACTCGCAGTGGGTCGGGTCGCCGGGGTGTGTTTCTGGGTCGGTTTCGAGGCGAGCCAATCCGAGCCCAGATCTTCTTTCGCTGAATACATGGGTGTTGCTGTTTTGCTTGGTGGGTTTGTGATTTGTGTGAAAGAGGTTTAAGGGAGTGTTTGGTTTGGAGGAAAATGAGAGATGGTGTTTGGTGCAGAGGGACATGGTTTGCTGATACAACCTCCGCATCTTATCTGTCTGTCTCTCCCGGCTCTGCTCCTCAGCATTCTCATATCACCATTTCTCTTTCGTTGAAGCATTTCTGCAAGGACCCAAACGGTGCGTTTCAAGAAGCCTCTCTTTTGGGTAATTATTCATACCCGATCGGCCAAAGGACACTTTTGGTTTATGTACTTTCGCAGAATTTCCATTTGGTCATGTACATTTTTTATGATTTTGGTCCGTATACTTTTTATATGATAGCAATTAAATTTAAATAGTTAATATTATTTAAATTATTGATAAAAAATTTAATGTGAAAGCATGTGCTTCACATTGTATATGAGTATCGTTTCGAATATTTTAGTCCATCTAGATGTTTATTTAAGCTTTTACTCGTCATTTAACTTATTCCGTTTGACGTTAAAATTTCTTATTTTTTCTTACTGATTGCGTATAAGTGTGAATATGGACTTATATAAGCATACAGGTAGAGTAAGATATCTGAAATGTCACTCACGTGCAATTCACGTTGAAATTTTTATCATCAATTTAAATGAGATTAACGATTTAAACTTAATTGTTATCGTATTGAAAATACATAATTGAAAATCTGAAATTACCAAAATTAAAAGAACATAACCAAAATAAAAATTTCACCAAAGTATAGAGACCAAAAGTGTCATTTGGCCTACCCTATCAAATGCTCACTAAACCATACACAAACTTTTGTTCCCTAATACCTGCATTTATGCTCTCAATTAAAATTTAGAAAAAAAAAATCTCAATTAATATAAAAAATAATAATAATAATCAAGCCACCAAAAATATTCACATAAGTAGAAAAAAAAAACGTGGTATAAACAATTCACATGTTATAATATAAGTGTATGACGATTTATACTTTTAAGGTATAATATTAATAACGTTCTTTCATATTATAAAACGTGGATTTGTTACATTACATGGTGGTGTTATGATTACATAGAATAATTTCTCGACTAGCACCATCCTAACTTCCCTACCTTCTCCTTCAACCCCCGACAGTCCCTCCATCCCGTCAGCCCTACCACTAATGCCCATTGTCTCTCTCTCTCTAACCCTCTAGTTCCCTCTCTTTCTCGATTAGTAGACACAACTGAAGTAAGGGAGCCTAGCAAACTTGTTGGCCTCCAAATCGAATGTCATCGGTGGAGAGCTATCGGGGGGGCTAGGGAAAAGAGGAGGGGAAGATGGAGTGCTGCCGTTGGGAATGAGTTTGAGTGGTTTAGATCTCTTTCTAGGTTAATTACTCCCTAGAACAAAAAATTTAAGGTTCTTAATTGTAAATATAACTAACAAAAAATAAGTTAAAGTTAACGGACATTTTGTGCTTCTACGCCCGTTTGTTAGTGTAAAAAAACATTGTCAACGGCTCGCAAATGTAGATGCATTCTCTATCTGCAAATTTTAGGTTGTAGATGTAGTTTACATCTACAACTGCCGAACACTCGATAGGAATTACCGAGTACTTGGCAGGAATTGCCGAGTGCATGTAAGTTTTGGACTGTAGGTTAATTTTTTTTCTCATTTTCGCTAACTAGGTAAAAAACCATTTATTTTTATTTTTTTATTTTGTTCAGGATAAAACAGGAATTATGAAGGAAAAAAAAGGATGTGAAGTACTGTTTTTGTTTTTTGTCAACGATGTGAAGTATTGTTTGCAGGTGGGGCCGTAGGGGTAGGCCTCACCAAAAAGCCCAAGGCCTGAAGCCCATCGGAAGCCCGCCCGGCCCATTAGGCCCGAAATTTGAGCCGGCTTGGCCTGGCCCGAAATTTTCTTAGGTTGAGCTTGGACCATCCCTTTGAAGCCCATGCGCCTCCCAAAGCCCGGCCCGTTTAGGCCTGCCCAAAGCCCGACCCAAAGCCCAATTTGGGAATCATAACATATTTAATACGTTTTTCGTTTATTTACTTTAATAAATTATTAATATGCTTATTAAGTTATTATATAATGCTATAATATTAGTAAATAGTAATAGTGTAAACTATGTAATACCATAAATAATAAAGTAATAAACTTTTAAAATTATATACAACATTACAACTATTATAAAACATAAATGTATATGTGTATATACAACTTTTATAATACAACTATAATTAAAGTTATTAAACTACGATCATCAATTCATTAATTCAACGATCTGAACCATTTATTTTCCATTTTCATAATCAAAGATCATCCTAACAAAAAATCGGATAAATCGGAATTCATCTACCCATTCGATTATCATTAGAAAAACCACGATCGTTCATTAATTCGACCACCGTTACGTCACTTTTACATCTCCGATTAAGCTAATTTTTTACAAGAATTCTGTTTGAGTGTGGAACTAAAACTTGAACGGTTCGGATCGTTGAAAAAACGATCTATATATGAGCTTCTACATATAAATACACTTGAAGAGTATAATTCTAATAACTTTCTCATTGAAATCTTGTTGTTTTCATAATTATGAAGACCACAACGTGATTTTAACAATCTGACCCGTTCATTTTCTATGTTCATAGTCAAAGATCATCCGTACCAAAAATCGGCTAAATTGAAATTCATCTACCCATTCAATCATCATTAGAAAAACCACGATCGTTCATTAATTCGACCACCATTATGTCACTTTTACATTTCCGATTGAGCTAATTTTTTGCACGAATTATCTTTGAGTGAGGAACTAAAATTTAAACGGTTCGGATTGGTGACAACACAATTGCATCATTTGTTTATAAAAATATGTAATAAAATATATAATAAAACATATGTTTATAGTTGTAATGTTATATATAATTTTAAAAGTTTATTATTTATGGTCTTACACTACTACTAACATAATAGTATTATATAATAACTTAATAAGCATATTAATAATTTATTGAAATAAACAAACGAAAGAGCTATTAAATATGTTATGATTCAAAAATTTGACAAATAAACTAGTCAGCTCAGTTGGTTGAGAGTTAAAACTTATTGTGTGAGGTCTCATGTTCAAATCACAACATAGCCAAAATCCTATATATTTTTTTTTAAGATATATATGTGTCTAAATATGCTTTGGGCCTATTTTGGGCCACCCGTTCGGGCCTAGCCTGGCCCGGTCCTCCAAGCTCGCAAGCCAAAGCCCGATGGGCGGGCCTTGGGCTTGTGTATTAAAGCCCAAGCCTAGCCCGGCCTGGCCCGAAAGCCCTATTGAGCTTCTATAATTCAAGCCCGAATCCGGCCCGAACCCGAAAAATGCCCGGTCTGGCACATTGCCGACCCCTACATGGGGGTATGCATGGAATTTCTCCTTTAATTTTGTGTTTCTCCCCAAAAACAAAAACGACGCCGTTGTTACTTGTTTATTCGTAGGCCCAAATGGCGGGAACCAACGGCTTACAGTCCGAGTTTCAGAGATGGAGCTTCTTCAACCTTGGCCTGCACGAACCATCAGATTCTACAAAGAAACGAAAAGTGCAAGAAATAATAAAGGAAAAGCTTAAGAAAGAGAAAATGAGCGATGAAGTCCCACTTCTACAAAGAAACTATAACGATCATAACGGAAACCGCCACTGAGCAAATCCTCAAACTGAATCAACGGCTCGCAAAGCTCACTCGCTCTCACCGTTACTCAGAGACCCTCCAACTATTCACCCAAATCCACTCCTCTCAATCCATAAGACCAGACCACTACACGCTCTCCGCGGCCGTCACCGCCTGCGCGAACAGCCGCGATGTCGTTTTCGGAGCACAACTCCACGCCCACGCCATCCGGGCCGGCCTCAAAGCCTACCCTCATGTAGCCAACACGCTTCTCTCGCTCTATGCGAAAGCCGAGGATTTGAGTTCTGTGAAATGGGTTTTCGACGAAATTGAAAACCCAGATGTTTATTCGTGGACGACGCTGTTGTCGGCGTGTACGAAACTGGGGCATGTGGACTACGCCTATAAGGTGTTTGATGAGATGCCCCAACGGCGTAATGTGGCAATTTGGAATGCGTTGATTACTGGTTGCGCGGAGAACGGGCGTGAGGAAGTTGCAATTGGGTTGTTTTATGAAATGCATAGGGTGGGTGTGATGCATGACAATTATAGTTTTGCTAGTGTTTTGAGTTTGTGTTCTTTGGAGGTTTTGGGTTTTGGGAGGCAGGTGCATTCGTTGGTAATTAAAACTGGATTTTTGGGTAGAGCTTCTGTTGTCAATGCTCTGCTTACTATGTATTTTAACTGCAGAAGCGTTTCAGAGGCATTTGAGGTATTTGAAGAAGCAGAAGATGTGGTATATGATCAGATTACTTTTAATGTTATGATAGATGGTTTGGTGAGTGTGGGAAGAGATGAAGAGGCTTTGACAATGTTCAAAGCGATGCACGAGGCATGTCTTAGGCCTACTGAGCTGACTTTTGTAAGTGTCATGAGCTCATGTTCAGCTGCAAGAGTTGCCAAACATGTACATGCCCAAGCTATTAAGTTGGGTTTTGAAGCTTTTACTTCTGTGAGCAATGCAGCAATAACCATGTATTCTGGCTGTGGGGATTTGCATGCGGCTTACCTGGTTTTTCAGATATTGGAAGAGAAGGATCTTATATCGTGGAACACCATGATCTCGACTTATGCTCAAGGGAATAACAGTGAATTAGCCATCTCGGTCTACCTACAAATGCAGAGGGCAGGGATCAAACCAGATGAGTTTACTTTTGGAAGTTTGTTAGCGAGCTCTGAGTTCATCGAAATCGTGGAAATGGTTCAAGCCCTTGCACACAAAAATGGGATAATCCTTAAAATCCAAGTTTCAAATGCATTGGTTTCTGCATATGCTAAGCAGGGACAGATGAATCTGGCCTATCAAATATTCCAAGATACCAATTACAAAACTTTGATCTCCTGGAATGCTATTATTTCTGGATTCCTGTTAAATGGATTGGTTAAAGAAGGATTAGAGCAATTTTCTAAGCTGCTTGTGTCAGAACTCATGCCAGATGAGTATACCTTAAGTAGTATTTTGAGCATTTGTGCAAGCATATCAGACTTGAGACATGGAAAACAAGTTCATGGCTACATTCTCAAATTTGGGTTTTCTCCTCAGATATGCTTAGGTAATGCCCTCATTACGATGTATGCTAAATGTGGTGTTTTAGATTGGTCAGTAAGCGTGTTCATTGCAATGACCGAAAAGGATACAGTCTCCTGGAATGCCCTCATATCAGCTTATGCACAGCATGGGCAAGGAAAGGAAGCTGTGCACTGTTTTGATGCAATGCAAGACTTGTCTGTGGTCAAACCAGATCGCGCTACTTTCACTGCAGTCCTTTCCGCATGCAGCCATGCTGGTTTAGTTGTTGATGCTACACGAATTTTCAATTCCATGATTAGTAATTGCGGCTTTATGCCTGAAGTAGATCATTTTTCTTGTATTGTTGACCTTCTGGGTCGCGGTGGGTATCTTGATGAGGCAGAAACAGTAATAAACAGCAAGCATATAAAAGCACATCCAAATATTTGGTGGACGCTAATCAGTTCTTGTGCGGCACACGGTAATTTAAGGCTGGGAAGAATGGTTGCTGGATATCTCCTTGAAACTGAACAAAATAATCCAACAGTTTATGTGCTTTTAGCAAGTATTTATGCAGCTGCTGGTCAATGGGAAGAGGCAGCTTATGTGAGAGAATTGATGGATAGGACTGGGGTGTCAAAGATACCTGGATGTAGTTGGATTAAGTCATAAAGAAATGTAGGGACTGAATACTTTTTATAACTGGACATGGAAGTTAAGAAAAGGATCATAATCTTTGTGAGACTAACCACACTGACCTTTAATGTGCATGGTGAAGTGGAAAGCAAGTCTTGTCGTTCCATGTTACAGTCTTACAGAACTAATCATATTTTCTTCAACCGAATCAAGATGTAGCAGTAAACATGTAAGTTGAACCGACTCCTCTGCAGTCGTCACTTAATCTGCAAGGTATCTAGGCTCTTAATGTGCATCTAGCTTTATTCCAAAATATGATTTTTCTTCAGCATCTCACCATGGTAATGTTAATTTTGTCTTAGCTTCACCATCTTTATCTTAATTCTATTATATTGGGATTACGGTTTGGATGCACATCAGCGTCCTGTTGACGTGCTACAACTACTGCACATTATAATGTCCTCTTACATGCACTTTTTTTTTTTTTTTTTTTGTAGTATAGACTACCATGGGTTCAGTATGATCATATCAACAATGCTAGCATCATTCGACTCCCAGAACCATTTGTTTCTTATCCCACCAGCATGTCTCAACTGCATGACCCTCATTTCTGTCTGTAGGAAAATCACCATCATTATGGTTTTCATAAAGATTGATGGCTGTAACTTGTACGGTTAAGCTGAGGATTGCAGAAAATCACCATCTAAATCTTTTCTTGTCCTTTTCTTGTTCTCCATGGGTCAAAGATGTTCTCCTTTGGTATACAAATAAATACACCCATAAAACATGCAAATTAAGGTAATGAATAGGTAGTTTTCAAGACAATTATCTAACATTACATATATTACTTCATACTTTTATTTATGCCATGTTTCGTATAAGAGGTACAAATTTGAGTTCTACATCAATGGTTCATACATAGAGAGAACGGTCCTGGCCGATATAAATAATTGTACATTAAATTTAGAGAAAATATAAATGGGATTTCCTCTTTATCTAATATCATTAACATGAAAGTTGCAGGTAGCAGCTGCTTTGTCTTGACTCTTGACAGCAACAAACCTGAAGCTTACCTCAGCTCTCTCAAATCATTCTCGGCACCTCACTTGGTAGGAGGAGCTCTATGATAAGCTGGAATAGTTGCAGGAAAGAACATCTGTCTCACTCCTTCTGCCTTGATGATGGGAAATATTATAGCTGATGCACTCTGGAACAAAGAAAAGCCTCTTCAGTAAGACTTGGAGAAATTGATTCGATTCATGTTTACTGTTTATTATAGGGCCATATGCTCTGCACAGTTGGAAAATAAGATATCTACTTTTTTGGAAAGTTTATATATAACAAATGCATGGTGCTTGCAAAAGAAGATAACCAAGTGAAGCTAATGAATCACTATTGTACTTGGTATGCTCAGAAAGAATGTCCTATATAAAACATCCTACAGAGACAAAAATTGAACGAAAAAGAGAGAGACAGAGAGAGAGTAACATGCCAGAAATGGCTGGTGATGTTAGTGAGATCAAGGAAATTTAAAAGCAGGCTACTGTCTCATGAATGGTAGGGTTTAAAACAGTAAGCTTTACTTCAAGAAATTAACAAAGAAAAATATAAAAAGGATAGAAACGCTAACAAAATGACTAGACATGCTATGACCATCAAGGAAGAATAAGGAGAAAAGAAAAAACACCCACCGAAATTAATCTAGCTCCAATCCACATACGTTTTGGTGAAGGGAATGGAAGTAGCAGACGGCCAACACCATATACCGCCACAGCAAAAAAATGAAGAACTAAACTCAGCGGGCGAGGATTTAAACCAGAGAGCAAAGCGACTGGTCCGGTTGAAAAGACACCTCCAAGGCTTAGATAGTCAAAACATGCTTGGCGCATCTCCTTCCTTGCTTGATCAGGGGAGGCAGAGAACACCTTGTATAGGGCGCCTGCCAAAGTATTTATTGTAGATGCAACCGGCTGCAAAAACAACATCAAATCAGTTGAAGAATATGTAAAGTGAAAAATAGCATCTTTAATACAAACAATGCCTCCTTGAACATTAATCAATTGTTTCACTTTTTCTCTCTCCCAAGTATGTATGAATTTGATTGGAGGATGAGATCATTATGCTCACTGTTACTCGTACAGAAATTTAAAAGAAAATACATATTTCACTCAAGATTAGTACTATTTTTGTCATACTGTGTACCATCACTACTATTATTGGGGTTTTTTTTTTTTTTTTTTTTCCCTACAGAGATATAGCCTTTATCTAGTCATTATTTCTGTATCTTTCTCAAACCAAATAAATTTGCACCTTAAATGTTGTCCACACCGTATATATTTCTTGTTGATCCTTTTTATTTTACGATATAAATACTTGTACTGAATATTTTTTTTGAGCCACATTAAGTGAACCTGTCTCATTGCCAGTTATACCACAAATTTAATAAACAGACGCCCACATAGCAACACAGCTTACCTTGCGCAAGGTGTAAAAGGATTCTAGGTATTTGCACAATGAAGGTGCATCATTTAGGTCACACAAGGGGTTAAGAAGATCCCTGAGTACAACAATATCAGAAAGAGCCACAGTCATTCCTCCACCTGTTAAAGGATGGCGCATATTGAAAGCATCACCCATTAAAAGAGCTCCAGGAGTAGGCTGTGGATTTGCTGGCATGCTTCTATTTGGCATAGTTCTAATATTTCCTTTATCAACTGCTGATATGAATGCATCATGAAGTTCAGGTGGAACCTGAAACAGACATTTTCTTGATTAATTCAAGATAGAAGTAAGAAGCAGGCTCATATGCCAAAATGGAACAAAGATATTAAGTGCAAGGCAGATAAGAGATGTTATTGTTGAAACCAAAGTTTCAAAACGAGCCAAGACCGTCAACAAAATACGACCAAGAACCAGGTTTCAATATTTTGAACTTAAAAATTGCAATTTCAAAATGGCAGGTACCTGTGGAGCCACAACATTCTTCAAATACTTGGCCATTTCACCATTAGCAATGGGAGGTACTCTTTGGCCGGGTACATCAACCAAACAGCGGACTTCTGTACTACTGATTGGATAAAACAGGATTGGAGAAGGATCCCCTAAAATAACATGTCCATGATTTTCAAATGGGAGTTGGCAATTTTCCAAGATTAATCCCACAAAACAAGAGGGCACTTCTACCTGTTAAGAAGTAGATTGTACTATAATGTCAATGTAAAGTTTGGAGCAAAATTGACAGTACCAATTTAAGGCAATTAGACAGTATCAAGAGAAATCTCATGATGCTAGGAAATGAAAAAACAAATGAGCCACAGTTATACCATAAGCTTTTTGCAAGTGTATCTAATCAGACCAAGCAATAGTGTTATTCGTATTAGAGAGTGTAAGAAGGCAACTTCACCTGAGGCTTGCAAAGAGAGTGGCGCAGATTTGAGAAGCAACCATCACAAACAATTGTAAGAGGAGCATAAGCTTGAAGTTCTTGGCCATCCTTAGTTTTGTACTGAACCCCCTTAATTGTCCCATTTTCTTCAAGCAAGGTTGTTACCGTACCTTGCTCCAGCTTTACGCTGAAAAGAAACATTGAACAAAGAAGGATACAAGGGGATCAAGAACTTTTGAGCGAAAAGCAACACCTAAGAAGGATTGTTGTGTTATTAACATGGAACCTTCGTTGAAAAAATGCAGACAAAACATAAAACAGCGCATAATGGATTCAAGCAGAAGAAAATAAGCAATCATTTAAATGAGGAGGCAAGAAAAATACTTGGGAAGAGTAGCAGCTTTTTCTCTCATCCTCTGTATGAATCGTCCATTGTGGAAACTTCTCCCCGCCACATCTGAGTGGAACTTTTCCAAGGGATAGGTCAGCCTGGCGTTCTTCCCGTCCTTAAAAAGAGCATATCCAAGCACTCTCTGAGCGTCAATTTCCTCCACACAATCTGAAGTCAATGCTCGTATATGTTATTGTTAGATTTCACAACCGAAACCAATACTAAGAGAAGCAGAATATTCAACACTCAAACCCTACTAATTCTTGACAATAGAGAGGCTTTGTTGAAAAAAAACTCTTGCTAGGTCCTTGGCATTTCTATTTAGTATAAGAACTAGAGAACAAAACTCCAAAAATACTAGCTTTCATTACCTTCAAGGCCTAATTCAATCAATTTCAAGTATCCCCCTGGCTGGAGAAGTTCACCAACAATTCGATCTGGCTCTGTCAAGTCTCTTTCAATCACACAAACTCGTCTTCCCTCCTGGAATAAGCAGCAGATAAAGTAAGATACTGCAGTTGCCAGCTGAATGGTTGTTGATGAATAAAATAACATGTAAATCATACAGAATGCTTTGAACAAACAATACTGAACTAGAGAGAACTGTTCATAGTCGAACATGTTATGGTATCAAATTGTCAGGCTAAACCATTGATTAAATAAGTTGTTTGAAAGGTCTTTGTTTGAATGTGTGGAATATGGGGATTAACAGTCTGAAAATATAACAGGTATCTGGCACGAGAAGATCACTTAAACTAGAACTCCCAAATGTTAGTAAGCCATTGATTTTATTCTAACTTTCCAAACACATCCACCAATTTAGAAAGAAAATAAAAAACATTGACATCCTCAACCCCATTTATAATGCTAAAGTAAAACTATAATAATAAAACTGGGCATGCCAAATTCGTGAACTTCAATCAGTTATACACAACACAAAACCAGAAAGAAAACACAACAAAATAAGTAACCGTTGCTTGTAAAACAAAAGCAAAAAACAAAAGGAGACCAAAAAAGAAAAAGTTTTCTGAACCCAACACAGCACGCAACAAAAGCTTTCTTCAAGAACCATACAAAGCCAATTATTACCGAAATTCAGAAAAACAAAAAAAAAATGAAATGAACTTTATTTGTTTTTACCTTGCCGAGGGTGTGGGCGAGAGCAGCGCCAGCAACACCGGCGCCGACGATGATGACGTCGTTGCCGGAGTCGGAGAGCGGCCGGAATTGTCCGTGGTCGGCGGAGGTCTTGATACATTGTTGTGGAACGTTGTTGTTGGTCCTGTTCTTGTCTTTGGAGAAATTACGGCGACGGAGAACTGAGAGAACGACGAAGGCCAGGAGAGAGGCGAAGAAGGTCCAGACGACGTAGGGATCGACCGCCGCAACTCCCATTGCCACCATCTTGGAGCGAATCGAGGAATAAGAAAAAGACCCAGATGAAGAAGAAGGCGAAATGCAGGCGTGACGGGTAGTGCTACTGGTTTTGGTTGATGTGGTAGTGGGTGTACGGAAGCTTAGAGAGATTGAAGGAAGGTGAAGTTGGGTTGGAGGTGAAAGGTGACGAAGGTGTGGAAAATGGGTGAGGATGAGGGGCTTTTGTAGGAGCATTTATAGCATTGGATTAATGGTCTGGTCTGGTGGTGACTGGTGTTGTCGTTTGGGTAATTACCAGAGTTATGGTCCGTAATATGTAATTATATAGCCACAGCTGCGCAAGTGTCGCTATTTAGTCTTTACTTCCCAGTACGACAGTAATCGCTGTGCATCTTAGACTTGTATCTTACCTCTCATACAACAAACATGGTGTTTGGTTTTCGGAACTTGAGATATCAATTTCTTTCCATTTTTTAGGAAGGAAAGGAATCTTAAATTTTTTTGTCTGTGTTTGTTAATCATGAGAAAGTAAATTAGTAATTACTTTTTTATTTTTATTCAAATATTTGGTTTGTACATGAATTGAAAATGGAAAGTGTTAAGTTTTTCAATTATACCATTATTTATTATTTATCTAAGGAATAAAGATATGTGAAATAATAGCATACGACATTTTGAAATAATAGCAAAGTTAGTTTTGTGAAAAAAAAAAATAAATAAATATTTTTTTAAAAGGGAAAAAACAAAACTCAAGCTGGAGCAAGGATTTTGTTTTTTTCCAATGAAGGCATCAAATTCTCTTAGACTATGAATTGATTTTTTTTTCTTGTATTTATCAAACGTGAAAATAAAATTAATTTCTCATTTTCAAACCTCTAAAACTTGAACTAAATAGACCCAAAATGTACCAAATGCCTAGTTAGTTAATTCACAGGACATGTCTTTGAAACTAGTTTTAAACCTAGAAAGTATCATGTGTTAAGTGGTAAAAAAATTTAATAACATTTTATAGATGTTATGTTTTCTGTTAACTTATAGACTACGAAATTGGGTGATAATTTTCAACACAATTAAAACACGATACCATTCGAATCTAATTCAAAACTAACATGCTAAGGTTGATCGGTATTTGACACAAATCTAAAATGACATAAGACACTATTTCCATCCTAGCCATATAAGTACATGCAACAATAACTTTTGGTTAAGTTAATGAAGGGCACATAACATTATATCCATTATACACATTCTTGGAAGGCCTCTGCACAATAAAATATGATAAGCATAAATTTCGATGGCTGTACAGAATTTGGTAAATTTGCCATCAAATTGTAGCCACAAGAAAATTATGAAAACCACATGTGCCGTCACCTGAAAGTCGAAAACAAATCTTAATGAGGCTTGATTAAGGTTAGGGGTCTATAAATAGACTTGAACGATATGGTATGGTTGTAGCATTTAATGCGATTAACAACGAAACCTAATTTGATATTGTCCTCTCTCTACTTATTTGATAGTCTATTATGGTCCAAACACTTTGATCAGGCATAACTGTTTTGCATTGTGTTGGAAAATATTTTGAAACAACGGCATGAGCTTGTCTTGTTGTTAATTTTTTTTTTTTTTTATGGTCCAAACACTTTGATCAGGCATAACTGTTTTGCATTGTGTTGGAAAATATTTTGAAACAACGGCATGAGCTTGTCTTGTTGTTAATTAGTATGTAGAGAGCCTACAGTTTTTTACTCTCATTCTGGGTAGGAATAAGCATAAAGCATACCGAACTAATATGACTCCTATTTGTTGTGCTATTCGATGATTCTTCGAATCAAAATGCTATGTTTTTAGAAATTAGAGGGTTACGAATCAAATTTTGAGCATTAATGAACACTTATTGCACTTAGAAATTAAATTTAATACAAGAAAATCAATAAATTTTTGGCATTAAGAATTTAATATAACGTGATTATACATTGTTTCTCATTTGAATAATTTTTAAAAAATTATATAGTTTTGAAATCTCCTTTAAAAATGTTTAAACATTATTTAATTAACTTACTCAATATATATAAAAGAGTAGTTAATGCAAATAAATTAAAAACAAGTGTAAAAAGTAAAATGGTTATAATAATTAATAAGTAACAAATTGATAACAAATGTTAAAATGAACTAGCAAGAAGAGAAGGGGGGGAAAATTGAATGAAAAAGTTGTGCGGAATGAGAAAATAAAATATAGTGATGCATGTGTTTTTTCTATTTAAAAAATAATTGTGTATGTTGTGTGTGAGTTTGGAGTTTGGACATAAGAAATTAAGAGATTGATGTGAAGGGGAAAAAAACAATAAAGAATAATTAGTATCGAAAACGGTTGCCTCATTGGTGGGATTGGGGGGCGAGGGGTGTACGTGGGTCTTCTTGTATCCCACAATTGCAGCAGGTGAGGTGAGAGGTTGTAAATGCATATATGTCTACCAACCCCTGTGCATTTTTCAATATATGGACACCTTGCTTGCGTGGAGAATTGGATATAGATTACACAATTTAGTGTCTTTGAAAACGCCTGTGAACAAAATAAATGGAGTTTTTTTGAAAGACTTAAAAAAGTTTAAATGGTTAAAAGTAGAGGTAAGAATGGGTCGATTTTATTGGCTATATCGATTAGTTGATAATTTTATAAACAACCGATCCACCAAGTTGGACCGATAATATAAATCGATCCACCAAAATTGATTCGAATATTAGTTTTGAAATTGATCAAATGTTGGTCTAATAATCTCAACTAACCTACCTATATCGCCGTTATCGACAACTGACTCGCAACCGACTCACTCATGGTTGTTGGTTGTCAAAAATGGTCTTATCGGCCTTGTTGGGTCTATTATCTAGCCAATATGTAACCGACCCGACCCATTTTTACCCCTAATTAAAAGTGTTTTTATTTATTTTTGAAAAAAAAAAATTATAAGTGATTTTAAATTATAAAAACACTTGAAAGAGATAGAGAGAGAGAGAGAGAGAGAGAGAGAGAGAGAGAGTGGGCGACTAACTCTCAAATTGACATATCTCTAAACACTAGCACTCTCAAAAAAATTATTTTAAAAACATACAAACTAGAAAAGAAAGACCAAATCAACTATGGTTATGGGTGCAAGTTGGGCAGATTGGGGAGAAATTATTCTGTATAATCGTTATATTGACACGTGGTATAATCAGTCTATTTGTTATAATATGAGTGAATGTTATTAGTACTATACACTACTAATATAAACACATCGTCCAGTAATACCCTTACACGTTGAATTGATTATACCACGTGGCGGTATATTGGTTATTCCCTATAATTTTTTCAAATTGAGAGGTCAATCCAAGCTCAAGTCTTAAGTAACTTCTTGAAAAATATGTGCAAACTCTACATGTTCTATTTAGGCTATAAATTAGTGAATCGTATTGCTTGAGGGACAAGTGAGAGATAACATATTTAAGAGGTTTTGATTTACTTTATTGAAATATAAATTTTACAATTGTGTTAAATTTAATAAATATTAAAAATTTTATATGAGTCGAACTCTTCCATGTAATATTAGCAAATGGGGGAGGGGCGGCCCTTGTGTTCTCACAGAATGCTCCTCTCCTCGCCCTTCTCTCATTTATTTTTCTTTTCCTTTTTCTGTATTTTTATTTTTGTTCTTTGGGATATTCTCATCCCAATAAGTGAGAGCGTTTCCATCTCTCCTTGTGATAGTTTCTCCACCTCTCTTCGTGAGAGTTTTTCAGATTTTGTTTGTTTTGGTTTGTTTTGTGTTTTAATGCTTTCAGGTTTTCTCTAGCGCTCATCATAAAGTGTTAGGAAGTTACTATTTTCGCCGGTACCAGTCATATTTCCACCGGTTACTATTGCCACATCCTCCATTGTGCGCTATTGTCAGCCTCGACTTAGAGATATTGGTAGGATCGTGAACCCAAACGCGACTAGTTCGCTAATTCCTACGGTGCCTCTCTGGCTCCGTTTGATGGCTATGGTATTTGCTCGATGCCGATGTTATGAGATCTTTAAATTTCTGTGGGCTTTTCTGCTTCACTTTTGTGGGTTTTTGTTTTCTTGTAAGCCTTTGGGCTCATATCTTGTATTCTTTCTGTCTTTTTGGCTGTTTTAATCAAGGGTTTAAATTTCGAAGTTTTCGGCGAAATTTCGTTTTTTAGGGGTTCCGAAATTTTAACATGGATTCGACTAAATTTCGAAAAATTTCGACGAAATATTCGAAATTTCGAATGACCCAACAACAAATTTTTTTGAATTTGAGCGAAATTTCGCTCAAATACCCAGCCTAACACTGTAACAGTAACCCGAGCTCAAAATCTCAAATACCCAGTCTAACCCTCGCTCAAATACCCAGCCTAACCCTAAATCCCTCACTGCCTCACATTCTCACAAATCACAAATTCACAATCTCACCTGCACAGTCGGCGGCGGCTCGGCGCACACCTTCGATCTCAAACCCGATCTGCCGCATCCTCCGTCTTCTCGGCTCTCTCTCTTCTCTCTCTCTCTCTCTCTCTCTCTCTCTCTCTCTCTCTCTCTCTCTCTCTCTCTCTCTCTCTCTCGCCTCTCTCCTTCGTCGTCTCGGCTTGCAGCGCCGTTCTCGAACGTCTCTGTCTTCTCGGCTTGCAGCGCCGTTCTCGACGTATCCGGCCACCTCGAAGCCCCCGGCGTTTCTCAAAGCTTAGCCCCCTGCCCCCCTGAAATTTTTGAAATCAGTTTGTGGGCTTGTGGCTAACTGGCTAAGTCTCAAGTCTTTGACTCTTTGACAGCTTTGTGCGAAGTCTCGTGTGTGAGTATTTGTGTATTTGAGTAATAGACATTAGACAGTCAAAATGTCTAAATTGATCTATATGATTATAATTTATATCTGAGTATATGTATATCTAAATTGATCTGAGTATATCTAAGTATATCTAACATCAATTGATCAATATCATATTTTGGGTTTATATGTAAATTATATTGATCTTGGGTTGATTTATATAAGATAAATTATATTGATCTTGGGTTGATTTATATAGATTTGGAATTAATTGTATAATTTTGGGTTGATTTTGATTTGTATAATTATATGATTTTGGGTTAATTTTAAATCTTTAATCGTATAATTTTGGAATTGATTGTATAATTTTAGGTTGATTTTGATTTGTATGATTTGTGTAATTTGTATGATATATAAATATTGATATGGAAGTTGAAAGTGGTGATATGATATGATATGATATGGAATTGGAATTGGTATGATTTGTTAATAATTAATATGGAATTTGTATGATTTGTTAATAGCATCTAATATGTATCATGTATGGGATTTGCCGAATTGGTAATTTAAAATTAGTGAAATTAATATGGAGTTGGTAATAAATTAATAATTAATATGAAATTAGTAATATGGAAATGAAATTGGTAATATGATATGAAATTACAAATTAGTAATATGGAAATATGGAATTGCCAATTGGTAATATGAATATGATATGAAATTACTAATTAGTAATAAGTTAATAACTAATATGATATTAATTTCTTGGTGATATACTGATATGATATTAACATGGAATTTAATTGTTATTGTTATTGTGTTACTGTGTATGTCTTTTTGTTATTAGGAATTTAGGATTCAATGGCCAGTGGAGGGAGATCACGTGATCCAGCTTGGGATCATGCCGATCCATTACCAGGTAGCAGACAAGGTTCAATATGCAAATATTGTGGCCTTGTAATGAAGGGTGCTGGAGTGACTCGATTAAAATACCACCTTAGTGGTTTGGATTCTGGACACAATGTGCAACGATGTAATAGTGTCCCACCAGAAGTGAGACAATTCATCATTGCAGGGATGCAACACAAACAACACCAAAAAAGCAAAAAAATACAAAGGATGGAAGAGCTCAGAGAAGAGCTTCGAGGACAAGGTCAGATTGAGTTGAGTGATGATGATGAAGATGATGATGATGAAGATCATAATGATGATATGGGGCCTCAAGAGCGAAGAGAATTTCGATCTGCACTTCGAGCCTCTAGAGCAGCAGAATGGGAGAGGGAACACTCACATAAAGTCCCAAATAGGGGACAAGGTTCTGGGTCTAGTAGTGGTGCACAGATGCAAAGAGCATCAAGCATGAGGGAATCACGAGATTCACGACCAACACCTTTAGTGGCACCAAGCTTGTACAAGGCAGCTCGAGCACGCCAAAAAAGTGTTAAAAATCTCTTTTCTGGAGGGTCAATCAAAGATGGGATGCAACGCTTGATCAGCAAGTTCTTCATATATGAAAATGTTCCTCCTTCAAAAGCAGCATCTCATCATTTCAAAAATTTGGTGATAGGATGTCAACAGGCAGGAGTAGGAGTGGAACCTCCAACACCCTATCAAATACGCACCGGATTTTTGGACCAGGAGTTTCAAGAAATGCAAGAGCATGTTAACAAATTGAAGACTGATTGGGCAACTTATGGTTGCACAATCATGTGCGATGGTTGGACATGTCCAACCAAACTGTCTATCATTAACTTCATGGCCTACTCAAGAGGGAAGTCGGTATTCCTTAACTCCGTTGATTCTTCAGATTGCATAAAAGATTATAAATATATTTATGGGCTACTGAAGGATGTAATCACGGAGGTTGGAGAGGAGAATGTTGTTCAAGTTGTGACCGACAATGGTTCCGCATTTGTCAAAGTAGGTAAGAAGTTAATGAACAAATACAATGTGTACTGGACGTCGTGTGCAGCACATTGCATTGATTTAATGTTTGAAGAGATGGGGAAGAAAGAGCAGGTTGCTAATGTGATTAAAAAAGCTAGAATGATCACGAATTATATTTACAACCATAACTGGTTGTTGACAAAGATGCGAGAGATCACGAAGGGAGATATTGTTCGTCCTGGTGCCACCCGATTTGCTACAAACTATATTGCATTGGATAGTTTGTATGGTAAGATGATAGGGCTGAAGCAATTGTTCACCAGTGATGATTGGGGTCGTAGCAATTTCCGGCGTTCAGATGCAGGCATCACTGTTGAAAATATAGTTCTTGATCACTCTTTTTGGCAACAGGTGCATAAGGTGTGCGGTCTGTTTGAACCTCTCTACGTAGTTTTACGTATTGTCGACACAGAAGTGTATCCTACAATGGGATCAATTTATGAGTTGATGCGTGTCGTGAAGGAAGAACTAGAAAAAAAAAAAAACAAGGTGCACGGTGGGTAATAAAAATCATCAATGATCGATGGTTTAAAACGTTACAACACGATTTACACGTAGCAGGTAACCCAATAATTTATTTGTTATTTTGGTTCCACTTTTTTTTTAATTGATTTAGCTTTCAATTAATGAACTAAATTACTAATTATATATTTCTATATTTACTTGATGCATGATTGCAGCCTATTATTTGAATCCTCGCTATCAATATAGACCTGGCGTTGAAGATGATGGTGAACTTATTCGGGCTGTGCACAACGTATTCTCCAAATTGGATCCCTATTCACCAAAAGTTGGCCAATTTGGAAATGAGGTAAAAATAATTTGTCATAAAGCCCATAAGAATCCTTACGAAAAATATTAATACTTTATAGAATTTGATTGTCTTAACTTATATATTTGATTGATATTGTATAATTTATATTGTATTTGTATCTAGTTAACATATTTTAAAGATGCCCGGAAAATGTTCGGAGAGCGAGCTGCAAAGGCCGCTAGATCACGAATGTCTGCTAGTGGGTATACATCTTACTTGTATTAGTTAGATTAACTTAATTATTTATTTTTATAGTTACACTTACACAAACAAATTTTTCATTTCAGGTGAATGGTGGATCATGTATGGGAGTGATGCGCCTACTGTGAGGAAGTTAGCCATCAAAGTTTTATCACAAACGGCGTCATCATCAGCTTGTGAAAGAAACTGGAGCACTTTCGCACTCATACACACCAAACAACGAAACAGGCTCTCATATAGTAGGTTAGAAAAAATGGTATATTGCTACTATAATATGAGGCTTGCACTTCGAGATAAGAAAGCAGAGGAGGATCGCGTTGATGAATATGATCCGCTGGATATATATGATGCTGCTATAGGGGATGATGATGTGGAGGAAAACCAGCTTTATCAGTGGATTAGGCCCCTCCATTTAGATGATGATGCAGGCAATCCAGACCCTGATATTGCAGCTCAAGCACGTCAGGAAGGTATCAATGTGGACAGAGTTCTAAATGAGGAGGTGAGCCCTACTACAAGTTTGAATGAACTTATGCAACCAAGGTCGACACATCGTACTGAGCCAGTTCCCACTAATCCTTCTCGATCAGGCAACTCTAGCACAAGATCGGGCACTCCTACCAACAGTGGAGGTAGAGGTAGTGGTGGTGGTGGTGGTGGAGATGAAGATGTCACTGGACATTCTCAAGAGTATATGAGCCCATTTTCTGTCGAAGCACACTATACACATGCAACACAAGATGAGGATCATGGGAGTAGGCGTGCCGGACCAGGAATTGGTGCCATAGGAAAAGACTATAGTCGCAGACAAAGAGGTCATGAGAGTTTGGCACAAGAAGAAGAGGATTCATTATCCACCACTTTTGGCTCTATGGGGGTAGGAAGTGACAATTACAATTATGGGCAAAACCCTCCAATATTCTACCCACCACATCTGCCTTACTTGGTTGAGTCTGATAGTAACTAATTGGCACAACAAGAGACAAACTCTTCAAATTAGTATGCTTATGGGCAAATTCAACCACAACAGGTTCCTGATCCATATGGTTGGCAATTACATGCAAAATTATGCTAGAGAAGTATCTTGGGATGAATATTCTTCACATTACACCTACTCTGGACATGATGATACTGAAGACAGCGGAAATTTTGAACCTCCTAGAAACTCTATGTGGTATTGATTACTTTTGTAATTCATGTGTCAATATTATAGTAAAAATAAAATTGAGGTGTTATTGAAGTAATTATTAATTAGTGAAGCATTTTTTTAACAGTATTTGCCTCCAGCGCGCATTATATTCATCACATATCACATGAAACCTACCATATAATTTGGTTTTTTTCAATGTTTTTTATCAATATAGTAGATAATATGTTAAATAAACATATTGTGAAGTTTCATTCAAAATTTCCGTATTTTGATAATAATTTTCATCGTTTCCGTCAAATTTTTGTCGAAATTTAAAAATCTTCGAAATTTACTCGAAATCCGAAATTTTATTCATTGGTTTTAATACAATGATATGCTTTATTCTAAAAATATATATATATATGTAATATTAGCAAGTTGCAACAACCAAAAATACATTTGCTTGTAAAAAAGTGAGGATGAAATTATATGTATACTTAAATAATTTGGACTTGAATCCTAACATATGCAAAAACATATGAATCCAGTCGATACAAAATATTTGCACATGTTAAGGGTTGACCATAAAACTTCATATCCGATGAGAAAGTAAATCGTAAGGTTTCATGGTAATGGAAAAAAAAAAAAGTGTTTTATGTAATTTGTATGTGTAATTCAAGGATTTGTATATAATTTGATATAATATTTTATATTATACTTTGGACCATCCATTTAGTAAAGTTTCTTCTACTATGAAAACAATGAAGGCAAGAACACATCCCTTGTGAGTCACTGAGTTGTGAGGGCTGGTTGATCAGCCGCTGAGTCACACACAGTGACATTGTGACTAGGCAGTCATCATCATTCATCAGTATGGCAATGCATGAAAAATATCAAAACTTGGCTTCACGACAACAACAAAGAGTTCCAAATCATGAATGGGTGGGCCCAAAGGGGCATGCATGGGGCCGAACCCCATGATAAAATGCATGCCATTCTCGGAGGGCCCATTTAATGAGAGGAATGAAAGCTCATTTGACCATCTCTTTACTTTCGGTGTGTGTGTGATTTGAATCACATCATTTTTGGATCACAGCCATTAGATCAGGTATCCACTCTTGACTCTTGTTGATTAGACACAGACAACTCTGGGCCTAGTGTTTGAATATGACATTTACATACATTGCTCATCCTTGGAGACAAAAGTTCATCATTTGTTTCTCAGATCTTTGTCTTAATTATCGCTTCAGCTAAAGCATGGTTTATATGTTTTTCTTTTCCCAAATTATTAAACTCAAAGGGTTTTAGATAATTAAATTTCTATGCATCTCCCCTCTCTTGGTTTCTGTAATTGGTACCATTTTCTACTTAAAAAACCTAGGCAATATCAATTTTTGCACCAAAATTAGGATACATCTGAGTAACGCTTTGATAAAGTGCTTAAAAAATTTCATACCCCACTTAAAAGTACTTCTTAAATATGCGCACTTTTTTAAAATTCTAAAAAGTGTACTTTCATAACCTTAAATATGTTTTTAATTATAGTGACAAAAACATTACCAAAAGTATTCTTAGTCTTTGGAACCAAAACCTTGGTTCCCATATTGAATATTTGATAATTGATGCACAATGTAGGCTACCATGGGTGGTAAAAATACTTGTTCTCAAATTCTATAATCTTTGTTGCTTAGCGCTACCACCAAGCCCAGGGCCATGAGTGATTGGCAAGAGAGGAGCTTTACAAGAATAAAATTTCAGTATTTGCAAGGATCTAGGGGCTTTGCACATATATACATGCAAAGCTTCGATAAAAAACAAATCAAAGCGTATTTAAATGTTACTAATTGAAAAGTTTTTTTTTTTTTTTTGGCCAAGGTTACTAATTGAAAAGTTAAACTAAGGAAAACAAAGTTAAATTAAATCCTAAGAGCTTAAAGATCCCAAGCTAGGAACCTAGACGGCTAGATCCACGTTTACCAAAATAAAAAGAATACCAAAAATTAATGGTGTAGGGACAAAAAGGGTACAGCTAGAGCCTAGAACGCCAAAACCAAACTACAATAATGCGAACCACTATATACATGTTAACTCATCAATCCAATATCTGGCAAAAAAAAAAAAAAGTGGTGGTATTTGCACTTTTTTTTTTTTTTTCTCTTACACACTTTACAAACTCATCTCAAATTCAAAACTTCTCAACACACACTTAACCCATTACTAAAATACCCTCATTTTATTACACATCCACACACCCCATTTTTCTCTTTCTTACTCTCTCTCATTCCTTCTCTCTTCTGTCAACATACACTTGCGGAGCACCAGCTTCTGCACCACCCTACTCGCAGCACTACCACTGGACCTTCCTCGCGCGCAGTACCACCTTCCTCGCAGCACTACCACCGCGCGTAGCACCACCTTATGCACCTCTCTCTCTCTCTCTCTCTCTCTCTCTCTCTCTCTCTCTCTCTCTCTCTCTCTCTCTCTCTCTCTCCTTCCTCCCTACTGCTCTGCCCAGCTCTTTTCTCTTTCTCCATCATGCCCAACAACTCTGCCCAATTCGCATGACCACGCCGCAATGCCAGCCAAGAGGATGAGCTTTGCAAGCCTTTCGGCAGTCATCTGCCAAAACTAGCAAGTTCGTTCGACAGCTATCCGTTGAAACCAGTTGGTTCGTTCGGTAGTCATCTGCTGAAGCCGTTAGTTTTGTTTGGTGGCTGTCTACCGAACCAACCAGAGCGATAGATAAAGGGAGGGAAGAAAGAAGGGAGAGAGAGAGAGAGAGAGAGAGAGAGAGAGAGAGAGAGAGAGAGAGAGAGAGGCAGAAGGGAGGAGCCGAATAAGGGCTGCCGAGCTGGTTGTGGTGGCTGTTTTGGGGGTGCTATGGTGATGGTGCATGCGGAGAGAGAGGAAGATGGTGGTTAGTGGTGGCTCGGCTGGTGCTGTGCGCGGTGGTGGTGATCAGGCGAGTGGAAAGGAGAAAGGGAGGAGCCAAGGAGGGATTGTCGAACTTGAAAGGAAAAAACAAAAAAACAAAAGAAGGGGTTTGAACGAGAGAGAGAGAGAGAGAGAGAGGCAAAAAAAAAAAAAAAAAAGGGGGGAAAAGGGCTGTTTAGTTTTTTTTTTTTTTTTTTAAAAAGGGGGGGAAAAAAAAAAAAAAAAAAGAGTGCGAATGGCAGCACTCAAAACAAATCATCAATACAATACAAAGTGGGAAAATATATATGGCTAAAAGCTTGACAGAGTACTATCATTAAAATTTCAGTGTCGATGGTGTTATTTGTTTAATTCAACTTCAAATTTGATGGTTTATAAACTTGTACAGTAGCAGAGTGATAGTAAACATACAAGTATACAACTCAAACCCCAAGTAGAATAAAGGGCAAGGTTTTGCAGAATGTTGGGCCAGGCAGAGCAAAACCATCACCTTATTTAAAGCTTTGAGAGGCTCAGAGGTCGACAATTTACATCCCATGTGGATTTGCTGGTCTCCTACCAGCTCACAATAGCCAAGCACTAAATGAAAGAAAGCACATTATATTAAAACTTGTTTAGCTCTCACTGCCAGACAAAATTTGCACAGTGCAGCTCTTGACCCAACAATCCCATTATCCCAATTTCTCAACCTACCCTCCTACAGTCCCCCAAATATATATATAGAGAGAGAGAGAGAGAGAGAGAGAGAGAGAGAGAGCAAACAACAACACAGAGAAATGGAAAATGCATTATATCTCAGTTACATACATTACAGCATTGAAGGGGAAAAAGAAAAACAGAGCTCTCTGCACTATTTTGACTGAAGCAAACGTGTTTGAATTGGGTTTATACACTGTTGATTGTTGAGAAAGTTATAGAGAATCAAAAGCAGAAAAAAGAAAAGAGACCGCAAAATGGTTAAGTGGAAAACCAAAGTGCCCAAAAAAGAAAAAGAAAAATTCCCCCAAAGGATGATCAGTAAAAAGACAACAAAAAACCCCAAAGGATGTTCAGTAAAACGACAACAAAAAAACCCCAGACCTATAGCAGCCTTCAAACACCCCCTGAAGCTCAATAAGAATTCAAAAATACCTGAAATTGTTACCAAGCCCAAGAAGCTCAATTTGGATTAGATTAGCTGATTAGGCTTAGTGCGCTCTCTTTCTCAGTAATCAGGCATGATGTGGTTGATCTTGCCCTCTTCAAGAGCCATCTTGCGCTCTGTAATTTTCAACCATATACACACCCCAGTGAAGCTAAGCACCAAGCTCGCAAACCCACTTCCCAATCCGATCCCAACAATGGCCAGAACCGAAAGCCCTTTGCTCTTCAACGGCGGCAAAGGGTACCCATAGAGCTCCTTGTTCCCTTCAAACGAGCTGGCGTTGAATCTCGGCAAATTGCCGCTCCGGTTCCCTAAAGAAACCGGAATCGGCCCGGAAAGCCGGTTGTTGGAGACGTCGAAAGCCGAAAGCCGGACCAAGAGACCCAGCTGCTGAGGAATTGGGCCGGTGAGCAAGTTGTTGTGCAGGTCAATGACGTTGAGGTAGGCGCACAATGTGAGCTGGGGTGGGATTGGACCCTGTAATCGATTTGATGAGAGGTTGAGGACGGCGAGGTTGACCAAGTACTGAAGGTCAGATGGGATGGGTCCAGAGAGTAAATTTGAGGAGAGGTCGAGGGCTTGGAGGTTGGTGCAGTTGGCGAGGAAGGGGGAGATGGAGCCGCGCAAGGAGAGGTTGGTGAGGGAGAGCTTGTAGATTCGGCCATTGTTGCAGGTGGCTCCTTGAAGGTAGGAGGTGAAGCCGCTACAGGGGTTGGCGAAGTTGGATTTGGTCCAGTTCTGGAGGGACTTGTTGGGGTCTTGAATGGACTGGCTTAGGTGGGTCAGGCAGGCCTCGTCGCTCGGATCTGAGGAGGTGGGTCGGAGGAGAACGGCGCAGGTTAGCAGGCTCAGCAATAGCAGATGAGCACCACAACAAGGACAAAGTCTCCAACCACCACCCATCTAGCAATACCAGATATTTGCTTGTTTGTGACTTTGTGCCTAATCCTATGCCTCTCTCTCTTTCTCCGGTTACTCTGTGTACCCTTTTGGTTTCTTTTTCTTGAGTTTTGGAGAAAATGGACAGTCAAGACTCAAGAGAGAGAGATTGGTACTCAATGGTACCCAATGTGTACCTAGGGCCTAGGCTATTGTATTATTTTGTTTTTGTTTTTTTTTTAATTTTCTATGTAACGAGACTATGAGAGAGAGAGATGTTGGTGTTATTGAGTACTGTTATATTCTGTTATGGAGGCGCAGATTGGAATTTAGAAAGAAAAAATATATAAAAAAATAGAGAGAGAGAGAGGGAGCTGAGGGCTGTTTGAGTGTTTTCAATTCTGTTTTGAGAGAGAGAGAGAGAGAGAGAGAGAGAGAGAGAGAGAGAGTGGGAGGCACTAAAAGTTGAAGTTGGGGCGTGAATGAGTGATGGCTATTGGTGGTGGAAAATGAAGTGTTTGACACGAGGGAGGGACTGGAGGTGGGGGATTGGAGTGGGGGAGGTGACCTGCATGTATTAGGGCGCAGGATAGTGACAATACGCCAGGGGCATTTTGGTCATTTGGAGTTTTTTCAATTCTGGGGAACTGGCGGGTATTGGATTGCTCATTGGTGACTTAGTGTCCTTCTCCATCCCCCACATCTTGCAATGCAACAATTGATACGGTCGTGGAAAGAAAACGAGAGATGAATGATGATGAGAGGAGAAACAAACTCAGAAAAAGGCTTGTTCATGTCAAGGACAATAATGGAATTCCCTGTTTTTATTGTAGAGGTTGTCACTTGTGAACCCTCTGATCTACATATTTTGTCATCAATCATTATTCACCCTGCATGTATTCAGCTACGACTGTCCCTCGTCTGCAACACCCATTGCTCTTGTAAAATCAGGTACAAATCCTCCCAATTGATTACAAACTGACAAAAAAAAATGGCAAGTAGAATTAGTGAAATTAGAATAAGAAAAATCCTATCTAAATAAGCAATTCAAAAGCTTAAAATAAAGGATTTGTTGTAAATATTGGTATTTATATGGCTATCCACAATTATATATTTAGGTGTATTTGTAATATTGTAATTGTCATAATTCTTACTTTAAAAGAGGGAAACTTGGGAATGATCTCCAAGTAATTTAGGAGTGATCTTTATGTAATTATAGTTATGTTAAAGCTTATAAATAGAAGTCTTATGCTAATTAAAAATACGCTATAAATTCTTTTTCTCCCTCTTGTTCTCCCTTCTCTCTCTTATTCTATAACAAGATATTAATTATGAGTAACCATTGATTTTATTACCCCAAAGGACATGTCCTTTTGTTGTTATGTTTGAGGACATAAAACAAGTATTGATCACTCTGCGAATCATGCTAATTATAATTGCAACCGCAACTGCAACTGCAACTGTGTAGATATACTATATATTCAAAATAAAAAATACTAATTCTAAATCTTAAACCAATAAAATTCCTACAAACACACTATTAAAAAACATAATCAACTCCATAAATATTAAGATTCAAGTAAAAGGTCATAGCAGTTTAAGATTTGTTGACACAAGTGCCAGATGCAACGCGCATGGAAATAATTATTACTATTACAAAATTTAGTTGTCTCTATACTTAAATGTAACAAGTAGTTTCAAGAGTTCTTTAACCAGTGAGGGTAATTTCACTTTAAAAAGGAAGAGATGGCTAACTATATTCAATCTGATCTTGATTTTTTTTGCTTAAATTTAAGAATATATTGGAATAAACATTCAAATTTAGAGAATATCACCTCAATGGTAACCTCAAACACCACAAATATATGTATACTATATTTATCAAATTAAACTAGCATATAAGGGGGCAAGGCACAACTATGAACCCATGAAGAATTTTGCCATCCCTAATCTCCAATCCTCAAATTTGAGGAAGATTGTGGATTGGAGCACACTTTTGAATATTTTAAAATCTAAATTTAGGGAAGGATTATTTTTTTATGACTAATTTTAGAAAAAAGATTTGAGAGATGATTGAAAATTGAAGATATTCTAATAAGTGATTTTTTTTCATAATTTTAAGAGTATTTGACAATGATTTTATAGGAAATATTTTTTTATGTACTTGGAAACACTTCTTGAGAGAATATCTACTATTTTGGGTAAAAATGCTTTTAGCTATTTAAAAAGCACAAATTCTCTCTGCATGACGTTTGTCCTTTAACTAAAGAACGAACATGAGTATTTTTTTTTTATATTTTGTCCTTTTTTAAGCTATTTTTTATTGGATTCAACATGTTAGGGTATAGGATTCTATATTTTAGGGTACTGTCCAAAACTCGAGAGTTAAAACCTAAATTCTAATCGAATAACGAGAAGTTAAAATCATGAGAGTTAAATCTTAAGAATAGGTCTCAATTGATAATTTATATCATAAATAATAAAATCTTGCCAAATTTAAGATCAAATGGTAAAAAAAAAGAGTGACGTCCGGCAGAGAGAGTTTTTAATTTAAAAAGGCTTAAAAATTCTAAAAGTACTACTACATAAGCCTTAAATTTATAGAAGAGTTTAGAAAAAGATAGGAGATGAAGCGCAAGCATATGAAGACCTTACTTTTTTGAACTGCATAGGAAGACTTTTACTTGTACCTGGCAAAGGCGCAATTAGGAAATGTCACATGTAAGTTCTGATGTGGTGCGTTAGTGCGTAGGATTAATTATTTAATTTTTGTATGTGGGTGTGACTTGTGAGGCACATACACTACTCATGCCCGAAACCTACCATTTTGGGGCGTGTCATCAAAATCACATTTCCTACGCATAATGGAAAAGTCTAAGACGCCGTCCCCAAAATGAGGATTACTTCTCATTAACTCTCATATGACTGAGATTACTTTACATGTGATGTGGAGTTTTTTTGGCTACCTTTGCAAATTGGAATGGAAGAGAAATTAGCAATTCAAACTAATTTAATTGAAGACTTTGAAGTTGGTGGGGTTTATCCTAATTAGAAATCATTGCTTCTCATTATTTTTTAGCTATAGTCAAATTTATTAGGTAACACATCCTAACAAAACTCGTTTGTGAATTAAAAATTACACTAATTAAAAATTTCAAATTGTCCTTCCTTCATGTTTGGGCAATGGTTGGACTGTGATGTACATTATTGCTTACGACATGTTTTTTTGTTTTTGGCCACTGAAAATACCATTCTCATTAAAAAGCCACTTTGGCACTTCTTAATACAATAACTTGTATATATTTCAATGAGTGGAGTTTATGCTTTTATATGGGCTCAAGTCAACATACACAAATGCTTCCGACTCATACAATTCTGACATAAATTATAATAGATATTTTAAACGAGTGTGTCAATTCAATTGTAATCTTCTATAGTTCTATGTATGTTTTTTTTTCTTAAAAAAAAAAAAATAAAGATCATCAATATGTTCCTCTTCCTCGAACATGCATTCCTCCATATAGTTTATTGTAGTCAGCAATTTTAATAAATGAATTAATATCATTTTACTTTCCAGACTATTATACTTGTATCAGTTTGTTCTCCATATTTTTAATTTGAAAAATTAAGAACTTTGACTTTTTCAATTTTGTCAATTGAGGTTCTTCCGTCAATTTACACATTTTTCATCCAAATCTTTAAGGGCAAAATGGTCCCTTCTATTTAGATATTATCATTTTTCCTCATGCACCTTTTTTTCTCTTTTATTTCTCGCTAAATTTTGGTTAATCATCCCGACATTTTAGATGAAAAATATGTAAATTGACGGAATAACTTCAATTGGCAATATTGAAAAATTCAGGGTCCTTAATTTTCCAAATTAAAAGTTTATGAAACAAACTGATACATACGTAATAGTCTGAGAAGTAAAATAACATTAGTCCCTTTAATAAATCATATATACTATTGAGTATAAACTTCCCAATTACCAATAAAATCAATTTTACCAACCAATTACACCGTACTTACGAATAATTTGAATAAAATCCAACCCAACTTTCTTGTTTCATAGCCGTCAATGTTTATGTGTGTAGTTTTATTGAGTCAACCTGAAGTTGGGTTTGAGAGAAAACTCAATTTTAGCCTCATTTTTTTTTTCAAGCCTCATTTTTTTTTCAACAAAATCTCCATTCGTAACATTGTTGAGAATATTATTATCAATATCAAGTCAAATTTTTCCAACACGATCTATATCTCACCAATAATTATATGTAATTTTAGCTGGCTTACTCTTATCAAACCTTGTTGAATTGGGATGTTCTTTATCCTTCTTTGCTAAACAGTAAAGATTCAATTTTCATGAAATCCTTAAACCCTAAAATTTTAGTAAAGATTCAATTTTCATGTAATCCTTCTTTGCTAAACAGTAAAGATTCAATTCTCTGTCATGATTAAAAATAAAATAAAAATAAAAATCATAAGTTGAACCTTGTTGATACAATTTATTTGATATTCTACAAATCATGCCTACATCTACAAAGAGTATTTAACTTCACTTTTTTTTGGCCACTGAGTATTTAACTTCATTTAGAGAAAACAAAATAGAAAATTAGAATTAAATACCAAATATCAATAGTTTTTTAATAAAGCAGTAAGACACTAATGTTTTTTAGTTTAGGTACTAACCTAAAGTAAAACATTTTGGATTAGGTCACAAATCAGTTTGTTATATAGTTGTGATTGTCGAACAGTTACAATTGTAATTGTCGAACAGTCCCAGTTGTGACTATTTAAAATTTATAAAAAATCAAAATTTTTAAGGATTTCATATTTTTAATTTAGGTTTGGGGGATGAAGTCCTATAACCAAAGACAAAACATTAAAATTTAAGTCTTGCAAATATTGAAAAAATAACAAATCAATAAAAAAGTTATGACTGTTAGACAGTCACAGTTCGATATAACTATATTTTTTAAAGTTGATACCTAAACTGAAATTTAGTACCTAAAGTGAAATGACATAAATATTTTAATAGTTAAAATGAAAAAACTTTATAATTTAATACCTAAAGTCAATAAACCTAAAAAAAAACTGTATATAAGTAAATTTCCATTCAAGAATTAATCCTAATTCGAATATTGTATTCATTTGGATATTCCTTATGCACCATCTTTCACATTCTCGCGAATTACACTTCTTCATAACTCTTAGTATCAAATCTTTATGTTGATTGTTAGTATCATTCTCCTTTTATAGTCTCTTCACAATGTCAGTATCTTCATTCATTCAATGTCATAATTCAATTGACATGGGAAATGAATTGGTCGAGAAATACATGAATAGTCAAAGGAAATTATTTCGCATAAGTTGGTAGGTGGGATAATTAAATTTATTATTATTATTATAAATAATTGGTCTACATGAGATTTGAATTTAGGGAGAAATTATTCTGTATAACAGCTATATTGACACGTAGTATAACCAGTCTATTTATTATAATATGAGTGGATGTTATTAATACTATACCATACTAATATAAACACATCGTCGAATAATACCCTTACACGTTGGATTGGTTTTACCACGTGGCGGTATATCGGTTATACCCTATAATTTTTCGAATTTAGGACCTCTATAAAGGAAAGACAGATTTGGTGCAACTACTAAACTAAATGGTTATTGGAAGAATAGTTAATGTCTTTAGTATTACTCAAAGAAAATTATGAAATGCAAAATGTGGCAGTGTTACCATATATATGTTAGTGACTTAGAGCCAGTTTGGTATTGCTGTGAGAAAAAAAAGCTGTGAAGTAAAGGCAGCTGTAAAGTAAAGCAGTTGAGTGTTTGGTAAACTATATTTTCAAAAGTGCTGTGAGTGTAAAAAACAATATTAAAGTGTTTGATAAATATTAATATAAAAATATTTTGACTGTGTATAATTACTAAAATTGACATGATGCTGAAAGTGCATTTCACTTATTTGTTTGGTAAAAATAATATGTTTTTTTACTTGTTTTTGAAATTTTTTATTACAAATTTTTATTAGCATTAATTTTTCTAAGAACAACATCATTAAATAAGGTCCATTGACTTTAAATACCAAACTTTAATAATTTTTTAGTTTAGGTACTAAAATTTAATAACATTTTAGTTTAGATACTAGTTGAAAAGTCAAACAAACTAATAAAGTAAAGGGTATTAGAATTCATAAAAATTACATCATATGCCACTACAATAAAAAAAAATTTAAAAAATTTCCAACTAACCACCGGCCACCTCCGTCCGGCCGACCACCGCCGTCCGGCCAACCACCGGCCACCTCTGTTTGGCCGACCACCAACCAACGCCGTTCAACAACACAAAAATAACTTGGCATAAAAGGGATTTGAACCCCTCTTATGCAAGAGAAAGAGACACCTCTTACCATTACACTACATAATAATTTCAATAAAAGTATTACTTTGACCTATATTTATCAAATATTGTAATACAATTTTTTTTTAAAAAAATTTAATTCAGTCACAAGTCACAAGTTAAACTGTGACTGTCTCACAATTTGTTGTGACTGCCATGGTAAGTTGAAAGAGATACCTTCCTCAATTGCACTAGTAATTATTTTGTATAAAAAATATTGTTTTGACCTCTATTTATACTATATTGTAGTACAATTTTTTCAAAAACATTCAATCAAGTCACAACTTAACCGTGACTATCTCATAATTTAGTTGTAATTGTTCTGTAGTCACAACTAAATCTGAAATTGTGACTGTCACAATTTGAAAAAGATAGACCATAAACTCCAGCATGCAAACTATAGAAAGTACACCTAAACCACCCCCAAAACTCATATAACAAAATTTGAAGTTGTGACTAATATTAAGAAAAAGATAAGTTTAACATAAAATACATAAATGTTTAACATACAAGCTCACGTAAAATAGAGAATAGGTTCAGAGTATCCCCTACATAACCAGCAAAAATATTTCAAATTCCCAAAGAACAAATTCAGAGTTAAAAGGCTTAAAGCATGCAAACTATAGAAAGTACATCTAAACCACCCCCAAAACTCATATAACAAAATTTGAAGTTGTGACTAATATTAAGAAAAAGATAAGTTTAACACAAAATACATAAAAGCTCACGTAAAATAGAGAATAGGTTCAGAGTATCCCCTACATAACCAGCAAAAATATTTCAAATTCCTTAAGAACAAATTCAGAGTTAAAAGGCTTAAAGCAACCTTGCTTACCAAGACCAGCATTCTTATTTACTACTCATTTTGAGTTTTATTACTTGTTTTACTGAAAAAACTCTGAGTTGGTCATTGAGCAATGAATTAATTTCAAAAAATGACAAACCCATGAACAATACATGGAAACCCATAATCAACATCAATGCAAAAGTATCGGTAAACCTATTCTGCCAAAAAAGGGGGGGGGAAAGGAAACAAAAGCTCAAATGATTCATTGGTTCTAACTTTATTACTCTCGAAGAAAAAATTACAAAGGTAGCAAAATGAAAATCATAATTTAGAAGACAATAAAAGAACACACACTTGTCATAAGAATGGAAAAGAAGTCACAATGAAAATTGAACATACATGCAAATACAAAGTCGCAATTTGACATCAAAATTTAAAACCTTTGTGGCACTTACTATAATGCACTAAGTCTTCTTTTGTGTAAAGTGATTGCTTTGAACCTAATTTATATAATATTGTGTATATATATATTTTAAAATAATTGATCCAGTCAGTCACAACTAATTAAATCTAAGTTGTGACTATCATAATTTAGTTGTAACTGTTCGCACAACGACAAAACAATAATTTTTTAACAATTATTAATTATACTAAATCCAATAAACAGGCCAAGGGCAAAATCAGAATATGAAATAAGCTCACTAGAAATGGGTTAGGCTGGAAATAAGATTTGGTATCTAATCTAAAATGTTTTTAAGAAAGTTAGTAGCCAAACTAAAAAAAATAGTCATGTGTTGGTATTCCAAAAAGTTATTAGAATTAGGTAGTTAATCCTAATTTTCTCTATTAAATAATGCTTATTATTTTTTTAGGTATATTATAATTTTAATTCTGTAAATAAAATATCATAATTAATTATCACAATATAAAATATAACTAATAATGAATATATTTTTTAATTTAAAATAAACAAATAAAAATTATTGAAATCAATGAGGGTATTATGGATAAAATAAAATATTCATTGTTGCTGTGAGTCACTGCAGCTTTCAAAAGCACCTAAAAACCTGTTTTCTGTTTTTGTTGTGGGGAGTTGAGAGTTGTGGGGAAAAACAGTTTTTTATTTTTTTACCAAACACCAAAACTGCTGTAGGTGATTGAGAATTGTCATCCACAGCAACTTTTGAGTCCTCCACCACAATCCAAACGGAGGCTTAGTGCTAGTAGTTTAAGGAATTGGGCTTCAAAATTCACTGATGGTCACATCTCTTGGGTTCTTCACTAGGGTCCTTGGCTGCTTTGGTTGAAGTAACAAGAGCCCCAGAGTACAGACCAACAAACTACTGGGGTGTGATTGAAACATTGGAGGGGTCAAGACCAACTGAAAGTGAAGGATCTTCAATGGAGTTAAGGGGCCCAATGAACTTTGTGTGGCTCAAATAGGGGACTTGGCTTTCAAATTTGTGTATTATTTTGTTTGTGTGCCTTGTATATCTTGATTTGGTAGTGGTCGGTTTGCAATACAATACCACGATCGTATTTTTACTCTAAAAAACAAATCTTTGGTTTTCAATCTCTCTCTGATTATAATATTAAAGAAAAAAATAATAATGAACGATTTAAATCATGAAATCACGTTATGAAATACACCTCAACAAAGTTATTTTTTAGGGAAAAAAAAAAAAAATACCAACAACAAACATGACTCTAGAAATGAAGGCGTCGTCCCTATTTATGAGTTTTCAAACTCTCCTACTTATAGTTAAAGTTGGACTCTCACCCTTTTTAAACGTGTAGCTTAAATTAAATTATTAGCAGACACTTGTAGGGGGTAATGGCCTAGTTAGCAATAGCACCATCAGATCCTGAATGACAAAAACAGGCCGAGATTTGTTATTTAGCTAATGGGACCTGTAAGGTTAAATTACAACTACCACAAATGAAGGCTTTGGTTGCTAGCCAGCCTCAACTTGTTGGACATTCATTCTCTCATTCTTTATTCACAAAAGTTGTTGTGTGTGTCTCAGCTTCATCTGAAAATCAACATCTAAACGGACCCCAAGAGAAAGGGCCTGTCGAGCATAATCCCACCAAAGTCCAATTCAAATAATACACGATCCATTTTCAATATAAAGTTTGTCCCACCCATTATGCTATTGAAACAAAAGTAGATATTTGTTGTCTATACATAGGGCCCATATAATAAAGTTTGGCTTTCTAATCGATCATATGGTTAATATGGAAAAGAACAAGCATTTGACATTGGCAGTAATGGAAAAGTGTGAAAGTTTTTTATGTTTTTCATTTTAGATTTAAAGAAGCCTTAAATATGTAAAGGGCAAAGGCCGAGAATCAAGCTCTCTATCGTTGCAGGGAATAGAGATTTTTTTTTTTGGCCAATGTTGTGGGTATAGAGATAATTGTTTAGAATTAATTAACCTAGTCGAGAATGGTCTCCCTTTGCAGGTCAAAAATATAATTACACCTTTTTAAATTAGGCATAGGTCCAATTTATGGTTCACCTTATATTTTCATAGGGTATAGAATGAAATTTGTGCATATTGCATATTAAGTTTTAACTTTAGAATTTTGGGACAAACTTAAAACCTAACATAAAACCGACAAATTAGATGCAAACATGGAGCTTGTTGAGCACTCGAAAAAATAAAATGGTACAGTTGGTACATTACAAACTACAGGTATTACATTGCAACAATGTTACATAACCTTATAAAAAAAATTATTGAATCTCACAATTAATTTTTAGATAATATAATATTAGGATTTAAATTTCATTAATTTTAGGATAATAATGATAGAATTAGAGCATCCAACCCAAAATCAATTGGCAATGGGTGGAGAGATCCAAGACTTATAAGCACATATGCTAAGTTCTAGTTTTCCGATGTGGTGAGATTTTTGAGCCTTACACGTGAACAAATTGTATTGGGTGACGTGAGAGCACGTGTGGCCGTTGGGTCTTACACGCGGATAACCAAGCTCTGATACTATGATAGAATTAGAGCATCCAACCCAAAACCAATTGACAATGAGTGGAGAGGCCCAAGACTTATAAGCACATATGCTAAGCTCTAGTTTTCCGATATGGGACATTGCTCCACATTACTCTTAACAAATAATGCTTGAACAATATTTTTGAACCTTAGTCAAATCTTACATAGCATTAAGGTTTTTGTCTAAAGATGACCAATAAAATGGACTAAACTGTGAATCCCTCTTTTCTTAATTGTTTGATTAGTGCATTAAGGATCAAATTAAAAGTTTTAGATTTTTTTGAGAGCTGGGTGTACTAATCAAATGCTTGGGGTGTAATTAGAAACCCTAATACTAGAAAATAAATTCTATTTAGAATGGGCCCAAAAATGGAGCCTAAGGAACATAGTATAGGCAGCCCTACTAAAGCCCAAATGAAAAATGTGAAAATTGGATCAAGAACTAAAATAAAAGTTACCCATAAACCACCAAAGTTTCCATACCCAGATGATAATCATGATATTAGATTGGAAGATGATAGATTATCACGCTGCCCAGCTTCTTTTTTTTTTATTTTGTTTTCCAACTTACTTACGTGGCATCAGTTTATTTAACAGGGTTTACTTTTTTTTTTTTTTCTAAGTTTATTATTAATTTTTGTAGAGTCCATTGCAAGGGTTTAAATTTCGATTTTAGGGGAGTTCAAAATCGAAACGCACAATTGTCAATTTTTCGGGATAATTTCGCCGAAATCCTCGAAATTTCAGCGAAATTTTCGACGATCTCAGATCTATGGAGCAAGAGAGGGCGGCGGTCAGGGGCGGCGGCATGGAGGAGATGAGGGAGAAAGTGATAGAGGGAGGAAGAGATGAGCGGCTGAAGCTTGGAAGCAGTTGCTTTCCGGTGGGTTTCGGCGGCAGTGGGGGAAAAGGGAGAAAGAGAGAAGGGAAAAAGAGGTGAGGGTGATGCAGAGAGAGAGAGAGAAAGATAGAGGAATAAAAGTGAGAGAGAGAGAGAGAGAAGCTGCTGCACAGGCGGAAGGAAGAAGAAGAAATGAGAAGAAAAAGGAGGAAGGAAAGGAAAAAAAAGAAAAAAAAAAGAGAAAAGAAAAGAAAAAAAAAAGAAAAGAAAAAAAAGAAAAGAAAAGAAAAAAGAAAAAAGAAAAAAAAAAGAGAAAAGGTTTTCTTTGATTGGGGTTTAGGATTTTTGGGTAATTGAAAAGAAAAAAAATGGTTTAGGATTTCGTTTGGCCGTTTTGGGGTTTTATTTAATTGTTTTTAAACTTTAATATATTTTTACATAAAAAATAATTAAAAATACCCTAAAGGGGCTAAACTCTAATATCATATACGATATCTTAAACAATATAGAATATAGATTATAAAGTATATATGGTTTAGACTGTTTAGCATATAGATTATAGAGTATAAAAAGTATTAGGGTATATAGAGTTTAGTATTAGAATTTAGTGTATAGATTATAAAATATAAATAATATATTAATTTCATTTATTCATTATACTAATTTCATTTAACAGTATTTGCCTTCAGCGAGCATTATATTTATCTTATATCACATGAAACTTATTATATAATTTGGTTTTTTCAATGTTTTTTATCAATGTAGTAGATAATATGTTAAATAAACATATGCTAAAATTTCATTCAAAATTTCCGTATTTTGATAGCAATTTTCGTCATTTCCGTTTAATTTCTGTCGAAATTTAAAAATCTTTGAAATTTCCGTCGAAATTTCCTTGAAACTCGAAATTTTATTCCTTGGTCCATTGTATGTATATAATTGCATACCATGTAAATTATTAAAGAATAAGTGGTAAAAAAAAAGTTGGGGCAAATAACATCTTTCATTTTCTTTTTGTTACTATGGGGTCGAAACCCAAACAAACAAACCTACTCAAAAATAGCTCTCGGTCTAAAGACCCTACTTACATTCTCTAGTAAAAGATGTGTAACTAATATCAAGTATTGAGACGAGTGGGGTAAAAGGTAGGATTAGAATAGGTTTAAAGTTTCATTTCTTTTTTTTTTGGGTACTATGGGATATTAGAAGCTCAAACAAAGCAAACCTACTAAAAAATAGCCCTCATCTTTAGTAAAAAAATATGTAATATCGAATGATTAGAGTGAGGAGATCGGATGATGAGTTAAAATTAGAATACGTTCAAAGTTTAACTTGATATATGGAACCACAAAAAGATTCGCAATAACAAACAGTTGGCAGCTGATCTAGCACAATACGTTGGAGACCATCCAATCATTGACCTATTCTAGTATTAACTAATTTTATGACCCTTTTTCACCATTTGAACTAGGTCTGCTTTTTGGTTGGTTTTTACGGAATTAATCAAATTTTTTTGATTTGGTATACCAATTTTCACAATTCAAAAATTGGAAATTCAAAACCGAAAAAAGTTAGTTTGGTTTGGGTAAAAATTGGTAAATTAACCGATTACCGAAAATTATTATTAAAAGAAACCAAATCAATTATTATCAAAAAAATTAAAATATATACTGAAAAAAAACTAAAGCAATTATCGAAATTTAGTTATATATGCTTATATAATACTATTATGTTAGTGGTATAATAAATATTAAACTACTAATATTTTAAACAACTATAAGAAAATATAATTGTATAATGTTATCATATTAATATTATCAAAAGTCTGAATTAAGATATAGAGTCATTCTCTAATAAAATAAATGTTATTATTTTAAAAAAAATAAGAATCTTATCTTTAGGTAAATAATACATATATATATATCTACTTATATTTATCGGTATATATATATACTAAATTAATATGATATGTACTAATACATATTATTAAACTAATTATACTAGTATATATTATTAGGTCTATTGATTTTAACTACTAAATTTTAATAACTTTTTAGTTTAAGTATCAAAATTAAATAGTATTTTAGATTATGTACTAGTTGAAAAGTAAAATAAAATAATAAAGTAAAAGATATTGTAATTTACAAATATTACATTACATGCAACTACAATAAAAAAAATAAAAATTATATTACAATTTACATCACAAATATTATATTAATTTATATTATATTGTATTAAAAAAATATATCAATTCAGTTACAACTTAACTGTGACTATCATGGTAAATTGAAAGAGACAACTCACACCATTATATTATGTATTATTTTGAGTAAAAATATTATTTTGACTTCTATTTATACTATATTGTAGTATATTTTCTAAAAAAAAAAAAAAAATCAATTAAGTCATAACTTAACTGTGATTGTTTCACAATTTAAATGTGATTGTCGTCCAGTCACAACTAAATTTGAAGTTGTGAATGTCATACAATCACAACTAAATGTGAAGTTGAGACTACATTAGCAAATTTTCAAAATAATATAAAAGCCTCAAAGACAATTTTGTCAAAATCTTATAAATTTTAACTAACACTCATCATATATGGGCCAAAGGACAAAAATGTCAAATGAAAAAGACTCAAATCAAAGGGACCAACATATTTGTAACCTAATCTTAAAAACTACATTTAAATTTAGTAGTTTAATTGAAATATTATATGAACTTCAAGCTATACTAAAAAATTATTAGAATTTGGTATTTAATCATAATTTTCTATATATTATTACAATTAATACTAGTACTATACTAAACTACCAATACTACTTGTGTAAATATATATTTATCAAATATTATATTTTATGCATCACATTTGATTAAATTTTAATTTATATTGGTATATAATAATTAGTATTATTATAATTAAATCGAAAATGAACTGAACATATAATGAAGTAAACCGAAAATGAACCGAAGATATACCGAAATAAATCGAAAATGAATCGAAAGTATCCGATACTAAAATTACCGAAATTGAACCGAAAACTGAAATTTATAAAAATTTACCAAACTGAAAAAATACCGAAATAGAAAAATATCAAATTTTTTATTTTGATTTGGTAAGCCCCGTATCAATCCGAACCGACGATGGTCAAACCCTAATTTGAACTAATATCACGTTATATACGATAAAAGCAATTTGACCTTTAAATGTTCAGTCTCACATCACAATTCACAACCGTCCAAGAAAAAGTTCCACCGACATTTTCATTACCTTAGCTTTTATTATTATTGACAAGCAATGTGTGTTTTTGTCTTAATGACTTTTTTTTACATGTCGCACAAGAAAATTGCAAGAACCTCCTCTATTGAAACCGTACACCCTGATGTAAATGAAGGACAATAATATTCTCTTAACTACTTTTGCAATCTTTTCCACGTCCAGTTGTTGATGTTTATTCCTTTTGACCCGATCACCATGCAATGTATTCTCTTTATGTTCTTTTCTATTTGCTTTTGTACCCATCTGTTTATTTTCTTCTCATGCATGCCTCCTAGTTGAAATAGCATCTTATGCTGATATTTGCTTATATTTGAAATGATGCTAATCATACCGTTTTGATATTAGGGAATTGCCAACAAAGTGCATTAAGTTAACACCCTCTTTCACGTGTACCCATCTTTTGCATTAAGTAACACCCTCTTTTGTACCCATCTGTTTATTTTCTTCTCATGCATGCCTCCTAGTTGAAATAGCATCTTATGCTGATATTTGCTTATATTTGAAATGATGCTAATCATACCGTTTTTATATTATGGAATTGGCCAATAAAGTGCAGTTAACACCCTCTTTCACGTGTAGAGCAAACATACACTAACAGATAGAAATATGAGAATAAAATATTCGAACCCAAAATTTTCTGCAATAGTCTGTTATCTATTTTTTAAATTTATTTTTCTGTCAATGAGAATTGATTTGCCGCATTTTTCTCTTTAATTAATTTTTCCTTAACATTTAACTTTCTTAATTAATTTTCCCTTTGAATGTGCCACCGGCACACGTTATCCTAGTTTATTAATAATGTTTCTGTGCCGTTTCAAAACAGGTTACCTATTCATTTATGAACCTAACCCATTATAAGGAGAGTATGTTATGGTAATGGTAACTAATTATTCATACAAGTGACCATTTCTACCCCCGCACGTGTGAAGACATGAGATTGATTGATTGTAGGACATGATATTGCTTTTATGCCGGCATCATTAGTTTACACAGCAAGTGTAAGTGGGCTTAGAAAGAAACAACTTTAACGTTTAATTTCCAACATCAAGAAGTGCTTTCAATTCAAAACAGCAGACAAATTCCCAGTACTAAATGGCCCATATTAATCATTAACAAAGCCATAAAGTTTTGATCTGGGAATCCATTTCCACTCCCTTCAACCCTTTTTACTTTGAATTATGGAGAAGGGAATATCTGCTACCTTTGGAGAAAGCTTAGGTAAAAAAGGAGATCGGTAATGATGTTATTGTAATGCACATACAGAACTAAAAGAAGATATTGATGAGCTGAGACAGATCCGGTGAGTGGTGGTCAAAGCCCTAAAGTAAAAGGGCTGGTATCATGTCTCAGCATCATTGGGACACAAACTGAGCGGGTTCTGTACTAACACAGGACCAATAAAGCTGAACAAATTATGAATACCATAGCAAATCATTTCATAAATTAACTTCAATCTTTAGCCTCTTTAATGCTTTCCCTCAATTTCTTTCAAAGATTTTGATATGATCATTGATAAGATAGGCTAAAACATGAGTAGTGAAGGAGTGAAGTTTTTCTTTAACATTGTTCAGAGAAGGCCCCACCAAGACCATCATTGACTACATGAACTCTCTCTTTCTTTCTTTCTTTCTGGTTTTGCATGTTGATTCAAAAACTTTGCACTGATGAACAAAACAACACAAGCCCTATGCATCTGTCCAGGCAGCAAAAATTGGCATGTGAGGCATGGATAGTCCTGGCCTGGATTGGACTGTTGGAATCCAAGAACTCACTGTATTTGTTGAACTTGTGAAGAACTTGGATGCAGATTGAGGCATTCCAAAGAAACTTGGAAGGCTGGACTTATCAGGGCTGCCTTCTCTTGAGCTGCTCAAGCTTGTCACCAAGGAAGAGGCATTGGACAAGTGATTAGTCCCCATTTTGGCTGAGTCGTCTACCTCTGATTGAATCACATTGTCTGGGGCCACTGAGAAAAACTGGGGTTTGTGTGTTTCAGTGCTTGGTTGTTTCTGTTGATCAAGTTGCTGGGAGGACTGATAGAGGGCCATTTTCCAATCTTCACCTAATTCATTGCTCTTCGGTGATGAGACAATGGTGCTTTCACCATTGCTGATATGGTTAATAGCATGGTTGGGATTAGCAGCAGCCTCTTTAGCAGGTCCGGTCTCCTTGTTTCGCTTTGCATGTTCCCCAGCAAGAAGGGTATTGCTTGCCATAATTCGATCCACATCGTACCTTGTTATGTCAAAGTTGGTAACAGCATTCAGTCCACGGAATTTTATAGCCGCTATGTCATAAGCCTCAGCAGCTTCCTCTTGGGTGCCTAGGATTACAGTAAGATAACATAAGCGTTTCAATAAAACTATTTGAACCATAAATTTATACCGCATCTCTCTAATACAAGTGAAACCCACTTGTATATACGAATTTGACCTCTATTATTAATTTGGTCGACAATGTGGTACACAAATATAGTACCAGTAACATAATTTAAAGTAGGCTTAGTTGCCAAGTCACATTGACCACTAGAATCATATAATATATCCAAGTGACCGAAAAGACTACATGGAGTTCAAAGAGCTAAAGTCATAAATCACATCCTTCAATCTGTTGGCCAATATCTAATAATAATGATAACATGGTTGAAGGATATATATGTACTCAAATTCAGACCATCTAAAAATGGATGTTTGCCTTGTAAAGTACTAAAGTCAAGTTTCAAAGTCCACTCACTGAATGTTCCAAGATAAAGGTCTTTATTTCCAGCAACCCTTCCAATCCGAGCTTGCCATCTTCCATGTTGATGATGTCTGCTACACAGATAAACACATAGAGATTTCAGAGAATTTCTTTATTTTTATTTTTTTTGAGATATTTATCATAAATATTTTATATGAGCAGCTAATAAGACCTTGTCACTCCTCTGTACATTGAAGCCCCTCTTGAGAATCCACTGCTTTTCCTGCAAAGATCAAATTTATGTCATACATTGAAACAGAAAACATATATTAATTAAGTGAATGCACCATTAGTAGCATGAACAAGAGCTAAGATTTACCTTCTCAAGTGAGCAACATATTCTTGTCTGTTCATGTTCTTCATTTCCTCAAGTTCTTTTTGATAATTTTCCAACTGCCAGATCAGCATCACAGTTGCATTTCAGCAACCAAAACGAAGATATATAGGCCTATATATACATGTGTATATATAGGCCTCCTTTCACAGATTGAAAAAATGCAAAGAGAAAAGAATGATTACTGGGAAGTTTATGTGAGTGGATGGTCCCCAATACTTGAGTGCAGCTAGATCGTAAGCTCTTGCAGCCTTTTCTTCCATATCATAACCTCCTAAAATAAACAACTTGGAATGATTAGATACAGAACATTGTAGGGCAGTTCAAAATGCTTGACCAGATTATGAATAAAAAGGCTTACCCAGGTAGACTGAAATTCATCATTTGATTAGCATCCCCAGCCAAGCAAGAAAAACAAAAGGCAAAAACAAAAATCAGCAACATATGGTAACGGTCAGGTCAAAAGCAGAATGAGACTGAAAAAGAAATGCACAGCCATTTGAATTAAAACATCATTGTGGGTACTGAACATAGATTGCATGTGTTTTGTTTACAAACCTTGCCTTCCTTTCCTGCTCTGACCTTCTTTCTTGCAACTGTTATCCCATAGATGGGCTTCATACCGACCAGTCCATCTATGCCTAATTGATTAGCAGAAATCCATCAAGAAATCAGAAAGTTAAAGAAGAAACAGAGAAAACCCAGTTTGCAAATAAAGAGCTTTTCACTTACAAATTACAAACAAAAAAAAAATCCAAAGGGAACAAGAAAGAGCAAACCTTGTGACTCCTCTATACTGAGAGGTTCTCTGCCCAAATGTATCCAAGGACTTCCTATGAACGATTTGCTTTTGATCCACTTTTTCAGGCCCTCTTTTCTTGGTATCCATGGTCACACACTCAGTCACAGTGGGTGAGATTTGCTGTGAGCCTGTGACACAGCTGGATTGGGAGCCAGGACTCATGGACAAGCTCAAAGACTGTAAATCCCCATACGGCATTGCCCCAATAGACCCAGATTCACCTCCATTGTCACCCATGCAACCAATCATGTTCTGCTCCATTGCATGGTTGACTGAGTAGTTTCTTGAAACCCAGTTCTTCATATCAGAAATGCTGTGATCAAGTCCCATTCTTGGAGCCTGGAGAGTGCAATCTGCAATGTGGGTCTCCTTGTGATCCTCCAACATGATCATCTCTTGGCTTCTGAGGTCAGAGTAGTATGATGAGTACTGTTGTTGTTGGGTCTGAAGATTCTGAACCTGCTGTTGGTGTACTGAGTGTTCTTGGTGCCTGGGGTTGTGCTGCTGGTGCTGAAGATGGTTCACCAAGTTTTGGTTGTTGGGCTCATGGGTTGGGTTTTGGTGGTAAAACATGCTGTCCAAGCTGAGAGCCATAGCCTCTCTGTCATTGTTTTCATAGTGATGGGTCCCCATGGTTGCACCACCAAAGAAGTCCTCTAGTTTTGGAGTTGAAGTAGTTGTGACCATTCCTTCAGATAAAAAAGTGAAAAAAAAAAAAGACAGAATACACAAGTTTAAGTACAAATTTTTTTATTTTTACCAAAGCACAAGAAATTAAATTAGCCCAGAAGAAACAAATTGAAATGGTAGAAGTTTGTGGTCTAACCTTGAGGCTGCTGCTGGGACCTGTTGAGAGCCTCCATTATACAAAGAGAGCCATCAGACTTGAGTGGCATCATGGACAAGGGAGAGTACAAGCCACTGTTATCTCCTTCAACTCCATAGTACATTCCATAGTTAAAGTGAGGTGGGGAGTGGAAAAAGCTGGTTGGAACAGAAGGGGTAATAGCAGCAGAAACAGAAGAAGAAGAAGAAGAGGACTGTGTTTGGTGGTGATGGTGATGGTGATGATGATGATGAGGCTCTGAAGGGACCTCCATCTTCATATTAGGAGACAGAGAAAAGTCCAACCAGTTATGATCACTGTGGTTGTTGTTGTTAGCATCATTGTTAATGGATTTCATGGTCTCTCAAGGTTTGAGGTTGTTGGTAAGTTTCTCTTGTGGCAAGGCAACTCAATCATTGGGGCACATATAAACTAATCATACTAACATTGATTTGCTTTGATTTGCTTTGCTTTGCTTGCCTCTCCCCTCCTCTAGTTTGAAACTGGGTATTTTTGTTTGCTAGCTGCTGAGGTGATTGGACAAAATCTAACACTCCTCTAAACAAATCCAACTCCTCTGCAACTGAATCTATGCTATGCTAGCTCTCTCTCTGAAAAGATAGGTAAAGAGAACAAAACAAGGCCCTTTAAACTAAACAAAAAGAATGAATTCCAGCAAGCAATGCTGGGTATCCTTCCCGCATTCCATAGGCATCTGTGTATGAGAAAGACCTTTTGATCTTTTGCTTTTCTTTATTAGTACTACTACCCTACGCTCCTCTCTCTCTCTCTCTCTCTCTGCCTTTTTTTGCTTTTCTTTAAGATCCTTTAAACTCACTCACATTAATTAAAGATCACTCTCCAGTCTCCAAAAAAAGATTAATAACAAGACCCCAAAAAAAAGTGTACGAAGGAGACCTCATTTTCTCATGTGGGTAAACACTGCTCATTCACTAGTGCCCAGAAAAACCCATCAGTCACTCACAAGTCACTACCAATGACCCAATTTTACCCAATCTCTCTCTCTGTCTCTCTCTACCAAAATTTATTGACTAATTATAGTTGGTTTAGTGGGTGCAGCATATTAATGTGACTGGGTTTTGCTTTAATGTTGAGACTTGAGAGGACTTCCATTGATTTCACGGGGCAGAAAGAGAAGACAAACTGTCCCTCCAGTCACTTCATAACCAGTAGGCAGCTTCTGTGTACTGGACCTACTCACTCTCTTTGCTACTAGCCTACTACTACAGGATAGATAGGTATCTTGTCTAGTATATCCACCATGTCAACTTTGGAGAGTATAAGACAAACCCCTTAACGACGCCGTCTTCAGAAAACTCTGTCTGATTGGCCACCACACCACAGATTTTGCTCCCTCATGCTTTGACTGCATTGCCTTGGCTTTCAACTTCAGCTACTACGTATTATTTTTTTTTCTGGAAAACCTTCACAAGTATTCAGTATTCTCTTCAATGAGCTTAGTACTGATTGGGTCAGATTCCATTTTAAATGGAGCTTTTTTCGGTACAAGACATTTCACTGAAGGTGATTTGGTTGGACTTGGGTTGGCTTTTTTTATGTTTGTTGCATCTGGATGGTCCGATTGAAATCTTATCCTAATTCTGAAAAAAATTAAACAATAGAAAATAACATTGGATTCTCATTAATTTTAAAAAAAATTATTATATAGATCAAGTACATCTGTACATGGCATAATATTATGTAGGTTATCTAACTTGTATCCAACCATTTTGAAATAAAATTTACATGCTTTTAGCTAGCAGGCCAAAATGAAAAATAAATTTAATTCACAGTCTACTCAATCTAAAATTTACTTTCATGACAAAAATTAGCTTTGAGCGCTTAACAAATACAATGTATTTGCATCTTAAAAACTGTTTATGCAACTTAAAAATTAACTCAAAATGCCTTTAAAACATCTTATACAAGTCCAAAATTAGCTCAAAATGCATATGCAAATGCGCATTTGCATTTTCCATGCCGAGGATGCATTTGCCAAGTCCTCAGCAAGAATGTTGAGCACTCAACAACCTTTTTATGCTAAAGGGAGCATGTATGCGCATACAATGCACTTTAATAATTTTTTTAGGTGTATTTTCAGTTAAGTAACTTATATTTTTTTTGTCATTGAGAGTAATTTACTATAAAATTTAACACTTTTTTAGGTAACAAAGTTGGAGACAATATAAGTGTAATATAGGTTGTTGATGCAAATTTTCGTAAGATAGATGCAACAACTTAGAACAGATGACTTGGCTGATCAGAAGCATTGCCAAATGATGACGTAGATGTCGATTTTAGATCTTCCTGCATGAAAAACAAGATCAAAGGAGATAAAACGGTGTGATACCAGCCAAATATGCTTCTATGATGATGTCAGTGATGTATTTTTGGAGGTGTTTGAATGATAATGAGGAAGAACATGTGATGAACTTGAAAGAATAAGGAAGAACAAGGAAAAATGTTATGGGTCTATTCTCAACAAGTTAAGTGTGCTTTTGGTAAGCCTTTTGTGAGTGAAAGTTCGTGTATATAAGTGGTTGATGATAGATAGATCCTTGAATTTGTGAACATGTGATGAACTTGAAAGAATAAGGAAGAACAAGGAAAAATGTTATGGGTCTATTCTCAACAAGTTAAGTGTGCTTTTGGTAAGCCTTTTATGAGTGAAAGTTCGTGTATATAAGTGGTTGATGATAGATAGATCCTTGAATTTGTGAACATAAGTTGGTTTATATAGGCAAGAGAAGTTGTGAAGGGTAAGTTACCTCCATGTGGACGAATGGTTGAGAAGGAGTCACGCGTTCGGTCATGAATAGTAGCATGCACAACTACCCACCTCTTTTACATTCAATGCTGCATTGAATGCAAGGATAGAATATCAGGTGGAATGCTTCAATAGTCATGGCTGTGAGCTGGAATATCTTATCTGTCAGAGGATTATATCAAGTGCACTTGAGTATGGTGGTTCGTTCTAACGTGATCTTCTTAAAATGGCGGTGGGGGGCCAAGCCGATCCAAACACATATTTCTTTGTGTGTAAATGCGAAACCCATGTGTGATCGGATCGGACATTAGATGATCGACTGAGCTGATCAGGTGAATGGTGACATGGTCGTACCAAGCAAAAACCGGCTACAACCTGGATTTTGAGGCGATGGTCATCAAAGCCGAGCCAAACCGAACTGGAATAACCAAGAAAAGATGAACACTTAATTCTTAGAAGATTCTCAGTTTGGGTCGGATCGAGTGTGGGGGATCTGACATGATGAACCGATCCGAATTGGCAACGAAAATGTGCCGAGTTGAGGCGGTGACGTGGAGGCGTCAGGTTTTACCATTGAAAGGTTAAATCCCAAAGTTGGATATAATCAGCCACATGTCGATCCGAGATTGGTTACTGAATCCATGTGGATTTGTTCACTAACATAGGTGGCTGAAAGATGTGGCACTCCAACTAATATCAAAGTTGATGATTAAGTAAAGATGCATGACACGTGATCATCACTCAAGGTGGAGCAAACACACAACAATAGTTTGCTACAACTCAATAATCATTCTATAATCTAATAATTCATCAAAAAATCTCAACTTATAATCCATTTAAATTAGAAGAATGCTATCAACATCTACAAATGACTTTGAACCGTCAATTATGTTTCTTGAACATAACTCTTTAATTTCATAATAACCAATCCTTGACCTAATTTGGTACAAGAGACTAAAAGAGGGGCAGATCAAACAAAAAGCATTTATTTTTAGTGTTACTTCACAAAAAAAATAAAATAAAATAAAATAAACAAAAATATGCTATATGGAGCACTGGGGTAGCCTAGCTTTTTCCTTCATATATACATGGACTAAAGCAATCTTACTATTACAGTGATGCAAAGCATACCAAGCCCAAGATGATGTCTTTAATTACAATAAGGGAGATTTAGAGTTCATTTTATTTTATGAGTTTTTTTTAGATTAAGATTGGTAGTGATTTAAGATTTTTAATTAAGTCATTTTTTTTAATTTTTTTTTTACGGTTTTATGTTAAGTTTTAACTTCGAACTTTTGGACGAAATTAAAATTTAACATGCAGCATCTATAAAGCTTACTCTACACCCTAAGAAGATAAATACCCTTCAAATAGAGGTAAATATCCTTCAAATTTGAGAAGGACTTTATTATAAATTAAAATGATTTTCATATAAATTTTAAAATACTCTCGGTCTCTATCTAAAAATTGTTTTTTTTTTTTTAACTTAAATCTAATTATCTCTTACGATAAATGTAGAGTACATGACTCACCGTTAAACTACAATAAAACCTCTATAAATGAATGTTTGAATGTTCGATAAATTAATAATTTCAATTAAATAATAAAATACTTTTGTCCCAATTCGGGCCAGTGTACTAAAATAATAACTTCGCTAAATCATAAAATAATATTTTTTCTTAAAATCCTTTAGGGACTAGTGAATGTATAAATTAATAATTGATGAAATACATAAAAGAAATAGCATATAAAATTTCATAATACATATTAAGGAACTTTTTACTTAACAACTTCTATTTTCTCAATTCAGCTCTTTCTCAAAATATGTTTCTAAAGTCGTTTGCCTTTTCTTTGTACCTAAATCGAATTGAACCTCATTCTTAAATTTTTGCAATGCATACACCACATTTGGTATATTTTTTTCATTTTGAAAATACTTGATGTTCTAGTTATTCTTAATTTATCTCGAAAATGTATGTATATGTACTTATCTTAAATACACTTGATTTTCTAGTTCATAATCCATGTATGTATGTACTTATCTTGAAATTACTTGATCTTTTAATTTTTAACGTCCATTTCAAAATTTGAAGTCATATATGTATCTTTGTTTTTTTCTTTTTTTATAAGATACATGTATGTTTGTAAAAAACAAATAATAAATGAACAAAAGAACATATAACTCTTTTTAAATTAATAAATATTCATTTATCCATATATAAATAACCCTTCTAAAATAATAATTTCTCTTAGTCCTTGTAGTATTAATTTATAGGAATTTTACCGTAATAAAATCTAGAATTATTGTTCAACAAGACCAGACAGTGCGAAATCTTTTGCATTTGCTTTAATCCATGCTTGGCCGCCCTTGTTCACTTGCTGCAGTCAACACCTGCTCCTACATAAATAGTGAGAGCCGAGAGGTGGGTCACTGCAATTAATTAACTTCGGGTGGGATCTAATTAGAAGTCACCCTCATCCTAACTAAGAGCCATGAGCTTAGGGATTTAACTTTAATTGTGAAACTATTTTATAAACTAATTCATATTAATGGATGCATCATGCATGTACTTGTAATTAAAGATCATATAGTTTAAGGGAGACGATCAGCTTTTCTCAAAGTTGATATTCCTGGAATGACGAACCAAGAACCCTTTGAGAACATTCTTTTTGTGGGAAATGCATTTTATATATATCCCACTAATCATTATAAGTCTTATAAAACTCATAGCACAATGCTAAGACAACTTTGATTATTTATAACTTTATAGTCCAACTCCAAAGTGATACATCCTCCAAAAGAGCAGTGGGATTGCGTTCTTGATTTTAATACATACATATATATATAATCGATAACAAGTTTTATTAATTTAGAGGGCTGCTATTTGCACCCCCTTTTTTTTTTTTTTGCACACTTTTTTTTTTCTCCTACACACCCTATACACTTATCTCAAATTCAAAACATCTGAACACACACCCAACCCATTACCAAAATACCCTTATTTCATTACACATCCTCCCTTCTTTCCTTCTCTTTTTTCTCTCATTCCCCCCCCTTTTCCCTTTTTTTTTTTTTTTTCTTCTTCTTCTTCTCCAACCTTCCCCCAGCCAGTCTCTCCACCCAACCCACCTAGCCTCCCAACCCTTTCCCTCTCCGACCAACCTCCCCGCATGCAGCACCGGCCACCCTCCTCAATCCCTTTCTCTCCTCCCCGCATGTAGCAGCACCACCTTACTCCCTCCCCCCGTTTCACTCGACCCACCCAACCCATCTCCCCCTCACCCGACCACCACCTTCCCTCCCGCACCCTCCCTGCACCACCTTCCTCCCTCTCTCTTTCTCTCTCTTCCCCGGCAGCACCACCTCCCCGTCACATTCTCTCTCCTAGCTCCCTTTCTCTGTCTCGCGACTCCACCTCCCTGCAACACCACCTCTCCTGCAAGCTCCGCGAAGCCCAACTGCCGGCTCCAACTCCTTCCAGCCACCTTGTGCAGCACTGAGCTCAAACACCCGCCCGGCCAACTGCCTGGTCGCATCGTCGATGGAGCAGCTGGGCACTTCTCCGGGGTGGAAGCTCGACAGTGCGACGCGGGAGTGGCGCTGGTAGCAGCTTGGCTCTGTTAGAGACAAGATAGAGAAATGGAGAGAGGAGAGAAAATGAGGAGGTGACCGGTGGTGGTCTCACCTCTCGCCTATGCAGACAAAAAAAAATGGTGGCAGGTGGTTCAGCACTGGTTTGCCGAACCACTTGCCACCTTTTTTTTT
>QANW01000843.1:124231-149911 GCA_003254865.1 Dryas drummondii | reverse complement strand
TTTTTTCAATAGGAGTGTGCAAAAAGAAAAAAAAAAAAGTGTGCAAATAGCAGTCCTCTTAATTTATTTGATAATTTGATATGTTATATTAAAGGATCATTTACACTTTACACCTCTCAAGTATAGGTCATTTTTTATTTTGGTATTCAATGTTCAAAACGTTCTAATATGAAACCTAAAATTTATGAAAATTTTAATGTGCCCATTTTGTTAACTTTTCTGTTAATTTTGACTGTATATAGCATGTGTGAGATTTATTTACAATGAAAAGAACAGTAAATTTATGTTATGTGGAAGAAAAAAAATTAAAATTAAAAAGTTCAGCTAAAATTTTATAAGTTAAAAAAATAAAAATCAATTAAAAAATTAAAAAAACAAAAAACAAAAAACAAAAAACTGAGAATGAAAGAGATGAGGGAGAAGTAGGGATGCACGAGATAATTTTTTATATTTAGTTTTAATGTTATTTTTTAATTTTTTGATATATAACAATTTAAATGCCTTTTTCTAATTTATTTTTTGTTATTTGGTTTATTTTATTTGTCTTACAAATGAATCTCACACATATTATATGCAGTTAAAATTAACAGAAAAATTAACGAAAAAGACACATTGTAATTTTTATAAACTTTAAATTTCACATTGAAACATTTTGAACACTAGACTCAAAAGTAAAAAAAGACCTATACTTAAGAGGTGCAAAGTATAATTCACCCTATATTAAATATATATTTTAAGTTGATAGTCAGATAACCATAATATTCAAATTTTAAAATGATTTTGCATTCAAAACATAATAATTCCAACAACCATAGGTTTGTGGAAGAGAGTGGATTTATGGGTTGCCCCCAGGCCCCCACTTCTGGCTTTGTGCCAAGCGCATAAGGGTAAATAGTAACTGCCAACCTTTTGTTTCTCTTATTTATTTTCATTTTTGTAAAACAAAACCTCAAAAAATCGAGCACCTAAAAGAAAATTGGTCAGACCAAAAAAAAAAGTAAATTGACCAATCAATCAAATAATAGAGGTTGCCCTTTTTATCATATAAATCTTGCATGGAAATTTGCATGGCCAATTCATGGAGACAGATTGTCAAGAGGGCATGATGGAGGAAGAGAGAGACCCTCTTTTTTATTGAAGTAATGATAAGCAAATCCATTATTCTCCCACCCACCATGGCAATAGAGGCCAATAACATTTTGCTACAAATGGTGCATGTCCAAATGAAAGAGCTTTATGCTGCCTCAGCAAATTTATATATATATATATATTTTACTTTTTTTTTTCTTTTTTTCTTTTGGTGGGGAAGCAGATGAGAAAGGGTTGGTGGTGCCTCTTTTCTCTGCATATTGTCTGCTTTTTATTAGGGCTTATGGGTAACCCTTAATTAGCAATGTTGTGGGTTGGCTTAGTTAATTAACTGTCTTTGTCATACATGATACATGGACTATTATGTTAAAGACAGACTCTTAAAACACACATGACCTGTAAACAAATTAACAGAGCATTTCATTCCTGTTTTGTGCAAGCATTGTAATGGCATTTGGTATAAGATAGCACAAAGCCGATCCTAAGATATTTTAGGTCTAAATAAAAATCAAAAGTTAACTCTAGCTTATTATATAAAAAAATTCTATTCATCGAGAGTGCAAACTTTAATAAAGATAAACCGTTTGTTATACTACGAAGCGCTTATGCTATAAAGGGCCTGTTTGGTATTGCTGTGAGAAAAAACAACTGTGAAGTAAAACAGCTGTTAAGTAAAGTCAGCTGTAAAGTAAAGCAGTTGAGTGTTTGGTAAACTATGTTTTTAAAAGTGTTGTGAGTGCAAAAAACAGTATCAAAGTGTTTGATAAATGTTAATATAAAAATGATGTGACTGTGTATAATTACTAAAATAGACATGATGCTGAAAGTGCATTTCACTTATTTGTTTGATAAAAATAATATATATTTTTACTTGTTTTTGAAATTTTTGACTATAAATTTTTATTAGCATTAATTTTTCTAAGAACAACATTATTAAATAAGTATGTCTATTATTTTTTTAGGTATATTATAATTTTAATCTTATAAATAAAATATCATAATTAATTATCACAATATAAATTATAACTAACAATGAACATATTTTTTAATTTAAAATAAATAAATAAAAATTATAGAAATCAATGAGGGTATTATGAGTAAAATAAAATATTCATTGTTGCTGTGAGTCACTGCAGCTTTCAAAAGCATCTAAAAACCTGCTTTCTGTTTTTGTTGTAGGGAGTTGAGAATTGTGGGAAAAAGCAGTTTTTTATTTTTTTACCAAACACCAAAATTACTGTAGGTGATTGAGAATTGTCATCCACAGCAGCTTTTGGCTCCTCCACCACAATCCCAAACGGAGCCAAAATCCAATATACTATACCAAATGCATGTCAGTAGAATTTACTATTTGTGTACACACTCATAGTACCATGATTCATGAAGCAAAATTAGAAAAATGAAGATTAAACCTAGAGGGATGTTGAAAGGCACTAGAGAAATAGAGAAACCCTAAACAAAGAGAGAAGATATAGTCAAGAGTGATGGGCTTACTCATACCAAGGAATAAAACTTAAATCAATTTAAAAGATGATTGAACTATATGAGATTCTTTATTTTCTAATTTTGTTAAATGCTCAATTTGCTCCATGAACTCATTTAAAACTTCGCTCAATGTCATCAAAAAGGCTATACCCGAATCCAATATGCCGGATCAACCTTCTTAATGATGGTATTAAACTTGGGGTCTAATTTGAGTATGGCTTAGTCCTATGGGTTGGTCCATTTAGCCCATCTGTAGTCATCAAAGCGAGCCCTGAGCATGGGCGTTAGGGGCAACCGCCCAAGGCCCATTTTCAAAGGAGGGGCCCAACTATATATATGTATTATAATATTGAAAAAAATTAAATTTAAAATTATGGTTTGTATCGACTTAGTAAGGTGTCCGAGGCTTATTTCGTTCCGAGCCTCTAAAAAGTCAGGACTGGCACTGGTGGTCATGAGCCAACCCATCATACATGGGCGTAAGCCCAACTCACGAGTTGATCCTACTAGCCAACTTGCAACCCTTACCACAATCCTTTTCTGACTTCCTTTTAATGTTTTGATGAGTGATGAAAATAGTTCAATTTTATGTAATCTTTGTCAACTAAACCAATATTGTAAAATGATTTTGAGGATCCGTTAACTGATCTTTTGACAGGCCATATATTATCATATAGGTTGATTTGATTCAATTCGTTAATGAGTCGATGATCCTAATCATAATTGACCCTTTAGAATCGGGCACATGAGAGTCTTGTTTTGAGGGGTGGTGCTAGTAGTGAGTCTAACAAGTACTTGCTCAAGGTCTATTTACCAAGAAAAGGACAATTGCTCTAATGATAATCACCCCTATTACTTCCAAATGTTAACTAATTATTATCAATATCTAGGACTATTTCTAAACCTAAAGGATCCGTTTGTTTTATCTTCTTAATAGGGATTGGCTTAATTAAGACCTTAATCTCATATTTGGTGAGTTTGAGATTTTAAAAAATGGGGCTTAGTGAATCCCCTCTAACTTAAATCAACTTTCTTAGATGGCCTTAGTGAAACTCATGAAAAAGTGGAGGATTAGCTAAGAACTTCTTGACTTGCCTCACCATCATCACCGGACCTCTTCCCTGTGACGCCCCTACTATCGGCCACCAGTCACCTCCGCAACTCCAGCTCTCATGCGGCTTGCCCAGCCACCCGCTCGCAGCCTAGTTGTCCGGCGAAGTCCGTCTTTGTGTTTTCTGTCTTTTCTGTGAGATTTCCGAAGTGGGTATTGTCTACTTACTTGGTTTTTTCTTGATTTTGCTGTTTGGTTATCTGGGATTTCATTTGATTGTTGTGATTTTATGAAGTGGGTGTTAAATTTTCTATCATTTTTGTTATCTGGGATTTCATTTCTTGGATTGGGGTCCTCTTTCTTATTCTATATGGTTAAGAGTTCTTGGATTCAAATATGCATCCCTACAGATTTCTGATTTGCGTATGAGATGGATTCAAATCTGTATCTCCACTTTGTTAGTCCTGCACTATACCAAACATAAAGGCAGTTCTTAGCTAACTTAGTATCCATTTCAGTCCCTACAGATAATCCATGCCAAGACTGTCCTGTGAAACAAACGAGGCTTAAAAGTTACTATCAACACAAAAAACATTAGTAGATGATCCAATTCTTATTACATATACCAAAATCCTTATACAATCTATACACAAATAACAATAAAAAACTTTATAGCTTCTTATTTAGATTGAAACGAGTTGAAAAGAACAAATCCCTGACCCAAAGAGGAGAGCAAGAAAGTACTGCAAACAGACCAGTCATGTGACCAAAACTAATCAACCTCGGTGGTTTTGGACCCAACACTTTCTTTGCCACATGCCTGGCAAACACAGCAGCATCCGTAGCCTTACCACCCTGAGAAGCCTGAGCTCTCTCAGCAATGGCCTCCTTGAACTCCTTATAAAGCTTCCAATCATAACTCCCCAATCTCTCCACATTGGCACTCCCAAAATTCGACCTTATAGCCCCAGGCAACACCAACACCACATCAATAGCAAATGGCTTCAATTCGACCCTCAAAGTGTTCGACATTGCATGCACAGCAGCCTTGGTGGCACAGTACGACCCCGCCCACGGGGTTGGCACTTTGCCCACAACGCTCCCGATATTTACAATTGTGCCACTGCGCTGCGAAGCCATATGGGGAACCACTTGTTGGACCAACCGAAGCTGTCCCATTGTGTTGATTTCCCAAGCCTTTTTAATAGTCTCTAGTGGAAGCTCGGCCAGAGGGCCTGTGCTTCCAATCCCAGCATTGTTGATCACCACATCAATGCGACCGCACTCGGACACGACAGTGTTCACGGCCGAGGCTACGCTTAGGTCCGAGGACACGTCGAGTTCGAGTGTGTCCACGATGTTGTCCAAAGAATTGAGGTCGTGCATGTCGTCCATGCGTTGGGAGATGTCACTGGCGAAGACTCTGCATTTTTGTTCTGCAAACGCCTTGCAGTACTCGTAGCCGATGCCACCTTTGGCGCAACCTGTGACTAGAACAACCTTAGAGTCACTAGTACTCATTATGTTTCTTTGATATTGTTGCTTAATTAATTTCACTTGTCATTGAGTAATTGATGAGTACATATAGCTAGATGTGAGGCACCATGATAAATCCGCCAAGGTGCTTCTTGATCATTGTTTTATTAGATGTAGCCTGCAATTAAGAATATGCTTTAGGGCATATGCTATTTCAATCAAGATATAGTCATATAGGCCGGCTATATATATTACAGTTGGGTTTTTGTGTTTGATATCCCTCCTTTCTTAGACAAAGAATGTGCCAACAATTTATATCAAACTAATACTTTTTCTCAAGTGTAGATTAGATAAAATTGAGAGACGGAAGATTTGAATTAGTATCCTATTATATTCAGGTTAAAAAAGACTTGCTAGGAGGTATCTCATTGGATACAATATATAGTTCGGGTTTAAAATTAAACTTGTGATCGAGTGACAATTCTTATACAATTGTATTCTCTCACAGTAAAAATTATCTATGAACATAGGCATGATTTTGTTGAACCACATAAATCCTATTACTCTTGTGATTTGTTCTCTTAACTCATTATTCTTTACATTGTTGTTATTATTCCTTATTTTGATGATGAGATTTATTAACAATCAGTCCATTACTTGGGCTTGTTTGCACCAATATTTACAAATTCGTGTCATATACAATAAATTGGAAATTAGCATGTCGTGTCAAGTAATAATTAATTGAATCTACTAACAACTTCTTATTGAATTCATGTCATGTTAAAAATTATCACCCCTATTCGTGTGGGGGTTCTCTTCCTGCCCAAACAAAAAGTTGAACCAACAATCCTAAACTATTTTGCTTCCTATCAAGGTAGAAATTGAAAGGAAACAAAACAATAACAAAAAAATTTACAAAAATAACTTAAATTTTGACTCATGTTTCAATGCATTATGAGTTATATCAATGTGTCCTCTTAACTTTAATTTTGAAGCCAATTTGCCCCTCGTGTTAGTCCAGTTACATTTTTCATCCAACAAAGACCATTCACGTTAAGTGGTTTGACTTATATATTATTGTATTACAAGTAGAATGATAAATTTACCTTTGAAAAGTGATCAATTGCATTACATGTGATTACTTTTGGATGAAATTTATAAACTGAGTTGACTGAATGACATATTGGCATTAAAAATAAAGTTGAAGGAGCAGATTTGTACAACCCATAATTCATATTCTAAATTGACCAATAGGGCAGAGTTTAAGTTCTTTTTTTTAATTGAGCAAATTATAATTTAGTATTTCAATTTTGCGTGTTATTTTAACTTAGTACCCAAACTTTAAAAACATATAAAAAAATATCTTAATTTTCAGTTTGTGTCAAACTAGTACCTCCGTTATTTTTTCTGTTTAATAAACTATTTGCTGACGTGGCATGACTATTTTTGTCTTTTTCTCTACATTTGAAAAATAATAATATTTTTAAAAACTTTTTAATAAACAAATTTCTTAAAATAATTAAAATAAAAAAATTTCTTAAAATAAAAACTTTTCCCCAACCTTGCCCCATGCAACACCNCCAGCCCCTCCCTGCCCATCTCCCCCCCAAATTTTTTTAAGAATTTTTTTATTCAAAAGTTTTTAAAAATATTATTATTTTGTAAATGTGGAGAAAAAAATAAAAAATATTCATGACACGTCAGTAGTTAATAGTTTATTTGACAAAAAAACTAACGAAAATACTATTTTGACACAAAATAAAAGTTGAGATACTTTTTTATAAGTTTTAAAAGTTGAAATACTAAATTAAAATAATATAAAAAATTAAAGTACTAAATTATAATTTATTTTTCTTTATTTCTCCCTCGCAATAAATAAGACACTTGACATAACTGGCTGACGTCTGAGGAAGCTAGGGGCTGTTATGGTATTTCACAGGGAACGTGAAATCCAAACAAAATCTAAACAAGATTTGCAGAAATGGCCAACAGAGCAGGCCAGGGTCAAAAGAAAAAGTATATTATGGATAGCAACGGGACTGAGAGAGACCACAGAAGAACTGTGTTTGTTGTGCTGCACACACTGCACATACAGCACTGCACTGTATGTATGCATGGGGGACTAAAAAGCTCTCTGCCCTCTTTTCTTTTTTGAGAGCAAGACAACACCCCCCTCTCACCATTAAAGTGTCCCCTCATCCGTTAACCAATGCCATTTCTCTGCAACTCCTAACCCCATTACTCTCTTTAATTGGCTTTACTCTCTCTCTCTCTCTCTCTCTCTCTCTCTCTCTCTCTCTCTCTCACACACACACACACACAGAATTGTGTCAAGTCACATTCAAACATAAGATTCTCTCTCTACATGCAGCTACATCTATAACTGCAAGTAACATCTAGCTGCTATGAATTAATTTCTTTTATGTTTTCATTAAATATCTTTGCCAATTATATATACCTATAGCTTTATTCTTCTGCTAGATTTGGGTGGGAGAAAAGGCTGAGACTACGATCAACTAGCCCTGCTTAAGAGGTGTGTGACCCAACTAGATTTTTCAATTACAAAAGAGAGAAAAATCACTAGATATGGAAGGAAAGTGAGTAATGGGCAAACCCTTTTTTGGATTAACTTATTAAAGGCTATTGCAATTCAATCACCAGAATTCTCACATTCCTAGGAGTCTAGGACCCCTATAGTGTCTGAAAGAGGGGTACAAACAGAGAAAGTTGTGTTCGAATATATTTGAATTGAATTTATTATATCCATTGGGATTGTTGGTGGATGGGGTTTCTCTAAAAAAGAATCCAAACGGACCAAACCCCTTCAAGAGGTTCCTTTCTTGTCTATGCTACAAGACCCTTGAAATATGGATTAATTTCCTTCAATTTCCACTTTTGCTTGCCTTCATGACAACACAAGGAATGACACGAGAGGAGGTGTAGGTTTAATGAGTTTTGGGCAAATTTTATTGGGGTTGCAAGAGGTATTTGACTTAGAATTTATGAGAAGGACAGCCATTCAATCGGGTCTGCTGAGAATTTCCTAGATATAATTTCACCTAAAGTAGGATGTAATATATCAGTCTTATTTCATGTTTACATCAGATGCAGGGGTAGATGGTGACTTCAAACTATGATAAGGAAGCATTCCAATAGAAATTAACATTTTGGAAGAAAAATTGGATTCAATTCTCCATCAGTTACTGAAGCTTTAAGAATTTTTTTAAATGCTACATATAATGAGTGATTTATATTAGTATTAAGAAGCCTACTAATGCTACTTCGAGTTCTTGGTTTGCCATTCGGGTTGAATATCTTTGGCTCACTTCCAAGTCGATCTGAGTATGTCACAGATAAAGTATCGATCACTCAACTAAATGAACTCCCATTGTAATGGACTTGTAAAAGGAAATGTCTCTTTACATGTATTGGAGTAAGCATTTTTCTAGTAGAACCATAGTCTTCTATAAACCTACTTACCATAAACACAAATTTTATAAGAGGCACAATGAACTATTGCATTGTCAATAGATAAAATGAAAATTTAGAAATAATAAAAATGATCCAACCAATGCAAATATCCAAAAGTTTCCCCATATTTAAATATGACTACTCAAGGAATCAACATACAATTCTGAATCTGAGGATAATTATCCTCAATCAGAATTAGAATGTGTCTGAAATTACAAATAACCCATGGACCCATTACACATGTATGTAGAGTAAACTTCTGGGCTTACATAAGTTTGTAGGTTTTGATCATAAGGCAGAAGATAAGTACCCTTCCAAAGGCTTGTAGGAACTTGACCTGGCCATACTACATAACCACCTCTATCAATCCTACAAATAAGAGTCCCGAGGCCAAAAGGATTTGAGACATAATAATATCCAAAACCCATTAACCCAACATTGTTAGGGTCACACCTAGGATGAGCCTTTTTGACCTCCACAAACCTATTATTCAATTCATGAAACCTTTCCTGCAAGGCATTATGCACAGCCTCCTCTGAATCAAAAGTGATGAAACCAAACCCCCTAGACCTCCTGCGATTTTGCTTATCATATTCACATATTACGACCTCGTCTTTAACTGCACCAAACCTCTCAAAGTAGTTCTTCAACTCTTCTTTAGTGAGATTACGTGGTAGACCTCCCACAAAAATCTTTCTATTGATGTCAAGTGCTTGAGCATGTTGGTCCTGTTGGCTTTGGTTCTTCTCAACCTTTGGTTTAGCTGGTTTCACATCTACCTACGTAATCATTGATGACTAACTAATAATTGAAGAAAAAATAATAATAAAAGAAACGCATAATTCAAGAATTTTTAATAAATTTAGCAAAAATTTAACTCCTCTTTTCCAGAATACAAAAACTTTTATAAATTTTTCAAACCACTACATTATCTATGTTCCGGCTCATCCTATTCAGGCGAGCGGCTAGACGCGTATTCATGTTTGGGAATGACAGCATGATTGTGTGGAATTATAGCTTTTATTTGAATAAGTATTGGATAAATGTATGAATACCTTGCTAACGAGAAAGATTTTAAGAGAAAAAACACATCCTTATTTCTGAGCAGATTGGCCAACCAATCGATTAGTGGCTGAAACGCCATGCCACAGCCCAACCCTCTTTTTAGATTGATCAAAGGTCTCCAAGCCGGTATATAGCTTAGCCGTGTTAGGAAAAAGAAACATAACTTTGTGTTGTATAAATCAATTTAGTGAGTATAGCAGTGCTCTTAATATAAACGTTTTATTTTACATAGTTTGATAAAAGATTGAATTAATAAATATTTAATTCAAAATTAAAATATCAATGTTGTAGAAATCAATAAAAATGAAATTGAAATTAACTAACCTTTCTACCAAGGATGAAGTGCTCTTCTTGCAAGGCTCTCTTAGCAATCAATGGGTCAGTGAAGGTAACAAAGCCAAATCCCCTTTGTTTACGAGTGACTTTGTCTATAATAATAATATACTCTTTTACTTCACCATATTTGTTGAAGTGTTGTTTCAAAGTAACTTCAGTAATCTTCCTTGATAATCCACCCACAAACAACTTTCCATCCACCGTTTCCATAGCTAGAAACCAATTATCCTAGAAACCCTAATAAATTCTTAAAGACATGGAATGAAAGTAAAAGAGTTTATATATGTATACAAAATATATAACAACCATGAGAAGATAAATCCCTCCCGCCAATATAAGAAAATAAAACTAAAATGTTTTATGGTTTTTTTGAGTCAAGGTTTTAGAGTTTATAAAGTAATCTAATTAATAGGAAATAGGGATTTACTAGGATTAGATTTCCTACGCATTTGTTAGGTCCCACCTTTAGCATTATCCGTAGACCAACGAGTAGATGTGATTAGTTGGGCTGTGTGAAAAGATTATGGCAAAAGGGTACCCGAACGCAATGTGAAAATAGCGTACCCAATCTCCGATCTCTAATATTTTAAAAACAAACTTCAAAATCTAAGGCAATGTGAAAAGATTATGTTTTCTCAAAATTAAAATCTGTGGTTTTTTCTTATAAGTTTCTTCAAATTTGTTTAGAACCATGATGAGAAAATGTAGGTGAAGGGAGAGGGATGGAAAGAGCAACACCTCAGTTCACTTCTGAGTTCTGGCAATGGAATCAGTATATTCAGTTATCTTTACAGTTCAGAAAGTTGTGTCATACGCTCAACGGTGCACAAAACATCCTATTACTATTATTTACAATAATAAACTCCACTTCGTAGGAATATTTTCCTTTCTAGTGCTTTGCCAATCTATATAATATAATGACATAATGGCATATATGCATATACATTGAAATTCAACTATACAAATGTATAGATAGGCATGGTTGAGCAAGCAGACTATGATTTTCTGACTCCTACTGCATGAAATATGAATCACAGCACTGGGTCAAATTTGAATACCATGCCTCATAACTAAAAAATCTATCTGTGGCAGAGCTTTAGGCAACAGGAACTTTGCAGCAAGCATCCAAGATATCATCTAATGGGGCATGATCACCTGTCCCTTCGTCTTTCCTTGCATACAACAATTGAGTACCTTTGAAGACAAACATCCCTCCCTGATTTATAATCAAAAGGAAAAAAGTAAGAGATCGTTTTAGAAGAATTAAGTGTGAACTAAGTCCATGACCAAGATGTGCATTTAATACAACTCCTCAAATACTGGAGATAATAGATCAAACCTGTTGTAACACACTACTTCTGTCGTCTGGAGTGGCTTCGATGGTATAGTTCTTTACAGCTTTCTGCAGAGCCTCAAATCTTGAAAACACCTTTGCCTGTCATGTCAGAAGTTTACAAAAAACACATGCATATCATAAATATTCTCCTTGAAAGATAATAACCAGAAAGCAGGAAAAGAACTTACACTAGCTGGATTGAAGAATGTTCGACCAAATCCATAGTATAAGCCCAAAACATCATATGCCTATTAAAGAAGTGTCAAGTCAGTGTTACAATCACCAGAATAAGAGATTCATCTATTGGACATATTTACTGTAGCACACATTATTACCTTGCGTTCGGGATCAGCATAAAGGCAATCCATTGGAAATGGTAACTAAACAAGAAACATCACGGGCAAAATAATCATCCCAGGGATCAACAAAAAATAGCCATGGTATCAGTATTATAAGTAAGCAAAAATATAATTAAGAAATTGCAATGATGGCTTATGAGCATTTAAGAATAATTACAAGATCTATGTTGTATAAAATTTTTTCTAAAAAAGATGATCACACATTCTGCAATAATCCAAACCAAGTTTCTCAGCAAAGTAATGTCATAGAAAATTATACATCAATAGTAGACCTATTATTTGTGTCAAACTCCAGTACTTTTGACATGGAGCTCCTAGTACCTGTTTACTTAAATAGGTAATGAAACAAGCAAAGTAATAACACAATTTGGTCACAGTAGATGCAAACATCTTCCTACAATTGGAAAACATATAATCAAGTATGATCAACCATTATCATGTCACATGGCATGCTTATTTAAGAAAATTATGACCCATCATAGATAGCATGTTTGAATGACTTCACCAAATGATATCTATTACTTTTGTCCAAAGGTTCCTAAAATTTGGAAACTTTCGAACATATGAAGTAAATATAGTGATCAAATCATTCAATCACGTCAATAGTTCATCAATTGAACTATTTCTTAAATAAACAAGTCACATGACATGATAGTGGCTGGCCATATGTGATTAGCATGTATTCTGAGTAAGAAAGTCAAAGAAACATTGCATGGGTCATTTTCATTAAATTAGATTGTCATACTAAGTCTCCACATGGGCCATAAGCATCTTGATAAATGCTTTACATATATAAACAAAAATTATGACACACATTTTCAACCATTAGATTAAAGCACTTTCAATGGTTGAGATTATATCTAATCACATGGATAGTTATCTTAAAAAATTGAATATACATTGGGACTAACGCTATGAGAAGTTGTGTTTCAATTCTCATTGTCTCTTTGCACAACTCCCAAGAGCAAACACAACTTCTTTTGGGATTTGTGAAGGGAGAGGAGAGAGAATAGAAATTGAACCATAACTTTTGTTTCAATATATAATAATTTTCTTAAAATAATATTCCATGTTAGAATCTCAGCCATTAAAAGTACTTTAATCCAACGGTTTTAAATGTGTCATAATGTGTAGGAAAATGTGGCTATAGAAATTGACCCTATATATGTATATATATATATATATTTATGGATATTCTTTTTCTTCTGTTACAATACTGTAAAAATTATCAGTTGTTGTTGGGATCTTCTTTCAGTTAGTTTTTTATGATTTCCAATAAAGTTTCTTGTCATTTATGTCTTTATAATTGTGCAAAATATATGATTATATTCTAAACTAAATTTTTTTGACTCCCTTACAGAGTTACAGTTGAACTAATTAACATGAATCATTCCACTAGAAGTTCGAAAATGCTGAAAATAATTTGATTGTATGAAGGTACACAGATCACAGCTGTGATTTTTGGTTATTGGGTAATTTTGATCCAATAAGTTGTGAGTTCTTTTTATTTTTTTTCATCATAACGAGTCAATAAGGTAAGAGCTACTTTAACACACATAGTTAATGTTCTTTTATATGAATGAGACAATAATATCAAAGGTAGATAAGACCATAACATATATAGGAGCCACCAGAAACCCGACCATGAGGAAATTTAATTGTTCATGATCAAGGAGTCAAAGCTGGTCCACCAACCACAATGCCATCAAAGAACCACAGAAAAGGCCGGACCAAATATAACGAACACAACCAGACCATGAAAGATGGGTTTTACATACAAATTCTTGCTGTGCCTCTCAACAACAACAAAAAATACTTTCTAAACTCATACGAGACACTTTAAGAGACACTAACACAAGAAAAAGGGTCGGATTTAAATTCATTTTCAGCGGCAAGTTAACCAGGAGAAGGGTGAATGGAGGACATCAAGTTTGGTGAAAAAATGGTGGGAGGAAGAGAAAGAGAGTTTTAGAGTAAAATATGGGGAAGATAAACTATTATGCTTGTAAAGAGATGACACATGCACCTCATACAATGCAAATACTATTCCCAAGAAACAAATTAAAGGAGATTTATCTTTTTTTGCCAGATGCATTTCCAAGCATTCAGTAGTAAAGCATCTGTTCAAAATATGTGGTTCTATTGAGAAAAACTTCCCTGTAATAGGGATTGGTGATGTGGCATCACCAACAAAGAGGAGGGTGGGTCTCAAACCTCATCCTCTATGTTGGTGATGCCACGTCACTAATCCCTGTTGCAGGGAAGTTTTTCTCAGTTCTATTTGTAACACATGAATGGAACCACCCAAATAAAATATTACTGTCAAGTTGCTTTTTCTTTGATGGTCAGAGAAGTAACATGCTTAATGTATTACAAATATTTACCACTCATTTTGAGATGTTCATGTATCAGAAACAAGGATTAGAACTATTATCCAACAAAATCAGTATCCAATTCCCTAATCAAACATGTATACTGGATGTGTGTCCACTAGAATATATTCCTGACGCATATTCAACAAAAATGTATCCCTGTTTAACACATATTCTTGTCATGCCATATTCAGTTGATATTTAACAAGCATATAAAGTATAAATATGACCCTAAAAGATTGTAGCATCAAATGCAACTTTATAAAGTGTAGATTGAATAACATTGTGGTGACACAAAAAGGAAGATAAAGATACCCGTTCCGCAAGGATACATGCTTTATTAGAACTACCAACACCGACTGCAACCAGTTTCACTCCAGCTGAGTCAAATCTCGCTTTTGAACCTTTTAGAGCTGACGCAAGTTCCCAACTTAAAACAACAAGCAAAAGAAGTAAAAAATCATAAGAACATCCAGCAATTCAGATAAACCGATTATAAAAAACTGGTTAAGTAGTTACCAGCAAGGGCATCCAAAGTGCCTCAATAGTGCAACAACAGCCACCCCCTGCAACAAAATGAACAAGAAACTATATCAAAAACTAATACGCTACATCAGAACAAGCAAACATACAGCTTTTTCATAATTATTCCACATATTATAGTATGTATCATTATAATTACATTGTTTGTGAGTTGTGACAATACACATCCTTTATTTTCTCTTTCTTTGCTACGTAAAAACTCAAAAGTTCTCCATGAAATACAAATATCTGGATTATGTGTAAGAAATTTAAAAAAAGACAGCAATATAAATACCATCCCCCGCCCCCCATTTTTTTTATATAATTAGGATCATAATCCTAAAAATTTAATATAGTTTATCCCTCTCTATTGAATAGCGTAATTTTCACTTTGCTACCGAATGCTTAGAAAAGTCACATTTCACCAACTGAGTTTGTTCTGTACCATCTTTACCGTCAAGTGTAAAATGGATGCACTCTACCTTCTAAATGCATGTGCATTTTCCATGGATATTAACAGCGAAATGCAACAAAGCAAATCTCATATGACCAAGACTGGAGCTTTCAAACCCACAAAATGACAAATCGCAAAAGGGTTACTCCACGAAGAATCTTAAAATTTTCTTTGAAATCCCAGAAATATTGAAATCAACGCTAAAACATGTAATTCATAAAAAAATACAGAGTAAAAAAGAAACCTCGTTCTGATCCCAGAGGTCCTTGAACTGGACGGACTCACCAGCAGCGGTGAAAATGCTAACGTCGCCGAGGATCTCACCGATACTGGGGTTGAAATCCAAGGCCGCGGTGGTGGCTCTGGAAACGACACGTCGTCTGCTGCTAAACTGTGTTGTTGGTTTTGGGGAGTAGGAGAGGGAGAGAGAGTGAGGATTGGGAAGTGAGAGATATGGAGATTGGGAGGGGGCGAAGAGAGATGGATGAGAAGGAAGAGAGAGGGATGGAGGAGATTGGAGGGTTAGGGTTTGTGCGGAGATTAGGGCCATGGCTGTGGGAAACCCTAGGGAGCTGATGAGTCTGTAGAGAAAATGCTGGTGGGGGGGCTACTTGGAAATGACAAACACCAACTACCAAGAACAACGCTTTTTGTGTGGCGGGAATAACAACTTCGTGTGAATGTGGGCCCCAGGCCCAAAAATAAAATTAACGATACTCCTGGGCCTAGCAACACCATGGAGCCCAAATTAAGACCCAGGCCCAAGAATGTCATTCTATCAAACTGTCTTCAGCATTATCTCTACATATCTACATATCAGTATGTGTTACTTTAAAAGGTGTACATGCAATGGAAGCTTAGTTTCTTGAATGATTGGGGTTGTCCTCTTGGTGAGGGTTCTCAAAATATCGGAATTACTTCAGCGTGGGTCCTTTAATTAGAAGTCTAAAATGAAAAAAAATAAATAAAAAAAAGTTAAGTCAAATCTCAGCTGGTCGAAAACTTAAGTAGAAACTCAAACTGTTCACCGAACATTCGGTGAAGTATATGCCGAAGGCTCGGCACTTGTAGATATAACCCACATATGCAAGCAAAAAAATGCATCTACAAGAAAAAAAAAATGATGCATCTGTAAGCAAAAAAATATACATCTGCAAACAACAAATATGCATGTGCAAGTAAAAAAGATGCATCTGCATGTAACGAACGTTGGATAAGACCTAATTGCAAACGTCATTAATCATGGAATGCCTAAAGTATTCATTTATTAGCGTTGTCATGTCATATTTTCGTATAAAAATAAACGAAATTAATAGTTTGGATCTAATTGCAAACGTAATAAAAGTACGAGACTGAAATTGTCAAAACTAAAAAAATGGGGACCAAAGTGAAAGTTTCGTAAAAATACAAGAATCAAAAATGTATTTTGACAAAAAAAAAAAACTTTCTTCCACTCAAAGCATTGAATCAATGACCCTAATGCCAAGCCGATCTTACGTTGGGCCAGGCCCATTCCAGGACAAGCCCTTCTTCCCAGCCCAAACGGAATAAGCTTGTATGCCACATCCCTTTCTTAAACCTCTCGGGCTTGATATCTCCTGGATCGTCCCACTACTTAGGATCCCTATGTATGACACATGCATTGACTAGCACGATTGTGCCACGTGGCACATCGAATCCACCGATGGTGCAGTCATCCAATATTCGGATGAAAAATGTGGTGCTAGCAGTTGGGCCGGGTGGGTACATGCGAAGAGTCGATGGTATTTTGGAGATGTGGTAGTTTTGAAAGGTCTGATTCGTCTACTAAACGTTGTTCTTGGCCAAGTTGATTGTTCATTTCCACTTTAGCCCTTTTTAAGATGTTGGGATGATTAAGCAGATTGGACATTGCCCATTCTAATACGATTGCGGATGTGTCAGTAGCACCCATTGCTAAGATCTGCAAATTACAATAGTTCTTTGAGTTAGTAATCCACCAAAAAAAAAAAAAAGAGAATGGAAGAGTACGAGAGTACTAGCTAGCATGTAGAATTATAGGTTTTCTTCCTAACATTTAATCCATTAGAAAATTAATAATTAAAAAAAATTTAGAAATTTAACATCTTTTTTTTCATGGACCTAATATATGAAGATGATGTCAATATTTGAGTTGAGATCTGGTATATATCTTATCTTAGTTTACATTTCGACTTAATCTCACTTATGACATAATTAATTTATTTTAAACTTAAAAAGACGATGATAATAACAATAAATGAGTTGAGATGTAAATCGAAAACTCGAGTATATTTTTTTCTTAATTCAATCTCAATTATAACTTAACTTTAACAATTGAAATTAGACTTGTAATATAGGCTAATTTAGCCGACCAGTCTTAGAAGAAAAGGGTCCAAGCTCTACTCGAACTGCCTTTTTGGCCCCACGGGTTAGATGGGTTAAGCCGGGTCAACCCTATCCTACTTAAGCTAGCTTAGGGCCTAAAAACCTATGGACAGATGGACAGGCCACCGGATCGGCATAATTGGGCCCTAGCAAACACATTACGTGATTTTGCCCCTTATTTGATTAATTACAAATTTAAATTGATTTTGATAGAGTTTGAGCTTAAAAGTTATTAAGTTCTCACTCGAATTAAAGGCTTTTTTAGTTAGGTCGGCCAATGACCAAATGTCTAAGACCCACGCGCTATTCTTAGCACAAACAAATCAAGCTAAACACGCCTATAACATGGAGTCAAGCTAAACCTATCTATAACATTGAAAGAAATTAGAGTATTCAACTCAAAATTAATTGTCAATATATGAAGAGCCTCAAGATCCTTATAAACATTTACACAAAATTATAATTTTCATTGTAGGATAATACTTCACATCTCTCAAATATTAGGCTGGGCTAAGCCACAAATAACATCTAACCGGTTGACCTATAACCTTAAATAAGAGTTGGATCGGGCCAACCCAGGGCCATTTTTACAGGCTTAGTTCAAGTATAAATAAAATGGTTAGTTTGAAATGATTGCTTATTGAAATAAATGATAATTAGGCTTGAGTTTTTTAGAAAAACAGTTTTTAGATGAAGATCGGGGGTGTTTTAAAATTTATAAGAAAATTATTTTTAATTCATAATAAAAAAATTTTAATTTATAAGAAAATCCTTTTAATTCATAATAAAGTTCTTTTAATTTATAAAAAAATCTTTTTAATTCATAATAAAGTCCTTCCCCAATTTGAAGGATATTTCAGCTCATAGGATGTAGAGTGTGCTTTGTAGAGGCTGCATGTTAGGTTTTAACTATTCGCCTAAAATCTCGGAGTTAAAATTTAACATAAAACCGTTAAAGAATATAAATAAAAGGACTTAATTAAAAATATTAAATTACTACCGATTTTAGTCTAAGAAAAATTTATAAAATGTACAGAACTCTAATTCTTCCTTGAAATAATACCATATATACCATAGATGAAGAAATTATAAAAATGCGTATAATTAAGATAGAATTGCACTATTGGCAAAAAAAAAAAGGATAGAATTGCACTAACCAGTACAAGTCCCTTGATAATTTGGTCGGTGTAATACTGAGGCTGTGACTTGTGCAAAGTTAGTAAATGGTCGATCATATTCATGGTCTTCCTTCGATGCTCATCAACCAGACCTTGCAAGAACTCATGATCTGTCCTCTTAGCAATCCTCACCAACCTCTTCTCATACCCATCCCTCCCGACCCAATTCAAAACGGCCAGGAAATTCTCCGGGTGGATCGCCCCGTTATGAGCAAAAGCCTCCTAGCTTTATAATCTCTCTGAACCTCTTGGCCTCCTCTTCGTCCGCCACGTCATCACCGTAGTACCTCTTCCTCGCCACTATCCTCATTCTAATGTTGAAGGTCGTCTCCCCCAGCAGAGACTTCAGTTCCACCCTCGCGAAGAGGAGGAAAAGAAGGGAAAGGAATGTGTAGAGCAATGTACGTGTCATCCATGGTTGGGTGACTCACTTGGGTTTCTGGTTGATATATATGTATATATGTATAATATATCAGTGATTCATTCAAGATATGTTGTATTTATAATTACAACAAACATATAAAAGGAATGCATGCAATTGATTTGTAGCTAAAGGCTAAAGCCATGAATACAAAAATCCCAGTACGTACTATATATAGTCTATGTACAATTGATTAATGTATCAATTTTTTAAGCATGTAAAGCCAACTCGTTAAAGAATCCAAGCTGCCATGCATGCGCGCATATCCAAATGTTTAATGATCGAATACTTCCTTTTTTTTTTTTTTTTTCTAAGAGTGCACTTGCATGTCATTGTTCATGCTAACAATCTTCGAATGGATCAGATCGACTATTTTACACAGTAAACTTATGATATGCAAAAAACCAAAGGATATATAATATATATATATTTCTTGATTAGAATATATAACAAAGTTTAGGTACTAAATTAAGTACATACAATTGTCACATCTTTTCTTTAAAGAGGATGTAGTAATAAAGAAGCTGGAGTTGATTTGTTTATAATTTTACTTTTGATCCTTACAGATGTTAAGTCGTATTTCAATTCATATAGTTACAATTGTTTTGATTTTATTCTTATAATTTACAAATTATTGTAATTCAATGACACAATAATATTTTTGTTCATTGAATCGTCAAATTTGTTATGCTTTTGGTCATGTGCTTTAGAAAACCATTGCAATTTTAGTCATATACTTTATATACCGTTAATAATTCATTAACAAATTAATGAATCTTGGCCCAAAAAAATAAATAAATTAATGAACAAAAATGCTAACATGTCCTTGAATTGTTACGATTTGTAAACTACATGACCAAAATTAGAATAATTGAAACTGACAAGATTAAAGTGAAACCTAACCCAAAACTAAAGAGACCAAAAGTGAAATTTAGCCAAAATTTTTCATTTAGTCCTTATACTTTGATTCTTGTGTTAATTAGTTGAGGATATATACTTTGGGTTGAATCAATGTGCTCCCTCAACTTTAAAATGCCCCTTTCGTAAGCCTAATTGCATTTTTCCTCCAAGAAACGACCATGTGCTGCTCATGTGATTTTTGTTAGGGTTATTTCGGTTATTTTCTCTCTCTGTCTCTCTCTCTCTCTCTCTCTCTCTCTCTCTCTCTCTCTCTCTCTCTCTCTCTCTCTCTCTCTCTCTCTATATATATATGTGGATTTGATGCCTCTAAGTCTGTTTGTCCTTTGAATGTTAAACCAGCGCTCTAAACACATTGAAGCTCAATGCTAGCTGTGCCTTTCAGGCTAACCCATAATCTAAAATCTAAAAACAAATTAATATGAGAAAAATTAAACCCACGTGCAGTAAAAACCCATATCTAATCATAAATTCCTCAATTAAAACTAAACCTCAAATCATCAATTCCCTTCCATAAGACAATTAACAAACAAAATGTAATTATAGAGAATATAACATATTTTAATAAAGAAATTGTTAGAAAATTAATATTGTAAATATTAATTATTTTATTTATTTGAATGAACCATTGATAAATGGCACTAGCTGGTTTGTTTTATTAATACACTTTTTGATTGGAAAAGAGACATAGCCTTTCGTTGGAAATACAGGTAACCTTTCATTGGAAAGGCACCTAGTCTTTGATTAATAAAAACAAGCCTTGTATGTATCTTTTCAAATTGAAGAGTGGTTTTGATACATATATATATATATATACACGACTGTTCGTTGAAAAGTTGTATTTCTTAAGTAATGCAATTGTCGGGTTTCAGTCATGTTCTTTCCGAAGAGATATTGTAAACCACTATAAATAGAGAAGCCCCACAACCACTTCATCTAAAGTTAGAGAGCTTTATCATAGTATAATACTTAGAATTTTTAAGTGTTTTGTGAGAGTTTAAACACATTTTGGTTCGATGTTTCTTGTGAATTAGAGTGCTACTTTCATGAGAAGAAAGATCGTTGTATCATGAGAGACATTCGCTAATTCTAATCTTAAAGCACATGTGAGGAGCGATCTTGTCTTAAGGCTATAGAATCTAATTCTAGCCTCGATCTGTTAAGGTTATTTTGTTATTATTTTATTGCATTTATTTTGTACTTGTGATTTTAATATTTTCAATTATCAATAAGCATAGCAATTTATCCTATCAATTAATTTTCCTACGATCTTAAGACAAGAAGTTTGTTAAATTGCTATATTTATTGCAAAGTATTTTATTTGCAATATATATATTGAAATTGTTGTTTTTCCTCTGTTAAAGAAAAATGAGTGATACTAGTAATTCTACTGGTAAGGAAAATGATAGTACAAATATGGCTAGTGCTATACCTTTGGTGATCCCTGCTCCACCAATCATGGTGATCCCTGCTCCACCAATCATGGTGAGAAGCTTGAGAAGTTCAAAGGGATTGACTTCAAGACGTGGCAACAAAAGATGATGTTCTACCTTACCACTCTTGGCAAAGTTTCTACAAGAGGATGCTCCTGCACCTGGGACAACTAAAGAAGAAGTGGCCGTTGTAGATGCGTAGCACCATGCAAATTACATTTGCCGGAACTGTAAGAATTATTTATGGACAATCCAAGTTTACTTAAGAAACAAAACAACTCATCATGTCTAAGAACAAAGGAATTGAGCTCTACATGGTCTATACGGATTCACCCTATATGACAGCTGTGTTAATAAGTTTTAAGGGATGAGAGGGACTTATAGAAGTTATAGAACTTCACCTAGATATGAACTAGGACTCTTAACCTTAGAGGAGCATGATTGTATCTCAGCACAAAGTCTACTATGGGAAGGACTTGCTGAGACAACCTTTATAAATAGAGCTAGTCCCTGCTCTTATACACACACTGCAGAATATTGAGCCCCATAGAATCAATTGCTTCGAGTTGTAGAGAGAGTAGAAGGCTAGCTTGTTGATTCCACCATGTCTTCCTCATCTAATAGTAAGTTGGGACTTGCAGGTAGTAATGATTTTGTGTTCTTATACATGTATGTCTCAAGTATATATAACTGGATGTTTTATATATAGTTTACATGAACTACATCCTTAATGGATTGGACAATATACTATACAACGTGTATAGTTCAATCAAGATTGCGAAGGTCCTGTGGGAATATCTTGATAAGAAATATAAGACTAAAGATGCTAGCTCAAAGAAATTTGTGGTCAGTCGATTTCTTGATTACAAAATGAAAGACTCTAAGATGGTTATCAGTCAAGTCTAAGAAGTTCAACTCATTATGCATGAAATTGAAGCTGAGGGTATGAAACTTCCTGAGACGTTTCAAGTGGCTAAGATGATTGAAAATTTACCACCTGCTTGGAAATATTTCAAGAATAATCTCAAGTATAAGTGCAAGGAGATGAGACTTGAAGACTTGATCGTGAAATTGAGGATCAACGAAGACAACCATAACCTCTGAAAAGAAGATTGAAGGTCAATCCATGGAAGCCAAGGTAAATGTTGTGGATAATGGGTCAAAGAACAACAAAAAGAGGAAGCACGCTGGTGAAGGATCAAACCGAGGAAACTCTAAGAAATTTAAAGGCAAGTGTTTCAATTGCAACAAGATGGGTCACCATGCCAACGAATGTCGCAACCGTAAAGGCCAAGGAAAATTCACGAAGACTACTGAAGTTAATAGGACCGAGGAAGATAAGTTGGCTACTGAGATTTCTTATATAAATCTCTAGGCCATGGTATTTGAAGTCAATTTGGTAGGCAATACCAAGGAATGGTGGGTCGACACTGGAGTTACTCTCCATATCTGTTCTGATAGGAAGATGTTCACTACCTATCAAGAAGTTAACCATACATGATCAAGGAGCAACTGTTCATGGGAAACTCTTCTACGTCCAAGGTTGAAGGCCTAGGAAATGTGGTTCTGAAGATGACTTCTGGCTGAAGGTAGCCTAGAAATAGAGCTGAACCAAACAAAGAGAGAAAGAGAACTAAATGAATAAACAAAAGCTTGGACGAAAACAAAAATAATAAACAAAGCTTTTGGACGTATAGTTAGAGAGGAAGAGCTGAAAAGGTAAAGGGAGACAGAAAAGGGATGAAGAAAGAGGCAGGAGGTATAAAGGAGAGAAAATGGGAGAGAATTTAAAAAAACAAACAAACAAACGAAAGGACTATTGTACCTTGAAAATAGGGTTATGTGATTTTTAATAGAGATTTAACGGAATTGACAATATTAGAGTCTCTAAAGTATATATGGTGAATTGATATAAGAGCAAAGTTTAAGGACTAAATGTTAAATTTTCTATTTTTTTAAAAAGAAAATTTATATTACAGTTTGTGGAGTTCACCCATGTTGACTCGTCTATGAAATTTATAAGAGTATTGTCCATAAATTAAATAGATAATTAATGCAAAAATTAAATAGATACTTAAGTTCACCCATGTCGACTCTTGTATGAATTTACAGTATTCAGCTTCCACCACCCCTCAGGAGGAAGAAGCCATTTGACCATAATGGACTTCCTAGCATTCATACCAACAACTCTCTTGTTAGCCTCAAACCACTCCTTAGAGAAATTGAGGATAAACTCATGAGGCCAAGGAGGAACATGAAAAGCAAGCTCAAAAACAGTTTTACACCTCCACTTCCAAATATGCCATAAAGCAGCCACAAACACACTACTCCAAGGGATACCATTAGAAAGACACATTTTAGACTTCAATTAAGTTAATTAACTAACATCCTTTAATTCTTGAAAAGGCTTAGAAAAGGAACCAGTAAACTCCTCAAAATAATTAAGAGCATCCCAAAGTCTCATTGAACCACCACAACCTTGAAACAAGTGGTCAAGAGACTCTAAAAGGATGATTTCATCTGGGGCAACAACTATAACTAGCAAGACCTCTTTGCATTCTAGCCTCAATATCAATAGTAAGGATTCTAGCATGCAACACAGTCCACAAAAAAATAAGGATTGATAAGCAGATTTCACTGTCATGTGTGATATTAGTTGGTAATCAAAAATTAAATTAATAGTTTGTGCCTCTAATATATTATGGAAGATAACTCCTCAATAGAATATATATAATTGTCACATCTATTCTTTGAATAGCAAGTCTAGATTCGTCGTCTTTAAAATGTAGTAAGGAAAAAAAATGAAGTTAATAATTTGTTTGAAATACAGTTTGTGAAGTCGCTGATTAAATAGTCCTAATATTCTTTTTCCATGGAATTAGATCTTTTACCTTTACATTTTAAACTTAAATTATTTGGGTGCCAGTGTACGTAATATACTTCAAAATTGACAAATTTTCTTACATATATTTTGTCTGGAGTCACATTTTATGACATATATTTTGTCTGCAGAGGACATTACATAACAACATATATGGTCTTCTAAGCCATTTAAAATGAATTATCCACAGAAAGGTTTTAATGACGTTACAAATGTGAAATGTCATTGAAAGGGAGTGTCCTGAAAAGTGAAATGTCTCTTTTTTTTTGTGTGACATTTTTCTTAGCATAGTATAAATAAATCATGGAAAAACTTCTTCCATAACACTTGAGAAATAAGATACATTGTGCATATTCTTGCATAAATGACATTGGAATGAGATGAGAAAATGGGTAAAATCTAGGTCCGAAGTCCCAAGACAAAAGAAGGATAAATTACATTAAACTTTGACTTGTGCCTCACTCTAATGTCCCAATAGCATTTCAAAGGACTAGAGTGACAATTATACCCTGGAAATGTGGGTATTAGAGAAATTTGGGGCAAAAAGTGACAATTATATATGCCCCTAAAAATGTATTTATGCGCTCGATGAATAGAAAATCTAACATATATCCAAGGATTGAAATTTCGAAAATTTCGGCAAAATTTTCATTTTTTTGGGATCCCGAAATTTTATCACGTAACCCTTAATTTTTGATAATATTTCGGCGAAATTTCGCTAATATTTCGACCCTCCCTACAGTGCATTTCTGTTAAATTTCGTCGAAATTTGAGTGAAATTTCGTTGTGACTGTTGAAATTTTGCTGTACATCAAATCCCAGCCTCCTTTTCATCCACACTCAGATCTCTCTCTTCTCTCTGTCTTCTCCCCTGCGCAAAAATTTCTCTCTCTTCTCTCTCTCTCTTCACTCTGGCTTCTCCGCCTGCGACAGTCCCTTGCCTCCTTCTCCGGTGTGACTCTCTCTCTCTCTTCACTCTGTCTTCTCCGCCTGCGACAGCCGCGCGCCCCCTTGTCTTTTTGGCTTTTAGCTTGATGAGGCGCCTGCTTGCTTTTAGATCTGTCTTAGGCTTTTAGCTTGATGAGGCGCCTGCTTGGCTTTTAGATCTGTTTTAGGCTTTTAGCTTGATGAAGCGCTTGCTTGGCTTTTAGATCTGTGTTAGACTTTTAGCTTGATGAACGCCTGCTTGGCTTGTCTCTTTGTTATTTGTTTATGTGTTACAGTAGAACCCATTTTCATGATGCTTTTATTTTTCTTGTTTATATTGGATAGGGAATGGGGAGGATATTAGTCTATCTATATTAATTGAATCCAAAGTTGGATTAACCACTAAGCTGTCTCACATTAACCAAATTAAAGCATATAACCCTCTTTGTGATTCAGTTTTAATCAAATGAAATTAAAGAATTAATAATTATTTCATTAATATTCTCTACAGTAGTACTACT
>QANW01000843.1:0-124211 GCA_003254865.1 Dryas drummondii | reverse complement strand
TCAGTTTTTATACACTTTATCGATAATTTTAGAAGCATCAACTGTTTTCCTAAATTTGGGTTTACTAAATTATCAAATAATTTGTTAAATAAACTATAGTTTCGTATTTATGTTAAATATTCACATATGAACAAGTGTAGCATTACACTCTTACTGTGTTCCATAATTTTAAGTTTAAGTGTTTAACTATAATAAATTTTCGGTTTGATATAAACAAAATAGATGTATGACATTTAACTATGAACACAATGTTAACAAAATATACAGCTAACAAAAATATTAGAAGCAAGTCTGTATACATATAATTATTTTTTTAAGTTAAATAAATAATTGTAATATAAATAAATTTGAGCTGTTATTTATATAATTATTAATTAGTGATCCATTTTTTTAACAGTATTTACCACCAGCGCGTATTATATTCATCTTATATTACATAAAATCTACTATATAATTGATTTTTTCAATGTTTTTTATTAATATAGTAGATAATATGTTAAATAAGCATATAGTCAAGTTTCATTCAAAATTTCCGTATTTTGATAACAATTTTTGTCGTTTTTATCTAATTTTGTCGAAATCAAAATTTTAATCGAAATTTCCACTAAAATTTCTGTCGAAATTTCCATCGAAAATTTCCTCGAAACCGAAATTTTACTCCTTGCATATATCACATTAAGAACTATTTTAAAATACTAAAGAATAGAGGACGTGAGACGGGAGGCATGACCCTTGAATTTTTTCTAAGTATATATTTAAGGGACAATTACAAAAATACCCTTAAAACCCTAAAGATCCCCTTCTCTTTCGTTTATTTCTCTCAGCCGCAGACAAAACTCTTTCAAAAAAGTTCTTAGTCTTGATGCCGCTCCCTCTCCGATTGTCAAACTTATGGCTCTCTCATTCTAAAATGTTTTTTCCATCGACATATTCTGACAAGGCGCGCTTATCATTCTCATTCTCGAGCAAAGTTTAGAGGTAAGAAACTTAATTTCAAATGAATGATTTTTACTAAATTATGTCTATTGATAATTATTAAGCATATAATTGTTGAATCTATGCTTTTAGTGTAAATTTAGAATAAATAAATTTACTTAGTTTGAGTTACATATATTTTGTGTAATTAATTGTTATTTGAATATGGGGAGCTCTACATGCATACCTCTAAAAGGAGTGCAAGAATACAAGTGGGGAGTAGTTGAGAGTATTTGTTATATATGTTTGAACTTTGATAGGAAGATATTATTTGCCCAAATATTTTTTTCCAATTAATCTTTTTCAAATTACATGAAATTCATTATTTGACTCTATAAGAAAATAATGAAAATTAAAAAAAAAGATACCATGTCGAATAAATTGATGCCACGTAAGTTATGAAGCAAAAGTTGAAAAAATGTGTTGAGATAATTGTCATTTTTCTTTTATTAATGCGTATGTTATTAAATTAGGGTGATGATATGAATATATTAATATACATAACTAATTTCTATTTGGATATTTGTTTATAATTAAAGATTTTAAATCCTGTTTTGTTGATGATACGATCCGAAGTGGCGGTTTGTAATTATAATAATTTTGTTATTTGGAATTTGGATATACTTGGTGTCCCTCTTATTGTAGATGTTTTTCTGAGAAGCTCTTAGTATAGATTTTTGTGGCTCTGTTATTTACTTTTTTAGAGGAAATGCAATAGACTTTTGTTAATGAGATAAATCTGCATACAATTTGGAATCAAGCCATAAAGACCCATCCTCTACACCAAACCATAAATGAAAACCATAATTAGGCAAAGCATGCTTTGCTAGACAGTGTGCAACATGATTTCTCTCTCGACGGGAAGCGGCATTGTGCATATACTAATAAAATTTTAGGGACAAAAAGTAATCATTTTAATTTTCAAGGACCAAATTGAGGTAATTAATTGCAAAGTCAATTTTGAAACTAAAAAAAAAATTGAATTTGAAAAAGGTGATTCAAACTTAAAACTTTTTTAATATTGCTAAAATAAATACCATTACATCAATAACTAATTGATAAAAATAAAATAAAAAATCGTTGTCAACATATTCCTGCAAATGTGAATACATGAGTCAATTATGAGACCCACCCCGATATTCAAAGCTAACATTTAACTATCTAAACATGTAATTTCATAATTAATGCTTTAATTAGGAGCAATAGTTTGTTTGGGTTAATTACAACATTACCTATATTAGTCCAACTAGTAAAGACATTTTAATGCAAAGTTAATAGAGTAGGATATATAGGATTACAGGACGATGTACCCAAGGTAGAAAAGCATTACAAAGGCCACATGCTTGAAATTATGATCCATTAGTACTTAATATCTACGTGTAAAATTTTGTCTGATAACATCATGGCATTTATGTTTTTATATTTTATCATATAAACTTTTTTTTTAATTTACATAAATTATTTTTTGGGATGCCAAATCAAGCCTTATCTAAATTATAAGTAAGTTTTTCAAATCTAATATATATATATATATAGCTTTCCAAACAGAAAACCTCCTGTTTTATCTTGGCAATGACTTTTTACAAGCCTACCTTTGGTTTTCCACACCCTACATAATCCTACATCCCAAACTGAGCCTCCCAAAATTACTACACACTGCTCTCATTGATTATTGAGAGGGTCTAACAATGGCATTTATGGTAAACGTACAACAGCTGCTCTCACTATTATTCATATTATCCCATTATGTCATCACTTAATATCACAACCCAATACGTTTTTAATGTGTCTTAGTTTGCATTTCACTTCTAGCTAGCTAAGGATTAGCTAAGGAAAGCGATTGTCCTACTCATGTGGGTATGCGTCTTGTTTAATTAATTAATTGCATTTAATTAGGTGCTAACAAGTAGTTGGTGTTTGCTGCATGCACACCAGCTGTCCATTAAGCAAACACTACACATATTGCATGAAAGAAGGGCTTTCGGTTTTGGCATGCATGCAAATGCAACTCGGAGATTTGTCTTTATTGTTGAGCTCATGAAAACCCACCCCAAGTTATAATACCAAGACTAGAGTACTACATGCCAAAACCAGGGCATGCTTTCGAGCATTGCTTCAGTTTTGTTTTCAGTGAGAGTAGTTTTGCTTAGGACAATCGTGGATGCACAACACCAAAACCAGGGCATGCTTTCCGGCATTGCTACCTTCAGTTTTGTTTGATTTTGATGAGGTGTAGTTTCGCTTTAGACAATTGTTCATGCACAATGGCACATGCATGTGGGTCCTATAATATAACGTTAATTGGTATGCACTGAAAGCTTGAAAACTAATAATCCTCACGGACGCGTGGAATGAAAATGTACAACACTCGTTTTTAGAACTTAAATCGAGCATTACATTGAATTTTCCATAACAAATAAAAGTGTACATTTTGAATCATTGATGCGTTTGCATAAAAATTCGTAAGGGAATTGAAGTTAGCAAGACATACAATATCAAATTGACTTCAAGTTGCGAAACACAATCATTTATCAACATTTGGACATAAATGCGCCGTTGAATATTCTTGAATTTTATGTTATAGAACTTATTTTAACAAAAAATTTGGTACGAGTGAACGACTGTAACTAGCATTTTGCAAACAAGTAAGATAGAGGGAAGGCGTGGAATGAGCTTGAAAGGTTTGTAAGTATATGCCACCACTTGAGAGAGAAGGTGGCACAAGGGCGATGAGTGAAGGAGGCATCTGGCTAGATTTTGGTGTGAGGTCACGTGACAATCATGTTGTTACATGCAACCACACGCCACCAGCCGTGCCAACATGAAACCGCTACTGCAAGCAGACCCCTTTTTTTTTGTAAAACTCGAGAATGCCCTCAATGGATGCTGTTACGCAAAATGACAAAAGCTTTGATAAAATCCAAGGGACAGATAATTCCAATACAGCTTTGTTAATTTTGAAGTGACAGGAATGCCCTTCTAGACTATTTGAACTAAGACTTCATTTTGACCATTCTTAATTTCTTACGTATACCATATTTGGTGATATGATCGTCCCTGTTTTCATCATCGGCTTTTATTTCACTCACATTTTTTGTTCACGTACATCCCAACACACACAATTCATAGTATAATACTATATTGACCTTTGATTAGTAAATACTATATAGATATAGTTCATTTTATATTAATTTATAAAGAGATTTGTCAAATTGTAGTCTTGGTGTGAAATGAAATGAGAATTATGAGATTTAAGCAAATAAAACTTATAATTTTATAAAAGAGTGAAATAAATGATAGATCACGTTTCTCTATCAATTGAGATTTTGTAATAAAAGAGATGGATTTGGAGAGAGAAAAAGAGAGTGAGTCTTTTTAGTCAACTTAGTTTTCTGTTCTTTTCAAATTTGAATGGTTTGGAACGAAAGAAAGTTTTTCTTTTTTTCTAATTAGAAAAAAAAAAAATTCATTTTTAGTAATCTTTATAATTATAAATAATATTTTCCCCTCCTCAACGTTTTTTTTTTGGGCTCAACCCATCTTCAACTTTCAATCAAAAATATTTTCTAAAATATTTTCTTATTTTGGGAATAGAAAACATTTTCCTTTCTTTTGTAATATTAAATATATGTGATTGACACACACTCACACACGTGCACTTTCAATTTAGGTGTCGTAATCTTGTCTATTGATTTTTTCTTTTTGAGAATTTAATCTTGTCTATTGATATATAGGAGATAGAACAAATGTAAAGTGAGACGTATCAATCAACTTTTATTGCACACATGAAGTACTAGTGTCGATTTTTGTCTCGTAAATATACTTGGTGTTTATATATATTCTCACGTCTTATGCATCCATTATTTTGCACCTCGATCATCAATTTAATCTCTTCAGAACTTCTCAGAAATTTATTTTTAGCTGGTACTAGTACAGTAGTACTTCTACATATATATAATATTAGATGCATTGATGTTAAACTAAAGACAGCAGCAGACCAACAAAAGTACTAAAGTAGTTGAAGATTTTATATAATAGTGTCTTCCAAGTTGATGTTTGGTTTGAATTTTTTATTTTTAACAAGAAATTAACTAATTAAGTAGTGGTACGTATATAATTTTAAGGTTGTTGATATCTAAAAGATTAGATTTCCAATAAGACATAAATACATAATAGTTTACTTACCAAAAAAAAAAACACAAAAACAAGACATAATAACAAATAACTCAGGGAGAGACATAATTGAGCAGAGCAACCAAATCCTAATTAAATTGGCAGGTTGGCACTCAAAATCCTTTTAGATCTTTAAAACCATGCAAGAATAAGGTTTGGGGAGATTTTAGTAAATTTCTTATGAGCATCCCCTTAAAAGTTGCTAATAAATACAAAATCTCATCTACTAGTCTAATCAGAGAGAGAGAGTTTCAGATGTTTTTGATTAAAATTTTAAAAATATTTTCAGAGATGGGTTGTGGAGATTTATGTAACTTTGGATTTCCTTAATAATATGTGGAAAAAAAAAAAAAGGAAAAAAAATTGAAATTACACTATATAAATCATGGATAAACTTGTGCTAGCATGTCTGAGAAGTGGAGAGTGTGTTTGGTACTAGCTTTGTGTGCTCCCCAGTCTCAACTCTCTCTCTCTCTTTCGCACTCTCTGTCTCTTCTCTCTCTCTCCAATTATTTTTAACTTCTCAAAGACCACTCCTTTTAAAAATCAGCTCTCAAGTCTCAACAGTACAAACCCACCCTCCCTCAAGATGCGCCTCACTTTCTCTCTCATCCAAGTCTTTGAAGCTTCGTCTTTCTCTTCCTACTGCTCATGAACTCATGCTTTACAGACGTTTTGTAGATTGGTGGAGTCTCCAAAATGGATTTTGGGGTGGTGGGTTTGGAGGGTTTGGTGGGTTCAGAAAGTGGAGGAGCAGCTCATTCTCAGCTCTCAGCTGAGACCAAACCAAAGGGCCATGGATCTGGGTCTGTCAAGCAAGAAAGATCCTGGCCTGCTGAAGATGACTGGAGGACCTCAAAAATGCTCAAAACTGATGACTTGTCTTGTCCCAAGACAATGCCATTGCATCAGGGGACTCCTCTGCTGAGATCTAATTCTCTGCTTGTTGGTGACAGCCACAGGCAAGAGCACATGCTGAGCTTTTCTAACAACAAATCAGAAGTAACTTTTCTCAGTAAAGATGGTGGACTATTGGCGAGAAGCACCCAGGGCTCTGACTTTCCCTACTACCAGCGCCCTCGTCCCTCTGCTTTCACTAGAAATGCAGGTATTAATTTCATTCATGTGTTGTGCTTTGAGTGTGTTTTGTATTTTTGGGTGGTAGGTTGGTCAATGTTGGTGATGGATTTTATGAGATGGGGTTTGGGGGAATGTAAAGGAGGAGAGATTTCAGGCAGGCACATTTTTTGTGCAATAGATGGGTTTTACTAATATTTTTATGTGGCTTAATTTGTTTTCATCCACTGGGTGACTGGTGAGTCTTTTCATGGGCATTTAGTATAAATTTTAGTTTTTGGGTCTTGTCAAGAAAGAAAGTGGAATTTTCTTCTCCCTCATAGAAACTGCCATTTCTCCTTTGGTTTTGGTAAAATCTTCAATTGGTCAAAGATTGATAGAAACAAATGGGGAAAGGGTGAGAATGAGAATGGGAAGAAAAGGAAAATAATGGGACTAGACTAGCAGATAAGACTGGTTTGGGTCAGTTTCTTTTTCCTTTCATTCCCCCGTAAAAGTCCAAAAATTTCATGATATGATTGATATATGTAACTTCCCCAAATGCTTCAGGCAAGTTATCTTTCTTTCTCTTGTTTCAGTTTAAAGTTATCTTTCTTTCTCTTGTTTCAGTTTATGGTTCTGGAAGTTTGAATGCGAGCATGCATGTGCCTTTTGCTGGGGTTAGAGGACCATTTACTCCATCGCAGTGGATTGAGCTAGAACACCAGGCCTTGATCTACAAGTACCTCACTTCAAATGTGCCTGTACCATCCAATTTGCTCAGTCCTCTCAAGAAATCCCTCTACCCATATGCCCTGTCCGGTGCTTCTGCTGGATCCTTGCCTCCCAACTCGTGTAAGCCTCTTCTATCTTTAAGAAATCAATCTGTGTTGAAAATTAATTTTTGTGCATTTGATGCAGGCAGTTGGTGTATACCATGTGTTTGTACAGTTTTACTTTACTGTTCGGATATGGAATTTCCAATTTGATTCTGTTATGTCTTATAGCAATTCCAGTAATCTTGGAGTCCTTTAGACTTTCTTTGTTAGAAAGTTCTGTCCAGAATAGTTGTTGTAGTTAGAAAGTAATGCTGGGTTTGATTCATAAATCATGTTCTTCTCTTTTTTCCCTTTTGTCTGATTTTGTCTTTTCTTCAATGTATATGTATGCTGTGATCTTATGTTCATACAGTAGCGTGGGGCTCTTTCCATCTTGGTTTTTCTGGCAACACTGATCCTGAACCTGGGAGGTGTCGTCGAACTGATGGGAAGAAATGGCGGTGCTCAAGAGATGCTGTTGCAGATCAGAAGTACTGTGAAAGGCACATAAACAGGGGCCGCCATCGTTCAAGAAAGCCTGTGGAAGGCCAGACTGGCCAAGCCGCCTCTGGGACCGCTAATTCAAAGGTGGTGCTGATGACTTCATCAATGTCAACGTCGGCGATGCCCAGCAGCGGCGCATCCAGCAGCAGCCTCACTCCCGCGCAGCACCAGTTCAAAAGCTTGCAGCCTGCTGGTGCTGCCAATCCTTCTGCAGATGCCTTCGTCAACAGGTGAAAAATATATGGACTAGAGCTTTCTTATCTGTTTTAGTTCACATTAGGCCTTCTAAGCTTTATAATATTATTTTCATTTAAAAACAGTTATGCACACTACCTTTTCTTTTGCTTTATTGTAGACCCCATCATTCAATCTTTACTTTGGTGATAGTGACTAGTCTTACTAGTTTGGATAATTGAATTAAGACCTTTATGGTTGAAACTATATGTAATTATAAAGGCTGTGCGTATTTCTTAATGATATTTCTATTTTATTCTTCACCTTTACTTTATACCCTTTCTTAGGCATTTTCTAATCAATGAGAAGGTGTGTTGCAGGATGCAGGATCCACGGGGCCTCTCCATGATGTCTACTTCTACCGTCAAGCCGAAATCTAATCCTTCAACTTTTAATATTCAGAAACAGGAAATCCCAATGGAGGAATCCTCTCATTCAGAGTTTGGTCTGGTTTCTACTGATTCACTTCTTAATCCTTCACATAGGAACTCTTACATTCCCAAAGACTATGGTGCTTTCCTAGATTTCAGTGATCAAGAAACCCAAGATCAGCATCCACTTCGCCAATTTATTGATGACTGGCCTAAGGACCAGTCCAGTGGCTCAGTCGCTACTTGGCCTGATGAAATAAAATCAGACTGGACCCAGCTCTCAATGTCAATCCCTATGACATCGTCAGACTTCTCATCATCCTCTTCCTCACCCACTCAAGAGAAACTTGCACTCTCACCACTGAGGCTATCTCGCGAGTTTGAGCCAACTCAAATGAACTTGGGGGTGAGCAATAATGAGCTTAGTAAACCAACCGAGAAGCAAACTAACTGGATACCAATCTCTTGGGGAAGTTCAGTGGGAGGTCCTTTAGGAGAGGTCCTGACCAACACCACTAGCAGTGGCAAGACCTGCAAGAACTCGACATCGTCTCTTAATCTCGTGACTGAAGGGTGGGATGGCAGCCCGCAGTTGGGATCTTCCCCGACCGGTGTCTTGCAGAAGTCAACTTTCTGTTCACTCTCAAACAGTAGCTCAGGGAGCAGCCCAAGAGCTGAGAACAAGAAGAATCGTGATGGGGCAAGCCTATATGATGATGTGCTTGGTTCAACTTTAGCAAGTTCCTCAGTCCCCTCTCTGTAATTGGGAACCTACCCAGGTAAAAAGGGGAGATGAATGAAGGCTACAACTGGGGGAGATTAGACAGGAACTTGGAAGTAAACTATTTGTGATGATCTGGTTAATTTCCCTCTCTTTTCTTGTTTCTCATCCTTTTTATTTTTTCCTTCTTTGGTTACAAACTAGAGACATGGGTGAGGGAGTCTAATTTGAATAGGTATTGGCCAGTTTTGGCTAGTGTGGATTTGTGGGCATCCATAGTTTCTTTTTTTCTTTATGAATTTAAAGTAATTTATGCTGTGTTAATATGTCACCTTATCTGTCAATGTTTTTCATGTTCCCTCTGCTACATACTGATCACTCAACTGGCACAAAATGCATTATTGGGTAGGGGAGGGCATACCCTTTTGCAGGATTGTGAAATGGTACATTCTTGTGAGGAAAATCTATCTGTCCAGCCCCTAAAACAGTGGGGACAAAGGCAGGTCAATGATGGAGTTGAAACTTCCATCATCATATATAATAGATATATCTTCTAAAACACACCTTGATCATAGAGGGTATTGACCCTTCTGTTTTGGGCCCTCCTTTGACAGAGCCTCTTCAACCTACTCCTCCATTTGGTAGATCAAATAGTAAATTGGTTGGGAGTTCCCTGGCCTTAAGACATGAGGCACTCTTGTGGGCTGTCCACCAGGCAGAAAACACTGGTGTTATAGAGTGAGCTTGACTTATGGGCCAGGGTGAGGACCTACTACTGACCCTCTTGATTGCACAAGTTTGGCCCCAGCCTAGTCCGGACTTGTTACGGAGCTAGTCTTGAAAGCCTGGATACAGTCGTGGATTCCTTTAAAATAAGGGTTTATTTCATATTTAGTACCTAAATTTTGATCCTTTTTTTAACATGGTATCTAAACTTTTATTTGTCTTAATTGAGTATTTAAATTTTTATTTTGTGTCTAATAAGTACCAAAATAAATTTCTGTTAAAATTGTCAATAAAAATTAGGGGCAATATAGTCAAAATATATTTTAATTATTTTCTTTACATGTTTAAAGTTATTAAAAAAAATTGCCCAAAAAAAAGTTATTAAAAAAAACACATCAAACAAAAAAAATAAAAAATTATAATTAAAATATAAATTTTTGAAGTGACTATATTGCCCCTAACTTTTATTGACAATTTTAACAGAAATTTATTTTGGTACCTATTAAACACAAAATAAAAGTTTAGGTACTCAATTGAAACAAATAAAAGTTTAGATACCACATTAAGAAAATAGTCAAAGTTTAAGTATTAAATATGAAAAAAAATCCTTAAAATAATGTTGCTCTGGGACCACACGTACGTTATTGCCTTACAGGTTAAGCTTGGATAGACAATGACTTAAAGTGGTTTTAGATTGAGATTACAATGATGTTAGAGTCATCAAACAATGTAAGACAAAATTGACGAAGAGAAAAAAAAAATGGTCATACATAATTGGCGAACAAAATTTAATAAACGAGTTTGGTAACTATAACGATACTCTTAAGTTTGAGGAATTTTTTTGGGAAAATGCTTGGGTACCAATCTTGTACTCATCACTAATCATATGAGTTCATGATAAGGTTCACCATCTTCTCTCTCATGGTGGACTCCATCATAAACTCATGTAATTAGTGATAAATATAAGGTGGTACTCAAAGTTGAGTACTCAACAGTGCCCATTTTTTTGTACCCCACAACATATTCAATATACCTTCCAAAATTTTTTTGTAAACACTAAATCCTGGTTTTACTCTTTGAACAACATAAAAAAAGGGTACTTTACTGTCTTTACTTATAAGTGACAAGACAACTAATTTCCTTACTCAAAATGATAGCCCATTGCATTATTACCTTACGGGACAAAAATTAGCGCTGATCGCTCAACATTGCATATGCAATTTACTGCATTAACAGTTCCAATATTGCAGCTGTATTATATATTCTCAATAAAATACACTAACTACTTGAAACATGCTATATAAAAAAAAAAATTAAAAACAATTAAAAAAATTTGAATAAACCTCACAAATATTAAGATTCAAGTAGAAAAAACAAGGAAAAAAAATTGAGTGGTAATTAGAGATGCAGATGCAAGTACTGGGCACTCGGCGGTCTAAGTACGTTGACGGACACACGTGCAAACTGTCCTTATTAACAAATTAAGTGTGTGTCATTTTGATTAATTTAAATAGTTTTTAAGCCCATAAAAGTAAAAAAAAAAAAAAAACCACACACACACACACACAAAATCCAAACCCTCCCCCCATCATCTGGAATACTCACCTTGTTGGCCTCTAGAGACAGTCCTTCACTAAACTCGGTTATCACCGCCAATTAAAAATTGGTTTAGTGATATTATCTCTACAATGTTTTAAATAACGTGTGCTCACCATTGTGCCTAGATTGTAAGAACTAAAAGTCTAAAACTAAAGGCTGAGTTTTGCTTTGGATAACCATTCATTTCCCCTATTTATTCCTCAAATCTGAATAAAAATTTAGGACATGTTTGGTATCCTATTTAGAAACTAATTTTTTTTTTTTCAAAAACAAAAAAAAACATGTTTTATTTAAGAAAATATGTTTGGTATCTATTCAGAAACTAATTTTTTTTTTTTTTCAAAAACAAAAAAAAACATGTTTTATTTAAGAAAACATATTTGATAGATCATTTTTAAAAACAAATTTTTGAAAAAAAATTCAAAAACAGTCCTTTTTTTCTTTTTTACACTTCCTTCTCCCTTAGCTACCATCATTTTTAAAATTTAAAATTTATTTTTAAATTTTATATCAAACTAAGTTTTCAAATTTTAAATATTGATTTTGAAAACTCACATTTAAAAAAAAAATCTTAATTTTTGAAAAAGAAAAATTTGAGTAGAATACAACGAGCCCTTAAATTTGGAAAGAACAATCTAATGCTAAAGTTCAATTTGTCCACAAATCTGTTTAAAAATTCTCATATTTTTCTAAATATTATTCCGATTAAGGATTCTTTCTTACTTCCGGGTGACTTCTTTCTGAACATAAATTTAGGAAGGATTTGAAGGAGGATTAAAGATGCTCTTACTTAAAAGAGTTGAGGGCAAGTGAGCAAGTGAGCAACATATGTAGTTCTGCTAATTTTAGTTATCTGGAAATTCATTCTCTCGTTCTTCATGATTGGGAGTGATGATAAAAATGGAAACTAAGCACTTTGGTGTGTTTGGCTAGTGCACTTGCCCAAATGGTGTATCAACAATTCATCATCATCAAGAGTAACAACTGGCATGAAATTCCACCCTGTACTGGCAGGAGTGCAACCAAAAAGTCCAAAACTGTACAAGACAAGGAGTTCTGCTTCTGTTTCATACTTTCTTAGAAGAGTAAAGACAAGGAGTTGTGCTTCTGTTTCATAGAAGAGCTGGCAGTGTCTGAATCACATCAAATTAAGCGCGCTCTCTCTGTCACATACACATGACTAACATGGGTTATGTCAAAATGAACCCAGTACAAATGCTCTAATTCCATGCAAGGTCACATCTAAATCCATCCAAAAAATGAACCCAAAGACCCATTGAAAAGCAGAGAGAGTAATAGAATTAAAAGGAACTGGATAACTGGGGGCTCATATTCTATGGGTGTAAAAAGGGTCTATCATAGACTAATAGTCATACCCAATTGTATAAAAATACAATTAAGCATTCAGATTTACTTTGTAATCACAGCCACACCAAACCCAGTTCACCTTTATCATTCTAAAAATCCATAATTCACACCAAATTTTAAAAACCCTGATTCTGACAAACAAAAGTGAAGAACACAACGGAATTCAAAAGAAGACTGATAAAACAGAAGGCTCAGACACGCACAAACACTGTCATCAAGTAGCAAAAGCATGCGCACGTAATGGGCATACTAAGCTGTTGGTTGGTCCATGTATATAAACATATACTCAGAATCGAGAAATGTTATGATCTTCATCGCCCTCCAAGAAATTGCATAATTTTTCTTTTGTGAAATCGATGGTTTGAAAAACATAAACATGAGAAACGAAAATTAAAAAGCTATCAAAAACAAAAGCAAAAGAGACGACGTCGTATATCGGACCAATAGAACATAGAGTCTAGAGAGGCGGCTGGGGCTTTGTATCGGATACTTCGATTGTATCTGGGAAGTGAAGACCTAATCTTATACTGATATAGATAGCTCCAAATGACGTTACTGCCCCTTGGTTTTATATTGTAAACTGGGCCAGAGCCCAAATTTAATCTGATCGCCTCGGTTTCCTTGTGGGCCTAAATTGCCACCCATAGAGAGGCTCAATTGTAAAGAGAGACCGAAACTCACAGTGTTATCATTGATATGGTCCTCGGGACCGTGGTTAAGTTTGAAAATGGTTAAAAACACTCATTTGTTAAAACACAAGTGAATCACCACTAATAACCAAAACCGAAGTCAATGGATGAAATACGTGGTGCATTCTCATGCATTATTCGTAGATTTTTAGGATCTTGAGTGTAAAATATTACCTGATGTTTAATCACAAAATGAACAATTACGCTTACCGATAAGAAATATTCAATATTGAAGTGAGAGTAGCCATTACACGATAAGCACCTCATAACTTAGCCTCCAAAATGGACAACTCAACTAGCTCGTTCATACAAACCCTCCGGGGTTTAGGGGATCGAAACCCAGGGTCACAAAATGTACCCTTTCCTCTTAGATCATCCAATCAACATCAATTTTGAGAATACCAAACAATATGCATAGAAAAATGTAATTTTTGCAATACAATTACAGTTATTATACATACAAAAAGTCTCAACAGTCAAGGTGTGAGTTTCATCTACCTGAGTTCAAACTTCACCTTCTTGTACTTCTCTGCAGTACCAATTGGCCTTAATTTTATTTTTGCAAACTGGAAATTCAAGTTCAACAATAACTTTAGTTTATAAGAAAAATTCGACAAAGTTTTGAGATGACCTTTCATTTTTGTCATACGTCTCCAGAAGACCAACTTATAAGCACATAAACTCATTTTATCACTTTCAATTTGGGTATTATCAGTCAATTGAATGTGTTTCCTAAGCTTTCTTCTAAGCCCAGTAACAAAACTTCTTTTGAAGAAAGCTCCAAGCCGGTATATAGCTTCGCTCGTGCGCAGCACTCCTTGCTTGCGGAGCGGCATACTGAAAAAAGAAAGTTCAAGAAACTAGTATACTAAGACCGTCTATCGACTAACCTTAGTTATCACGTTAGTTACCACTGATATTAGGGGTCGGCAATGGGCCAGCCCGACCCAAATTTTTCTGGTTCGGGCCGGGCTGAGCTGGACTTGGGCTTTAATACACAAGCTCAAGGCCAGCTCATTGGGCTTTGGCATGTGGGCTTGGAGGGCCGGGCTGGGCTGGGCCCGAACAAGCGGCCCAGAATGGACCCAAAGCCTATTTAGACACATATATATCTTCAATAAAAAAAATATAGGATTTTGGCTATGTTGTGATTTGAACATGAGACCTCACATAACAAGCTTCAACTCTCAACCAACTAAGCTGACTAATTTATTTGTCAAGTTTGTGAATCATAATATATTTAATAGCTCTTTCGTTTATTTATTTCAATAAATTATTAATATGCTTATTAAGTTATTATATAATACTATTATGTTAGTAATAGTGTAATACCATAGATAATAAACTTTTAAAATTCTATATAACATTACAACTATAATAAAACATAAATGTACATATGTTTTATTATATATTTTATTACATATTTTTATAAACAAGCGATGCAATTATGTTTTCAACGATCCGAACCGTTCAAATTTTAGTTCCTCACTCAAAGATAATTCGTGCAAAAAATGAACTCAATCGGAAATGTAAAAGTGACATAACAGTGGTCGAATTAATGAACGATCGTGGTTTTTCTAATGATGATCAAATGGGTAGATGAATTTCAACGAGAAAGTTATTAGAATTATACTCTTCAATTGTATTTATATGTAGAAGCTCACATGTCAATCGTGTTTTCAACGATCTGAACTGTTTAAACTTTAGTTCCCCACTGAAAGAAAATCTTTACAAAAAATTAGCTCAATCGGAGATGTAAGAGTGATGTAATGGTGGTCGAATTAATGAATGATTGTGGTTTTTCTAATGATAATCGAACATTCGAACGGGTAGATGAATTCCTATTTGGCCGATTTTTGACTATCAGCATATAAAATAAACGGTTCATATCGTTAAATTAATGAATGATCGTGGTTTAATAACTTTAATTATAGTTGTATTATAAAAGTTTATTATAATAACTTTAATAACTATAGTTGTAAATTTATAATTTTGTATATAAGTTTAAAAGTTTATTTTTTATGCTATTACACAGTTTACACTATTACTATTTACTAACATTATATGGTTATAGTATTATATAATAACTTAATAAGCATATTAATAATTTATTAGAGTATACAAACGAAAAACCTATTAAATATGTTCTGATTCACCAATTAGACAAATAAACTAGTTAGCTCAGTTGATTGAGAGTTGAAATTTGTTTCATGAGGTCTCATGTTCGATTCACAACATAGCCAAAATTCTATAACTTTTTATTGAATATATATTGTGTGTTAATGGGCTTTGGGCCGGGCCTAAGCGGGCGGGCTTCGGGTAGCCCGTGGGCTTCAAGGGGATGGCCCAAGCCCAGCCCAATGAATGGGCCAAGCCGGGCCGGCCCAAATGTCGGGCCAGATCGGGCTTTAGGCCCAATGGGCAAGGCGGGCTTCGAGTGGGCTTCGGGCCTTGGACTTTTTGGTGACCCCTAATTATATGACCTTAATAATTTAATTAGGTTAATTTCTTGATTGACAAGGTAAAACTTGTCTCAGTTTGTAGAAATTCTATAATTCAATTAAATTAATTCAACTTAATTTCTCCAAAAAATAAAGCTAATCTTAATTATACTATAACTCTTAATTAATTTATATATTATATTATCCAAATTACTGAGTAATTTAACCAAAGGAATGAACAAGCTAACACAAAAGATTAAAGCCTAATTAAAACTTAATTTAATTAACTTAACCAAATTCAAGGTTCTTAAGGTACCTTACCAAAATACCTTATTCTCAACCTCTGAATCTGCTTCCAGGGTAAAACTATATGTGTCGAGCGTGGGAGTGCACTTAAGATCATAGAAGTAATGTTGCATAGGCCCAATGGAGTAAGGGGATTGGGAAGTATTCGATTCAATAAACGTCTTCGGGGGAGCAACAAGATGATATATGTCTGACTGTCGACGAAAGTTTGCATTATGTTGCTTACGAGAGTCTGCAATCATGTGACCAGCTTCTTGCAATAGTGGCAATCTTGGACATGTCTCGTTGACTTGATGCACCAGCGGAGCTTTCAGATTGAAGAATCTAACCATAGGTTTAATGTCCCGAAGCATGTTCAGCCGCAATAGCCTGATATGAAGCACCCTGAGTAATATAAGATCAACCTCCAACACCCAACTTAGTAAAAGGGCTCAAGTCAAGTTTCCTTGAATCTCACATTAGCAACTACTCTCTCAATGTCTGGTAGAGGAATTCGATGTTGAATTGAGGCTCTCTAACATTCTTGAACTCAGGCCAAGCCCATTAAAAACTTAGAGAGCCATTTTATACTTTATAAGGCGATTCTATGTTATATGAAATTTTTCCCGAAAAGAGCCTTTAGAATCGGTGCCCCTATCTTTGAAAGGGATCCCTCGTGTCAAGCTGGTCCCATAGAATCCTAAGCCTTCGGTAATAATAAATAGTATAACACACTTCTTTCTTTATTTTACCCATAAGCTAAGACATGTTCTTCATATTGCAATTGATAGAAAGGCAGAGAATCATCTTGAGAAGCAAATTTACTTATTTTTTCCCAAAAATATTTAGCAGTCACAAAAGAGGTGACGGTGTATATGGGGCTCAAAGGAAGTACACAAATCAACCTATTTGAAGCTAAGCACTTTTCATATTTTGTAGGAAAATCCTATTCTCTAGTCTTGGGAAATTGAAGCTCACATAAGCACAAGACTATTTTTTCTCGAGTAAATCATTCTTCATCGCATAAGCCCATGACAAGCCATTTCCAGATGCTTCTTTTGGAAGAGCATAGGAAAAACCTATGGTAAGACACTAAAGATCATCCAAGGACTGAAAATCGAGACTCAAAACTAGTCAATAAGGCTTAACTCCAGCAATCACTCAAGAGAAGAAGAGATTTTCGCTTGCCGGATTTCTTAAAAGAAAGAAGAAGAAGCCGGGTCTTCTTTTTAGGGAAATAAAATGGCTTAAATTAAAGAACTAGAGTGGTAGCAAGAGTTTCTCACAAATTCGAGTTCAAGACCTCCAATTCAAATCCAATCGACTAGATTCGATCACATGATCAAAGAACTATTCATGAAGAAGAAGTTCCAGTCAATTTATATTTTTAAAATAATAAGAAAGCACTTGATCCTTTAAAAGGGCTCGAAATAAAAGGAAGATCGTGGGATTAAAATGGACGTTCTCAATTTCCATGGCAGATGCATCCCGAGGACTTTCTTGGCTGGCTAAGTAGCGTGGATAAGTTCATTGATTGGAATGAATTATCCAAGGTGTGCGAAGGTTAAATTCCTGAGCATAGGTCATGCCTCAATTTGGTGGGATCAAGTCCAAGCAAGGCGTGAGTGAAAAAACAAAGGGAAGTACATGAGACAATATGTGATCGAGGTCACGTGAGAAGTTTCTACCCTTCAATTAAACCTAAAGCTTTTTCCAAAGGTTCCACTTCGCTTTAAAGGATAAGGGAGAAAAGTGTACAAGAAAGCCCCTACTCCTACAAATAGCCTAATATTTTATTGTTATGTTATGAGTGCAAAACCTTATTGGGAACTTTATGGAACAACTCAATAAAAGATTAAAATAGGAACTTCTTCAAAAATGAAGTTTGTTTTAAAAGGAAGTGAAAACTTTTGAACTAGAGACTCCCAACAAATGATTTGTCCTAAAGGAGCAAAATTGGAAAATTCACAAAAGTGATGTATTTTCATTTTTCACAATTTTTAGTAAGAGAAATAAACAAGAAAGAGAAGCTCTTAAGTCTCTCAAACGCATTTGAATTTGTGAATGAGAAATTGAGAGGGGGGCTCCTATTTATAGAGGACGGAGTGGGCAATGGATCAATGGTGGTGATTGCTTGACAAAAATGAAGGATGGAGATGATTTTTGGTACATCAAAGGTCTAAATTCATCCAAAAAATGCAATATGGTAGCTGAAAATAAACTGGGTCATGCGTTACCCGTTAGATCACCGCGCATATTTTTTGTGTCTGCAAATGGATAGATCCATGAGTAAACGGGTGGAGAGAAATGGGTAACATAGCGGGTTGAGGCAGAAGAGAGAAACTGTCAGGGCAGATGACTTGTTTCTAGGACACGCAAATCTTGGGTCTGGTTTGTGGGTTTAGCATTACAAAACGACACCGTCTTGGTCCGGTGTCCTTCATGTCAGCGTTTATGTAAACGTCTTGTCAGCGACTCCAGTGAATCACGCATCTCACCACGTGGCGTCTGTCAGTCCAGTCAGAAATTTAGAATTTCCTACTTTACTATCATAGTCCCACCTTAACCATTTGAGCTTAGAAATAGTATGTCAAATTCAAGGAGTAAATTCTAATGCCTACCTAAATAAATTGAGAAAATTCTATTAACCTTAAATAATTACTTGAAGAAAAATATATAGAGAAAAATTCAGGGCCCCAACAATTTATAAGTATTATTTTTATGTATTTTTTTATAGTTACTGATGCACATTGAGTAATAGTAACTATATTGTAAAACACAGAAGAAAAAAAAAAAAAAAAAAAAAAAAAAAAAAAAAAAAAAAAGCATCGAGCCGAGCCATCACTTAAAAGTGGACCGGCTTATCAACATGTTTTTAAAGGTAGGCCGTTTTATCAGCCTTTATTGGTTTAGGACTTAAGGAAAAAAAAAAACCTTAAACTTAAGAGATAAACAAAAATTAAATAAGAATCCAACATATCTCTACATGTAAGAACAAGGGAGCCAAGCGGATTAAAAGTACTGTCAACATGCAAGATCAAATTGACAACAAAAACGACAACAGTGTCCATTTCTACCGAGAGCAGTTTTGCTCACCTCTTTTAACTTATGTGTATGCTCATCTCTCATCTAAAATGTTGTCATGTGTTTAAAAAAACTAACCATGAATTAATATATTATATTTAATTATTTATGATGTTATAATGATGAGAGAGAAAAATAAGTTGACAACTCTTTTCTACTTTTACCCTTATCTTTTATTATTCAATTTTTTTCTACTTTTTTACTACCCATTAATTTCTTTCTTCTCTTATATTTAATTATTTCTAATAATCTTTGCTTCGTTTATTTTTTTTACTCTTCTCCAGTACGCCTCCAGACCCAAAAAACCACATCCATTTAATAATTTTTGCTTTTTTTTTCTTTTGCTATTTTCTAGTACGCCTCTAGTACCCAAAAACCATATCCATTTTTTTCGGTCTTCTCTTGTATACACCTTTATCTATTTTTTTAATAAATTAAAAAAAAATATTCCAACAACACATTTGCAATTCGAACAAAAAAACTAATTTGCAAAGTTTAATCTAAAATGTTGGCAAAAAAAAAATCTAAAACAACTTATTTGCCTACATAGAAATCTAATAAAAAAGTTACATGAGTTAAAAAAAAAAAAAAAAAGTTATGTTGTTGCAACTATTCTTCTTTCTTCAAATGCTGTAACACCTTGAATTGGCATAAGAATTTATTTCATCTGAAAAATTCAGTTGACGAACCGGTCCTTGAGGTCTTGGTTCCTATTAAATTTGTGATCATACAAATTAATTAATCAAATAAATAAAAACAGTACTTATGAAAATTATAAAAGAAATTATACAACACTATATATACTTAGAAAGATTACAAACCTGGGAATACATATATGAGTAATCGTAGAACATGGGATGTATAACTTGGTACCCAAGTGGGTGATTAGGAATGCATTGAACACCAGAAACATTTTGAAAAGCCCACTGACATTTGGTGGATGCATATGAGAATCGAAAAGCAATTACAGTTTAAGACCATAATCATTAATCATTGGGTTTGGCATTCAATCAAAGGAAAAACAAAACTCTTTCAAATCTTCCAAGCTTTTGATTCGAAGCAAGAACAAACAACATGGAGTGCTGAGGAAATAAATTACTCACCACTTTCAATTATCTCTGATCGATCTTCCAAGTTTTTCCCCTTCTTGAGACAATGATCGTGAAACTCTTTGTAGCACCAATTCTCCTAATGGTTGTGAGGCAAGATATTTTTGGTTCATCTCATGTGTGTGCGTCTTTTCTCTTTTTTTTTTTTTTTGCCGCGTCCTTTCTCCTTCCTTTTTTTTTTGCCGGTGCTATTTAATTTTGTATGTTGATTTGTTTAATCAAACAGATAATTACAAAAGATAAGAGTAAAAGTAGAAAAGAGCTGTCAAATTATTTTTCACTCTCATCATTATAACATCAGAAATAATTAAATATAATATATTAACTCATAGTTAGTTTTTTAAACATATGACAACATTTTAAATGGGAGGTGAGATTACACTTGAGTTAAATAGGGTGAGCAAAACTGCTCTCATTTTTACCTTCAATTTCCCAAATCTCACTATACCACAAGCAAGTTAATAATTTCAGTTTCAATTTTGATATTCAATATTATATGATGGCATAAATTCAATTTAGACACATAACTACATATGCTATTTCAACGGGGTTCATGAATTTTAAAATATTTCAAATATACACCCGATCTATTATCTAAATTGAAAAATGAATTTCTGTTCATTGATTCGTTGAGAGATCAGTAAAATGTCAGCTTGGCTTTTACTGATTGATATTATTTTGTGACGTGGCTATCTCAGCAAACATTTATTGCCAAATGAGCGACACAGTGACACATGTCAACCTAACTCCTGACAAGCCCACAAATTCATCATCTCTTTCTCACTTGTCGAACACAAGTGAGAGATTTATATTTGAATTTGAGAGAAAACGTGATGTTTTGAGAGACTAAATGATCAGGAGAGCGTTTGACAAGTGGAAAAGAAGTGATGGGTGTGTGGGCCCGTGTCAGGTGGACATGTGTCGCTCATTTGGCGAAAAATGTATGCTAGGTTGGTGCCGCGTCGCCAATTAATCCTCGTCAGCAAAGCAAAAGCTAAGCTGATATTTAACTGATCTCTCAACAAATCGATGGACAGAAGTCCATTTTTCAATTTAGATAATAAATCAGCTGTATATTTGAAATATTTTAAAGTTCGTATATCCCATTGAAATAACATATATAGTTATGTGTCTAAATTAAATTTATGTCTTACATGATTTATGCCAGATCTTATGGTCTTTTTTGGGCCACTTCACAAGTTCGAGTCCCATCCTCCTTAAAAGGGAATAAGGTGGAGCTTATGGGCCTTCCCGTAGGAAATATCAGTGTTGGTGGCCTGGGCCTAAGGAATTAATACCCAACAACCCTATATGAATATATAGATATCTTTCTCTCAAGTCTCACCAATACGGCAATACCAATATATTTTTGGTCAATTAGTTTGGTCTTTCTCTCAAGTATCAAAACGGAAAAACTCATGTTTTTCTTACTGTCTTCGATGGTCAATGAACCAACGTAACAATGTTCACCCAACAATGATATAAATACCAAAAGAATTTCTCATTGGTCTCATTAACGTCCAATTCCTTACACTTTACTCCAAAATAATTGCTGTCACTCTAAGTCTGTAACCACCAGTCAAACATTTTTATTATTTTCTTACAGGCAATCAAATTCGACCATGAATTCCGAACGTAGAAAATTCACCATCAATCAAATCAGCAATAGTGATTATGCTTGGAAAGTAGAGAATGATAACTTTCATGGTTCATGATAACGAGACATTTGATTTCAAAGCTCGTATAATTTTCATGGTCTACCAGCCTACCTACCATGAACAAAGACTTCTACAGCTAATCCAACACGCAAATGCTTTGAAGTTTCTTTATATACTTTGCTAGCTACTTACTATTCTTGGATTCATCGATATATATTTTATCCTCCTGGAAAAAACAAATTCCTAAGTTGTTGGATTTAGGGATGGCAAAATGACCCACGAGATCATTATCCACGGGTTGCAAGAGAAATGGAAGTCGTTTAATTATCTTGTAATTGTGTCACTAGGGTTTCTTTTTTTTGGCCAGGGAGTCACTAGGGTTTCATTTTTGGTAATACAGAATAGTGTCTGATGATGATGTTGTGTATCAGTGTATGTTGAGATGTTAACATGTGAGATTAGAAGAGGATCCATGTCCTTCTCTACTTACGTAGACCCTTCAACAACCTTCCCAAAATGTTACCAATCATCTAAACTATTAATTTTTCAATTCATACATGTATGGTCTCAATGAGTAATTTTTCAATGTGGTTGTAACACTAGTACATTGCCACGTGGTGTTATTAATCTTCCTATACTATAGCACATGTATATTTGATAATACTATATTCTAAAAATATAAACTCATCGTTTATTTATATTATTACGTATGAATTTGTAACATCATGGTATTAAAGTTGAAAACGTTATTAGTCATTGTAGGTGCACAACAGCACAAGTTTGTTTTCCTAAAGGACCTAAACTGATACCCCAAGTTATTAATGAATACCATGTCCCACTCTACCAACTCAATAATATCCCATTGAATTCGTCAACCCATGCCCATTATTTCTGTTCTTGCACGCTCTTTAAACTCCCTTTGACTCACCAGATCGAGACAAACTGGTTTCCTTCTTCTCCTTCTTCATCTACTCATCTTTCAATTGCATAATAATCTCATCATCTTAAATTCTTGAAATTCGGTTTAAAACTGATTCATCTTCGTCTTCACGTTATGCTTGCTTGCCCTTTTAGGTACCCCTGCAGTTAAAGAGTGCCAAGTACATGAAAACAGCTCTTTAACCCCCTTCTCAAATAAAACAACCCCCACAAATACCAAAGTGAACCATCATCATTTCATTCATTCCTCTCCAAACTATCATGAGCCACAGAAGGGTTCATTCACAAGGGAGCATACCCTTCGCATGGGAGGACAAGCCTGGGGTCTCCAAGGTTACCCACCAAGCATACCCTACAGAAACTGGGTCTCATTCCCTTAATTTTGCATCCCCAACTCCGGCACAACCACCTGAAGACTCTGAGGATACCCCAAAGGTCTTGAATCATCATCATCATGACTACATGAAGATCCCTCTCCCTCCATGCCCGTTAAAGCCTCCGAGCAGAAGCGCGTCGGCCAAGGGACTTAAGTGGCAAGCAGACCCTTTTCTTTTGGCTTACAAAGAGTGCACCAAAAGTAGTAATTTGAATACAGGTAAGTTGGGTACTGAGAATAATAATAAGAAAGGTGTTAGACTAAGTACTGGGTCTAAAGTAAGGAAGAGCAAGTACTCCTCCATGTTTTTGTGCAAGACTTCATGTGATGTTAGAGATGACAATTTTGTAAAACTTCCTCCAATTCCTAGAGACAGAAGTCGCTCTTCCAGATGAAAATTGATGAGTGTTTGTTTCTAGTTTCCAAAAAATGTATCCATCTAGGGCCAAATCAGAATTTTTTATATATGTGATTTCTAGAGATTCATAATCTCACATTACATGGTTATATAACTTGCCAAGTTATCATTCAAAAGAACATATATTTCCTATTTCATATATATATATATATACATATGTATGATTAGTTAATGGTATTAATGTGTTAGAGATTCTATTATGATGTTGATTTCTTCTTTACATAACCTTAGGATTAATACATATGAAGATAATGGATTGAATTGATTGCTAGCTTACACATTGAGCTGAGCTTATGGTCTAATTGTATACTCTTTGTACATAATATATATTAATTGCAGCTACATGTACGGCGATGATAGGACAAGTCTTATGAATATCATTTCAATACCTAGGAGATTACATTTCTTTGTTTAATGTCCACTAAGAAATCTCTCTTAGTCTTTTGGTATTTCTCATCAACTGCATGACGAAAACATACGGGGATCCATGTATGAGATTATATAATTAGAAGGATAATGTGAATACTAATGAATTTATTTGACAAGTGAAGTGTTTGCGAATAAATCCTTATTCCACATTGATACATTAATGGACAAATCATATGCTTACATGTGGCCTGACAAGGACTTATTTGATGCTTTGACTTTCCACGGTTGACTTGGGCAAACCGACCATCCACCTCATCATTCCAGTTTAGCAACGCGCGATCTAAACCCCATCAATGATTCTCGGCATATATCACACTATTTGAGCCGATCACATCTCAACCATCAAGCTCTCCATTGAAACCCGGAGGATCACCACCAAAAGTCTTTGGCTTGGCTCAATGTATGCATCACCTTCCTGATCCGACTAGTCGAAGTAATGATTCCACACTTAAGAGATTTATGGATTTATACATCTTGACTCAGCTCAAATACTCTAGTCCATTGCTATTCTAAAAGGTTTAGATAATATCTCCAACCATACTCAAGTGGCTGTGACTAACCTGGCAAACGAGTCGTGTTTTGCGAGTTTGGGTCAAATTCGACACGACCCGTTAATCTACGGGTGACAAAAACTCCATCCAAAACATGACCCGAAAAATAACGGGTCCAACCCATTTTTAGCTATTAGAATTTAAATAATTAAAAAAAAAACTATATCACTTACCCCTGATCCGGCCTTCTCCGTTCCAGGCTGATGCTGGTAAATATCTAATTTGCAATATAATCACTATATTAACATGTTTAGTTTTGCAAATGCATGGGTCAGAATTTAAAAAAGCCAAATTGATGGGTCAAAACCTAAAACGGTAAAACTGTTAGGTCATATTTTTTGGGCCAGACTAGAAGAGTGGGTTTGGGCTTCTGGGTATTTTTGATTTAATATTTTCTAAGTAAAAAGGAAGAGTGGGCTTGGGGAATCTCACTTCACGGGAGGGATATCTAAAGGGGGATTCTAAAAAAACTCTAATTTCTTTTCCCACCCCACTCAAAATGTTTTGCTTTTAAGTTAATAAAAAAAAAAAACCCGAGAACACGCACCCCACCATCCTCTCCTCACTCCCTCCCTCCCTCCCGACTTTGACAAGAATATTCATGGAACTCACTGTTTATGGCGGATCTCACGCCTTTGCATACGCGAGAACCAAAACACTAAGTACGAATATGGATTTGGGCCGATTAAATGGACTTGGGATACGTAAGAACTAAAGCCCAAACTTTAAAGGTGATGCCAGTTCAAGTCCAGATTATTTAAGAGATCATGACTAGCATCTGGCCTCCTCTGATGAAAGAGATCATGACAATTGTATAGGGTGTTCTTTTTGTTTTTATCTCTACTGAATAGGATTACTTAACAAACTCACCTTTAAATCTTGGTGCAAACATGAAATTTTAGATATGTAATTAACTAGTTAACCAATTGTAATCGCTACGAACATGGAGACTAGAGCTCAAATTCGAAATTATTTTGATTCATCCCCGTGAGAATTGTGAAAACATTTGACTCTTTACTGTTTCCAATATAAAAAATTAGTCAATCAAATAATAGATAGTAAATGGTGTTTTTTCTTCTAATAAATAATTAGGAACATTATTGCTGCATATGCGTGAATAGATGGTTTAAATCAATAATGATTACAATAATTCTTGTTTTATTCCCTAAATTCTTTTCATCAGGTTATTTGTTTATGGCATTGATTTTTGAAAATACTTTTATTTAGTAACACTTTTATTGAAAGCATTTCTGCTGAGAAACACAAACATATTTTTATAAGAACAAATGAACAATGCTTGGGTCCTCTTGTTTGAGGACCAACCTTGTTCTCAATCCTCATGGCCAATTAAATGAGTTTTACTATAAGAGAGAAAAGAAAGTTGCGATGGTGTACCTCATCATACGCTCATTTGATTGGCTATAAAGACAAGGTTGGTCCTCAAACAGGGTAGAGATCTCATGTCCCCAAATCTCTATGTCCCTCCTTGTCTCCTCTCACTTATTTTGAAAAAATATATATTTTATATTTTCAAGTAAAACAAGAATTACGAAAAGGCCCTCAAAATCTATAAGAGGGGACAATGAGAGACATGAAATTTGTGCACATGAGATCTTTAACCCCCTTAAACATGATGACCCAATTATTGCTTTTTTTATAAAAATTCTAAGTGATTCATACAAAAGCACTTAGAAATGCTTCATGAGAAAACACATTCTCTTCTAAGCACTTTTGACAATTCTAAAAGGAGCGTCAAACGAAATATTATTAGAATTGAAGTGTATTAAAAATTTAAAATTCTATTTTGTTCATGTTTTGAAATCTATACAAAAACCTCATCTAATGTCAAGTCAAACAAATCAAAGAATAGAGTGGTGGTATAATATTCCATTTATACTTTTAAACTTGAGGGGTTCTTGGTATTAAATTAATCTCCAAGCGACATCTATATAAAGTAGGGATGTACGAAATAATATTATTTGGTCACGAAGTACAACATGTATTGAATTTTATTTTATTTTTTGGTTGAGAATATATTGAGTTTTAAATTTAAAGAAGAGAAGGACACATATATATCGGAAAAAAGTTATATTAGGTGTTAGCAATGGATCTCCTCAATAAACTATAATTTGGGTTTTACTTTCCTTTATAATTGTTAATTTGTTATGACTTACAAATACAATCTTAGAAAAAAATTGGCTTTCTTCTCCTTAATTTTTTTTTTTTTTAAATTTGGAGGAGGATGTCACTTGGGAATTCAATTAGTTAATTAGCTGGTTGATCTTATGATCCCCTTTAGGCCTCATTTACCACTATGTTAAGTTTTTCCTTCAACCCAAATTATACCTTAAAATCCTTTGAAAGTCTACAACTCAACAACTCTAAAATAACATCATTTGATGTGTTCCGAAGGAAGGGAAATTGTCGCCACATATATATTTTCAATTTGATAACTCATAGTAACAAAAATATTGTTAGTAAAATTTGCCTCATGAAAATCATAAGAACTTTGTATTTTGTATACTTGTGAGGGAAGATAGTGGATATCATGAACGAACCAAATAATACGCCAAGAAAATTTACCATCCTTAATTAATTTTAAAAAACAAATTTTGAGTTAAGAGGTAACTAGCTATATCCCACCTAAAAAACTAAAAAATTCTAAACAAAGAACTAATAAAAAAACATCATCTACTTTCAGCCACAAAGTTGAATAGAAACCTTATACTAACTCACTAAAAAAATGTTTTGACCAAGATGCTTACAAAGCCATCGTTTTCATCTAGCTTGTAGAATAGACACACCCTTGATCTTCCTTTAATAGATGCTTGTTCAAAGAATCTAAGTTACTGTTACACCTTTTTTTTTTTTTTTTGTAATTTCGACTTGTTCTAGACTTCTATATGTGTCATAGCCTCATAGGGTAGAAAAATATAGTTCACCATAAAAAAGTAAAAAAATAGAAACATTAATTATAGGTTATGTTTCCTAGTCTCATTATTTCTTAGATTCTTGGTAATGGTAAGTACGTTTTGATTTACGTACGTACTTGATTCTGATTGAAAATAGTGACTGATTTGTTTGACTACAAAGACTTTTTATATATATATATCTGTCATACAAATCATAGGTAGTCGAAGGCTTGTAGCATTGTAGTTATCTATCATATTCATCTTTAGAATACTACCTTCGATCACATGATGCCTATAATTTTTCTTTCTCAATGGAATTAATGGTGCAAAGAATGTCCAACCAGAACTTGAAGAGACTTTGTACTAAATGTATTTTTATACATTTAGCTCTAGGGATCAATCAATCTATTTTATTCTTTAAGCATGTTGGTATTTTTCTCACTAGTCGAGAAGATAGTGAAAGATCTTTATGTATATTAATATTCATTAATATATTTATAGGAAACCAAGCTTGATATGGTCATGCAACATCTTAAATACTTAAAAATGTCCTCTCTTTCAACGTTATAAAATAAAAAACAAATTTAGATTATTTAGGGGCGGCAATCAAGTCGCATTGTGTCATGTTCACTCGGATCGTGTGCCATTTCATGTTCGTGTCCGAGACTATTCAATCCTAAATTCCTAACCTAATTGGTTTAAATATAAATCATGTAAAATGACTTGATATTATGTTGTTTATTAATTGTGTTGTATTTTTTTTTATCAATTAATTGTTGTCCATAAGATTTGAACTTAGAACCTACACGAATAGAAGGGGATTGTGTTATCCACTAGACCAAATGGTCATTAATAATTGTATTGTATATAAAAAGATCTATATGTCACCAATGACCATTTAGTCTAGCAGATGGATCCAATCTCCCATTAAGAGGATTTCCTAAATTCGAATCTTATGGACGACAATTCCTAATTATTTTAGATCCACATGTCTTTAGCATAAAGTTTTTTTATTTTTAAGTCACACTTTGTTATTTATTATAGAGAAACTTAGAGTCAAATTCATTTTATGAGTTTTTCTTAAACCAAGACCGGTAGTAATTTAGGGTTTTTAATTAAGTCATTTTATTTTTCTTCTTTGACGACTTTATGCTAGGTTTTAACTCCAAGATTTTGGGCTCCGCCCCCAAAATCTTGAAATTAAAACATAACATGTAGCCTCTATAAACCTCAGTCTAGACCCTAAGAGCGGAAATATCCTTCAAATAGAGAGAAATACCCATCAAATAAAAGAAAATTTTATTATGAATTTAAAAAAATTTCTTATAAATTAAAAAGATATTTTTTTTTTATGAATTAAAAGAATTTTCTTATAAATTATTATGAATTAAAATGATTTTCTTATAAATTATAAAACACCCCACAATTTCTATCTAAAAACTGTTTTTCTAAAGGAGCTAAGTCTAATTATCTCTTAATTATATGATCCTCATGAAATAAAAATCTAACTTATCCAAATGCTAGAAAAATTAAGAAAAAATGTATAATTCTATAAAAACTCAAACAATAATATATCAAGAAATTAATTAATGCGAAACATCTAAAAATGGTAATTTTCTTCATACAATATCATGTAAATTGGACTCTCGTACCATAATTGAGTTATTCAAATTTAATAATAATTCAACTTATTTATAATATAATAAAATACTCTAAAATCTTGTTTTTCAAAGATTTTTAACTGAAAATCTAGTTAAATAAAAAATTAAGTTCAAGCTCAATTTGTTCGTGTATGCATGAGCTGAGTCAAAAAAAATACACTACCGAGTACTTGGTAGCCTGCCGAGAGTTTGGTGGATGCAGATGCATCCTACATATGCATATGTATCCTGTATCTACATTTGCATCCTGTATATGCACATTTTTAGGTTGCAGATACATCTTTTTAGATTGCAGATACATCTTTTTAGGTTACAGATGACATGTTTTAAATTGCAAATGCATGATTTAGGTTGTATATGCAACTTTTAGATTACGTAGATGCATCTGCCGAGTGCTTGGTGGACAATTTGTGCGTCTATTTAATTTTTGGGCCGGTTGGGATTTAGATTAAATTTCTTTCTCATTTTGCATTTCTAATTAAAACACCCATTTTAATAATTAATATTTGTAAGTTGTGTCATTTTCTGGGTTAATATTAAGGAATGGGATCAACACTGACTCGTAATTTCAAGTTAGCTTCGAAAGTCATAATAATATGTCGCGTAGAAAATTGTCCCCTCCAAAAATTATAAATTTGATTCTTTTATTAAAACTTACGTAGAAAGCAATCTTCCAATCTCACACACTTCGGGCCTGTTTGACACTGGTTTTTAGAAGCACTTTTATTTAGTAGCGCTTATGTTAAAAAACACATATAAATTTTTATAAAACTTTTAAGTTGTTTATGTAAAAGCATTTGAAAGTGCTTCTTGAGGAAGCACCTGTCAGGTGCTTCTCAAAAAACTCATTAGAAGCGCTTTTATAACTCAGAAATACTTCTAATTATTTTTGTCAAACGATATCAAAAGCGCTTTTGACAATTTTAAAAGCAGTGTTAAACGGGTCCTTCATCGTGCATGTGAGAGTGCTAGTAAATTAACCTACTACTACCCATTTGGGGATTCTTAGATTTAAGACCAAATAGTAGAATGACTATTAGATTTAACCCAAGGATTTTTTGTTCAGTTAATTAGAAGTAGGTCTAATTTTGGAGGGTCATTCGGATTAAAACCATGTAGTAATTTAGACTTGTACTTAAATCCAATTTTTTAGGCTAATGTCCAAAAAATAGACTTGTTAAAATTTTTGACTCATATTATCTTTTAAAATTAAGATAATTAATATGAATTAATTTTAAAAATTATGAAAGATAATATCTGTTAGGACATTTTTAATTTTTACATTTTTTAATTAAACATTCAAGATTACCTAGTTTTTATGTTTTATAATTTAAAATAATAAAAGATAATATCCGCTTAAATTATACAAATATCAAAAAAATGCATTAACCCACAAAATCGAAAATAATCAAACAAGTAAAAAAAAGTATATATTGGTACATTTCAATTGTACCAATACCTAGGTTTATATATATATATATAGTAAAACCCTTATAAATTAATACTATGGGGACTAAAAAATATTATTATTTTAGAGGGGTTATTTATATATCAATAAATGAATAATTTATTAATTTATTGATAAATGAATATTTATTAATTTAAAAAGAGTTTTTTTTTTGTTCATGTATTATTATTTTTTGACAAAGATACATGTATCTTATAAATAAAAACAAAGATACATGTATGACTTCAATTAAATGGACGTTAAGAACTAGAAGATCAAGTGATTTCAAGATAAGTAAGTGTAATATTCAAGATAAGTACATATACATTATGCCAAATGTGGTGCATGCATTGCAAAAGATTAAGGGAGGTTCAATTTGGTTTAGGTACAAATTAAGAAAAGATAAACGACTTTAAAAGCATATTTTGAGAAATAGCTGAATTGAGAAAATAGAAATTGTTAAGTAAAAAGTTCCTTAATATGTATTATGAATTTTTATGTGTTATTTATTTTATGTGTTTCATTAATTATTAATTTATATATTCACTGGGCCCTAAAGGATTTTAAGAAAAATTATTATCTTATGTATTTAACGAGGTTATTATTTTAGTACACTGACCCGAGTTGGAACCAGAAGATTTTATTATTTAACCAAGGTTATTAATTTATCGAATATTCATTTATAGGGGTTTTACTATAGGTACATTTCAATTGTACCAATACTTGGGTTGGTATATATATATATATATACATATTCGATTAAGTGCGTACATGATTCGAAAGCTCGGTTTCAGTCGCCGATCGCTCGGCCATGCTGCTTCCTTCCTCGAGTTTTAAGGGTAAATCCTCATATTTTTACCTCATCTCCTCCTAAGGTATATAATGAGTTTGGTGGAAGCGTTATGTTAGGGTTTAGTTCTGATATTTTTTCGGAATATCACATTTTCAGAACTTTCAAATAAAAATTCAAAATTTTCAAATAAAAAATCAGAATCTTCACGCTATATTTTGTTTTTTTAGTACAATAATGTTATACTTACCACATTTTTATACCACAATTTCATATCATCTTACATGGCATTCATACATTGAACACTAAAAATTAAAAATTAAAACCTAAAAAAGAAAAAGGAAATATCCTTCTAGTAAAATAATGACACATCAGGTGGGATACAAATGTGGGAAAAAAAATATGGGACAACTAGCATTACTGTTTTTAGTATAATAGCACGTATATAATATCTTAGTGGTGGGGATTAATCTTTGGACCTCATCCAACATGGTGAGAATAAATGTCACTACCACACACACACACACACACACACACACATATGATATACATATATATCATGTTTGAAATTTTAAATATGATAAACTCAAATATTTAGTAATTACACAATTGTTAGGATAGCCTAGTTAGAAGCGTCGTAGAATTGTCTCATCTTCAATCTCTTATCCCTTTAGCTAATAAAAACAAACAAAAAAAATAATAATAATTACACGTACAAAAAATGTGGGTGTTTTTGTTAGCATTTATGTTATTATGATACATATATATTTATAATATATATATGTTTATATTATGCATGTGTATTTGAAACAAATAACAAATTAATGAATTATATAGTAGAAAACTAAGTAAATGATATATATTAATATAAATACATAATAAGTTGACATAATTTTGAAAATATCGAATTGGAATGCCTTCGAAAAATTTTAGAATTTTTCGGATCGGAATTTACAGAAACATTTCAATTCCAATCCTTTTTTTTTTTTTTTTTTTTTTTTTCAGATTTTGAATTTGATTTGGGCATTCTAAAATTAGAAAATTTCGAATCAGAATCGGTCGAATTCGAATTTTCTAATCCAAATCACACTCTTACTTCTAAAGATGTGATTGAGAACTACTAAGCAAGTTCCTAGAATCAAGGAGGATCCAAATTATTGAAAAAAATTATATATTTTGCACTATATCTTTGGCATGGCCAATTTTGTTACTTTTGTATATTTTTGTAATTGAATCATTGGAGTTGTTACTTGTCACACAAACGTGGATCACTTAACATTTCTAAACCTGAAAAGGACATAATCAAAATCTTAGGCCTTTGATAAGAGATCGAATTTGAACCATAATTCATCATAATTAACAAAAGAATGGCTAATTTTTAATTTGCAGTTCTGGTCAAGTAGGCTTAAACAATGATTAATTGTGATCCCAAATTAGGATTGTAAATTGGCTCGATACAGCTTGAGTTTGTATCGAGTTCGGTTTGAGCTTGATTCGTTTAAGCTCAGCTTGTAAAAAAACAAGCTAAGCCGAGACTCGCTCGTTTAAGAAACAAGCCAAGCTTGAGCTTTGGTATGTTCGGCTCAAAAAGCTCGTGAGTAGCTCGTATTTTCCTATGAGACAACTCGTGAACAAAGTTTGGCTCGTTCGTTCGAATTATAAAGCTTAGATATTATATTGAATAGTAATATATATTAAAAATTAAATATATATTGTCCAACTGCAAATTTTCTTCCTCTTGAAATTTGGAAAATAAAACAACTTTTGAAAGAGGTAGCATTGGATGAATGTGATTACATGTCTTAGATGTCTAAGAAGATTTTTGAGTGTGAAGTTTGATAAGTATTGGGGAGATTGCAATCTGTTAATGGTTATGGCAGTAGTTTTAGATCCTCAATACAAGATGAAATTTATTGAATTTTGTTTTCCCAAAATTTATGTAAGTTATGATGTTGAGAAAAATATCAAACTTGTGCATGACTCTTTTTATGAGCTTTTGAAGAATATGTTGTTGTTCATGGTTCTAAAGAAATTTGCAATTCTTCAAGTGTTATTGGTGTTGGTGGGAGAAAAAGCATGACAAAAAGTAGAGTTGAGTTTGATCTTTGGGCTCAACAAATGGATACAATTGATTTTATTAAATTTGATTTGGATGTTTATCTTGAAGAAGGTCAGTATGTATGCTCAAGTGAGATGGATTTGAAATTTAATGTTTTGAATTGGTGGAAGGCAAGTACTCTTAAGTTTCGAATTTTTTCAAAGTTGGCACGTGACATATTATCTATTCCCATCTGCACAGTTGCATCTGAAGCTACATTTAGTGCTGGAGGGAGAGTTATTGATCAGTATAGGAGTTCTTTGAAGCCAACTACAGTAGAAGCTTTGGTTTGCACTGCAGATTGGCTACACTATGATTTTGGAATTTCCAAGCCATTAGAGGTAAAACAATTATTTTCATTATGTTTTCATTTTTTTTCATATAAATTTTTTTTTTAATTTTTCTTTCTTTGTAGGTTGATGAAGAATCTATGCAAAAAGTTTGCTTGAATGGAGGATCTTTTAATGATAAGCTCAAAAAGTTGTTGGGAATGACGTATCAATTATTTTTTTTTTTCAATAATTGTTTGTTGCTTTTTTATGATTATTTGTTGAAAATTTGTTTGTTTTTGGAAGTGTTGTGTTTTGTATCTTTTGCTTGTCCCTCCTTTTTCATATCTTATATGAGAGTTTGTTATTTTTATTTCCTTGTTTGTTTTTATATTGTTTGGTTTTGAGATTTTTACTACCTTATGTCTCTTTGTCTCTTTTTTAATGAGAATTTTTGTAAGTATTATATTATGAATGTTTAGATAGAAATCAGATTTTTTTAATATTTTTTTTAAATTGTAGATAATAAAATACCTTAGATAAAATTATATAAAAAAATTCGATATAGCTCGAGTTCGTATCTGGTTCAATTTTTTTTAGCTTGTTCAAGCTCGGTTCGTATAAGAACTAAGCTAAGCCAAACTCAAGCTCGAAAAATTTATAACAAGCCAAATTTGTGCACAGTGGTATTCGACTTAGCTGGGCTTAGATAAAATTATATAAAAAAATTCGATATAGCTCGAGTTCGTATTGAATTTAATTTTTTTTAGCTCGTTTGAGTTCGGTTCATATAAGAACTAAACTAAGCCAAGCTTAAGCTCGAAAAATTTATAACAAGCCAAATTTGTGCACAATGGTATTCGACTTGGCTGAGCTTATTTACACCCCTATCCCTAATGGCAAAGTGGAATACGTACCCAACTTTGTAGCTATTTATTTAATTGAAAGAAAATTAAATCAGCAACCAAAATCAAACCTCCACTTGGACTGTGAAGCATAGGGCAGGCGCCAATTAACTTGCATGGGTCTTGGGGACCCCATTTATATGGTGCAAATTAGCTGTGGACCGTCAAATAATTAATTGTGCCCATATAAAATTCAATTTAAATTCAATGTGAAGTGAAATTGTATGCATATATCTAAGAGGATATCTAGAAACATCGAACCTTACCCATTAAATTTGAATAAAATATGGGTAGGCAGAGAGTGACAGGGTCTCATTATATGGGCATCAACGACTGCAGGAGTGACACGTGTTCATTTTCTTTGGGATGAAAAATGAGTATTTGGGGTTTTAAAACTTATAAGTGAAGAAAGAAAGGGACAGGGGAGACAGTGAGACACCTTCATGCCCTAAAAAATAAAACATGAAGAATACTCATGCCTTTTTAGAAATGATTTTAATTAATGGGTTCCAATCCATATCTACCCCCACTAAATCAAACCGGGCCATCTAGTCTTGCAGTCAAGCTCAATTAAATACGTACTCTACGTGCAGGCTGCAGCTAGATCGCTGTGGTGAAGTATAAAATAGTAGTAATATTAATATACAATTTGACTATGGAGGTTTATTAATAAATCTCTATAAATAATTATTCTAAGTACTTTTCAGTTTTCGTATTTTTCTTATTCATAGTTTCTATACTTGGGGTTAACTTCTTTAATTAATAAATTACTCTAAAGACTTTTAATTACTCTCAATTTTGACCGTCCATCATCCTTAGGGTGCGACCGACCGTTTAATAGTTTTTGCAACTCTAAATTTGCATCAAGATTTTCTTAAGTCCACTCTACCTAGCTAACTAAGAATTTTCACCACCTTTAAATATTTTTTCTAAGCCGCTTTACCTATTGGGCAATTGAGTTGCTATTGACCATGCATCTGATAGCTTCACGTGGAAATCAAGATGATAACGTGTCATATAGTTCAAGTTAGTTCCTTGCAGGAGTAAACAAGGCCAATTAGGGTTACGAGCTCTAGCTTATAGGGCTGGAACACAGACAAACTTAACATAGTGAGGTGTCCTCTCAGTTTCACATTTCGTAGCTCATCAGAAATATACATGCATGCATGCAATACAAAAAGAAGCTAGCTAGCTAGAGGGTTATTTACTGTGCATGTTGTTATTAAAATACATACTTTTTGAATTAAAAGGTAATTAAAATGGGGTGACGATAGCACCCCTTTTTTTGTCATGCACTGATTGGATTATGTCATTGATCACAACTTCTGACCCCCTTCTCATAAAGATTAAGAAAAATAAAAACTTGTGGCCCCTTCTTTTCCTAGAAATATAATATTAAAGTCATTAATCACTTTATTTTTACTAAAGCTCTCATCTTATTTGCACTTAATCCAAAACCAATCAATTCTAGTAGAGGAAAAGTGAGTAAAGTGATGTACTTGCTTGAAATTGAAATTTGAATATCGAAAGAGACACATTCGGTACATGTGGTGACTCCTGTCCATGAATTAATTTTCCTTATATTTTTTTGGGATATATTTTTAATGGAAATTTCTACCATCATAATTCTGAAAACAATGTATGATTAAGATGTATAATTATTGGTTAATATAAGAATTACTAATTTGATTTAGTAACTATTATATTAATTAATAATAACATTAATGCTATTACCCTTAAAAAACTTCCTATATCCTAACCAATGATGAGAGTACTATCACAGATCAAGATATATCGGGTCATTGAGAATTGATTTTGAGTTTGATAGGCGATCGAATTTTATATTGTTTAATTACGTGTTTGCTCTTAAGGACACAACACATAAAAGGAGCATGTTGAGAGTACTATACATTCCACATCAGTTAAATAAACCTTGCATAATAGAATATAAACTCTTAAATATCTCCACCCATTAGGAATTGATAATAAATTTGATGCTCCAATTTCTTCAACCATGTATTTATTTATATTCTTACATAAACATATATTAATCAACTCATTGGTTGCGCTTAAATTTACTATAGGCATATATATTTAACAGTTAGTTGTTGTAGTATATTTACTAATCATAATTGATTATATTAAACCCTAAATTAAAATGAGATCGAATCTCTATAATATAAGTGAATCTCATTTTTTTTTCTTCTTAATAAATAGATTTCATTTCTATGGTATTGAGAGAAATCTCACATTGAAAATGTGAGAGTCTTACTAGTGGCTTATAAGGGTTTGAGTTACTCCTCTCATTGCCAATTGGTTTTTGAGATGGATGCCTATATTTCTTCATGTTATTAAAGCAGGTTATCCACGTGATGCGCCTAACGGCCACACGTGCTCCCACATCACCTAATTAAATTGTCCACGTGTTAGGTTTAAATGACATCATACGTGTGAGAGCGTGTTGAGAGAAATTTTACATTAAAAATGTGAAGGTTTTACTAATAGCTTATAAGGGTTTAAATTACTCTTTCCGTTGCCAATTAATTTTTTAGATAAATATTTAGATTTCTTCATATAAAATTCTTTTGAGCGAATAAATAAATGTTATATATGTTTATCAACACATTTTATGACAAATTTTTGAGATCCAATAGTTCTTTCACGTAATATCAAAACTTTAATTCTAGAAAGTTTTGAGTTCCTCTCTCTCTCTCTCTCTCTCTCTCTCTCTCTCTCTCCTTATATAGAGCGAGACACACTCGTAAAATTAGTGTTAGTTTTATATCCATTATCAATCTACACATGAATGTATCATTGTTAAGAATCTTAACTATTCAAAAAGTGAAATCCTAGAAAAGTGATAGACTATCGCTTGACTCATGATTTTGGCATCTCGATTTTATACCCAATAAAGGAAGCAGTATATATGTTTGAAAGACAATATTAACCTTCAGAATATCCATTTGCAATTTATTCTTTTATGACAAGATTCGTTGGTAAATTTCATACGTCTACATTACATATTAACATAATGGAGGGGGCATTATGGTCTTTTCATGTTTCTCCATTTCAAGGTCGTCAGTGCTCTCGTGCATATCAAAAGAGGTCCATCACATATAAAATAAGTACTTCCGAAAGCTAAAGCGAACGATATAAATACGGAAAAAATCTAGCATCACATTGGCACAAGTTTCAGGGCTTTGCACGCACCATTATATATATAAATATATATAGATATGTCGATCGACATTAATTATAACTTAGTTATAAACTTATATATGAAAGTGGAGCTTCAATAAACGATCGACCTTGGTATTACCAAACAATAACAAGCTACAAAATGCCTTCATAAACAAACATTAATTGCCTAATTTTTTTACAGAACATATATATAATAATATATAATAGCCCCAGGTTTTCCACACGAAAACCATCATTTTCCAAACCCACTTTGATTTTTTTCTTTGTTGCAAAAATCACCATAGCTAGACGTACCCCAACATTTACTTTAGCAGCTTTTTATATATAATTAGAGAGAGAGAGAGAGAGAGAGAGAGAGAGGTGCATGGCTCCTTGTTGATCTCATTTTAGGAAAATTAATGGGTTTGTTATGAATTATGATAATAATAATAATATTAATTATTAATATTATTATAGGTCTAAATTACGTAATTAATGATGGGGTTTGTTCCGAAATAACGGTATTGCATGGCCATGCAGGAGACAAGTGCTGCAGTTGCCGGAAAACCAAAATTTGACGGATGTCCGACAACTTCTGTCGGAGCATCGTGTGTTCGGACCGGAGCCTATCGTTTTCCGTCCGTACCCGCTGAAAATGGAACAGGACAACCCGCAACCGGTTGCTAAGTTCCCGGTTCTGAACCCTAAGCCCGGTCACCTGGTTCCTTAGGTTTTCTAAGTGCTTTTGCTTTCGCATCCGCGACCGCCTCGCCGACTCCCGGTTCGATATCATCCGCCTCCGCTTCCGCTCGTCCACCACGTAAACCGTCCGGTTCGAGTCATCATTTGAACCGGACGGCTTTGGGTTGGGCCGGTCTGGGCCGTCATCCGAACCGGAACTCGAAATGACCGGTTTGGGGGATTGGGCAGCAATATTGGCCGAGCTAGGGTTGGGCATGATGAGGGGTTTGGTGGATTGGATGGGTGGGGTGGGACCGAAAAGTTCCGGGCAGTCGACCCACGGCGTGAAGCCGCCGTCGAAAGCCGGAAAATGGAAGAGGGGGTCGGAGGGCAGCATGGCGGGAACAGTAGACAACATGACTACCTGCTTCAACAACTCTCTCGATTACTAATGGTGGGAGGGGGGAGGAGGAAAGGGAAGAAACGAAGCGTAGGGGCCTCTTATTTATGGCCGAACATTGGACCGCCATACGTAATTAATTCATGAACCAAGGGTATTTTCGTCACAACATGTATTATTCACCAAGCCGTGTATGTACAGGGCTTAGCTTTTGAGTCAGGTGGCACTATGTGGTGTGGGCCGTGGGGGCTTATATCATATTTTTAAGCTCCAACTTTTTAAAGGGCGGACGTACCTTTGGTGGGTCCCGGAAACGGATTTGTTTTTCAAGCTTAGTCAGTAAGAAACAACGAGAGTAGTTGGGTTCCACTAGGGACACGTGTCGATACCCCATATGAGGAGCGTGCAGAGAGCCAATAGCTTCGAGGGTTGCTGTGTGGAGCCAAGTTTGTGGCTCACCAAGCCGATTGTTCATTGATCAAAATATGTATTTTATAATTTTTGTAATAATTATTTTGGAAGTACCAACCAGTGAAGAACACTACAAAGTGACGTACCCCATTTGCTTTTCTTTTGTGTGGGCTAAAATAATATTTTAGGGGGTAAAGAGGGTTCAGACGCACAAGGAAAATATGGTATTTTAAAGGGGGGAAATAGTGTAAAAAAAGATCGTGACAGGCCTGGTTATAATTTAATTTTGCGTGAATTATGGGCCAACTAAACAAATTTAATAGAAGATGAATTGGGTTGCTTTCGAATTACAGTAGAAAAAGATCTAGAATCATTATGTTACGTACATGCTTGCGTTGACGAGATATTGATGGTAATTATTGTTATTGATCGAATGATCGATCTCTTTTTTTTTTTTGGCCAAAGATTGGTCGATCTCTAGAACAAAGGAATGTAATTAAAGTTGGGGGTTCCTTCATAGGATTCATTATATGATGAGAATAAGATTCATGAGTCGATCTCAAGGTTTCTGGAGTAGGGGAATCTGAGGGAATTGGAAAAGTAGTCGTGAAAGAAAAAGGGACAAAGCAATAAGATATAGGGAATACTAATTTTACACTCTAATTAAACATCTCTTACAGGTAAAAGTTAGAATATCAAATTCAAAATTATTTAGTAATAAGTAAAGATGTTCATAACCAGGTGTGAACTACATTCAGGCTACACATGGTAGCCTTTGTGTGAAAATACTAATATTATGTATGTTTAGCCCAAAAGTTTATATATAGCCCACCAAAATAAGAGTTATTTAATCTAATTTATTGAATTTTTAGAAATACTCTAAAATTAATTAGTTAATAAGTTAACACGAAGTTAACCACTTTTTGGACCCACCAAATGATGTAATATCATAATATGAACCATTTTTTTTTTTTTGCCCCACTTCAAAGATTATCTTTATAAAAAATCTTCTAAATCAGAAGTATTTTAGCCATTTGATTATAATAACAATTATTTATATGATTCGAGACATATTGTTCATTTATTTATTTGATCATAATTAGATTACCAAATAGTTTCTAATTTGGTTGATTTTTTCTCAATGATAATTTTTATTTGAAATGAGGCCTAAATAATGGACGATTCAAATTATGAAATTAGGTAGACCCAAACGAATGATTATGTTTGTATTAACTTGCTAACCAATTAGCTTTAGAGCAATACTCATTGAGTTTTAACCAAATTTTTTAATTTTTAACTCATAAGTTAGCCCAAAAATTTACATATAACTCATCCAATTTTTTGTTGTTGCATTATTTATGTTTGTTATTAATAAATATTTATGTATGTTAAATTTTGTTAAAAATGGAGTTTGATTTATAAAATTTTATTTAGACCTTATAATTACTTTTAGGAAGGTTATAGTATAACTGTATCTAGAGGGAAAAAAATAGTCATTAAACTTATGGTAATATTATAGCCAGCCCTCCCACCCTTCTCAAAATTTCTGGCTATGCCCTTGTTCATAACATCATATGTTACAGTGAAAAATATAAATTCTCAACAGGAAATGTTTTTCCTAACATTACATTTATGCCTCTTCGGAAAAGTGCAAATTAATAGCATTGCTATTACTGCGGTTATAACTGTGTTTGCACTCCCCAATGAAACTGAAGGAATTTATACATCCATCCCAAAATCAATTGGTAATAGGAAAAATAGTTCAAACCCTTATAAGCCACTATGCAAGGCCTCACATTATCGATGTGAAATCTTTCTCTCAACACGCCTCCGCACGTGTGGCGTCACTGAAGCCTAACACGTGGATATTTCATATTGAGTGATGTGGGAGCACATGTGGCCGTTTGATACAACACGTGGATAGTATGCTTTGATACCATGAAAAAATCTAGGCATTCATTCCAAAATGAAAAAATCTAAGCATCAATTCCAAAATGAAAAAATCTAAGCATTCATCCCAAAATCAATTGGTAATAGTAGGAGTAGTTCAAACCCTTATAAGCTACTAGCAAGGCCCTCACATTTTTTATATGAGATTTCTCTCAACATGTCCCCGTACGTATGACGTCATTTAAGCCTAACACGTGAAAAATTTATATTGGGTGACGTGAGAGCACGTGTAGCCGCACCATGATACCATGAAAAAATCTAGGTAGACTTCCTTTTCAAAACCAATTGGCAATATAAAGAGTAGCCTAAAGCATTATAAGCCACTATGCAAGACCTCACATAGTCAATGTGAGATCTTTCTCTCAACAGAAACATTGTTAATCCTACATACCTTAAGCATACGTTCAACCATAATGGTTCAAAAATGTAAATTGGAAGTGCTAATAGCAATCTCTTAACATACATACTTAGGGCGTGTTTAGCAATGCTTTTGGAAGAGTAGAACTTTCCAATAGTCAAAAGCGATTTTCTTTGCATTTGACAAAAAAAGTTAAAAACGCTTTTAAGTTATAAAAACACTTGAAAAGACTTCTTGAGAAAGCACCTAGTACATTTACAAAAAGCACTTCCAAGTACGTATATTTACAAAAAGAGCTTCTAAGTATATTTACAAGAATCACTTTTAAGTATGTATATTTACATAAAACGCTTCCTGTAAATTTAGGGCTCCCTACAAAAGCACGTACTTCTAAACATGCCTTAAAGTTGCACATGCATCTCTTGGCTATAGATAGAAAAATGTGGTACTTGTGTTACATGTAACATTATTTTATGGGTGGAGCCTTGCTATTTTAAATTTGTAATATTGGCGATCAAATAATTTGATAGTTTAGAAGTGCCAGCAATATTGTTAGCTTGTTACCAGCTCATATACTACTCCATGGACATATTGTAATGTTATGTCCTTCCTTATAACTAATTAGTTGGTTGGGCAAATGTCTTTCAGTTGATTTCTTAATGGCAAAGCTGCATGCAGCTGCTCTGCTCACAGCTTTTGTTGTTTGTGAGAAAGTAATGGTTGTAAGGGAGATCGATCTAGCTAGAGATATCAGCTTTTGAGATTTGCATCTCACATCTTCCTTGTTTATTTCTAAGACTTGGAAGTAGGCCTCATGTGAATGATAGATAGATACCCTTTAAAGAAAAGATGGTCTAGGCTATTCTTTGCTAGTAGTGAATGACACAAAGCAAAAGAAAGATACGCATTTGTTGTTTGGTAGAATATGTCACAGTGCTTCCCCTCTGGGCGTTTATATAGGGCAGTGGCATGGGTTGCCTAGGCTGCGACATATTTGGCAGAAGAAAACAAAGTTGAGAAAAGCAATCCATTTGGAGGAAGGGAGAAAAAGCCAAGTAATACCAAAACAATTTAAAAAGAAATATAGTTGATGATGAACAAGAAAAAGAAGGACATTTGAAAGGATTGCTTTTGCTTTTTTTGGATAGAGCCCTAATGGCGGGCCACAATCCGGTTCTTGACCATGTCCATCACATGGGATTAGTATCCAAGCTAGGAATCTTTATTCTTTAGTTATATATTTGTACGAAAGCCGGTTGATAAGTCCAACATCTCCAAAACCCATTAATGATTCCAACAATTTATCTCCAAAGTTCATACACATTTTACATATATTAATATTTGTCTCAGTTTTGCAATTTAAATTGTCTAATTGGTATATACTTTGGCATTACAATAGTATGGTCTAATTCTTCATATACATGTCGATGATTCTAACAAATTCGGTGTGAAAGTATAAATAAACTTAAATGTAAGTCACTTTTTCTAACATAGTGGACTTTACAAATTGACGTACATGCATATAGATCAAAGTGTTATTGATCAGGACAACACTATCATGTCTTAGGGGATGAAAAAGTGTCCTATAGGACACCATAGGACCACCAGCTGTTGCAATGGAGCCGCTAATTAAAGCAGGGTTTGGACCTCACAGGGAAAGGTATCCATGGAAATATTGGAGACTTGGAGCATTTTGTTCAGACAATCTTTTCACTGATCTTTTGCTTTTTTCCTTTCCTATCTCTCATGTACCCTTATCAGCAGTCACCATATAAGATTGTTGCCTGACCATGAAATGCTTCAAATATATTTGTGTTCATTAGTTTTTAAAAACCCATTTAATTTTGAATTAATTTGGGGTCAACTTTAATTAGTTGTAATCAATAAGTTAAAAAGGATTTGATAATTTCTGGGTAGTACTGTTAAAAAGCCTCATATATATTAGTCTCCCAAATTCATGGTTGTTGCAATTGAAAAACCCTTCTAATATTGAATTAGTACTAAGCATATGACCTAATTTAGATAACAAATTGGGCAAAAAATGAGACACCGGACATGGTTGAAGGAGTATGGGCATAATTAAGCCAACATAAAATCTGCAACTTACTGTCACCTAAATGAATTTGGTCGAATAAATTATATCTTTCTCCATTCGATGGTCTACATTTTTTGACATATCTACACTTTGTACATCATCGATCAGAAAGTTTGAACTGCACATTTATGCCATGCACAAGTACAACACCTCATAATTTCTGCAACTTGGTGTTTCAACTTGTCCTCTGATTTCTGGCACAAACACGTACGTGATAAGAGCTAGTATATATACATCAATTAAGATTAAGAGATTCATTTCATTTACAACCAGAAATAATAATAATAATAATAATAATAATTTGTACAATGCATAACACAATTAGCTAGGTCCACTATACAAAGCATATATTAATTTTGTATTCAATTGCATTTTCATCCCATCTGAATCTACTTAATTTTCACATATTCCCAGTAGTTATTGGGATTTCGATGGCACTATGATCCTCGTGGTTGGTATTATTATTATTATTAAGAGGGATGTAAATGAGATTATCTTCTGCAGGGTCATCTTTGGTGTCGACATAAATGCAAGAGCAGCGCTGCAGAGACCCAAAAAAGGCTGCTGTCATGTTGTGAAAGAGCCACCCTGCCAACCCGTCCAGGCCCAGCTTTCTGCACACCACAGGGACACCGCAGCTGCTTGTGTTTGGTGGCGTAGTACTAAGGGCCTTGGGCTCGACCTCCACTACTGCACAACCTCTGCAATGGAACAAGTTGGTGCAGCTCCTTGCAAGGGAGTATTGGGAATTGGTTGTTTCATCCATTGAGTATCGGGAATCAAGAGGTTCGTACCTAGCCATAGCTTTTAGCTAGGGAGTGGTGAGGATGATGACAAAGATTTTAATGGATTTTATGTGTGGAATTTTGCAATTTAATGCCTTTAATTAAGGTCTACATAATATATACATTCCTTACCAATTTGAGTAAATACTAAGGCACCAAAAAGAAAATCTCAAAACTTTGATTCTCAGCTAATTAATTGATATAATAATTTTTATTTGTTCATATTTAGATTTATTTTGGAACTCCAACTGACCACGGAGGATACACTGAAATATAGGGGTGGATTCAAAAACTCATGTTTGTGGGAGCGTCATTAGACATTTGGACATGTTAGTCTGTAAAAGACAAAATAAAAAAAATAAAATAAAAGTGGGTACAATTGCCTATGGACACTATAAATTTGTCCATGTTTAAAGAAATGTGTGGTACATTATGATAAAATTCAGTAAAAGAAGCTAAAAGTAGTGTAATAATTTAGTGATATTATGCATGCATGTGTTCCATTATACACATCTCAACCATGGATTTGGATCCTCTCATTTTCCCAATGTATCTCTCCTCTTCTTTTCTTTTTCTTTGAAATTGGGGGTATCTCTCCTCTTCTATTTAGGGTTTTAAAGTTTCTTCACAAAAAATATATATCTCATAGAGTCAAGGGGACAATTAAGATTCTATTGAAATTAGCTCAATATTTGTGATGAAATATTAATTATGTCTCATACAGTGCAGTGAGTACAGAGGTGTCTCATGCAGCACTTCAGATGATAAAGAAGAAAAGGATAGCTTTATATGTTGGAGTAACTTGAAGAATTTACACTAGAATCTTAACACCATAAATTTAGGCACATGTAGTTTAGAAGCTATACTTTGCCTACAAATTAATCTAAGGATCAAAGCAATACTAGCAAGTAATTTGGTTGCCTCAATACAGATTGGTAGTTTGGCACCCTATATATAGTAGAAATTATAAATCGGAATCTTTTAAATATTTATTATAAATAATATCAAAGAGAGCTTGTTACTTTTCATAGTGGGCAAAGACTTACAAGGCTGGACTTTAGACCAAAATGTTCCAAGCCCAGCACTAGAGATCACTGCCCAATGGAAACCCAAGGTCAAGACGGACTATTGAATATGGACTACACTTCCATGACTTTCTTTGGAGAGGAGGCTTGATTCCTGACTTCGTAACACAGTCACCCTAACAACCCAAAAACAAACATATAATATCAATTGGGTCACGCACAATGGGCTACGGCCCACTGGAAACGGGATACGGCCCACGTGCAATGGACTATGGCCCACAGGAAATGGGCTATGGTCCATGGGCTCATGGCCTATTGACCATCACCCTCCCCTTCTGAAAAGACCCTCTTATTCAATGACTGTAAATACAGAAAATAAAATGAGTGAAATATATAGAGTGAGCCAATATATAAGTTCCTAATCCATACCAAAAGTGCTTACTTACATTGATGGTCATCCTTGATGTAATTCCACCAGACATGAACTATCAGTTACAGAGATTGCAAACATTCCATAGGTTATTTAAACTGTCTTTGGTCCAAGTCTTGGTCGTCTTGGTTTCATATGGAAAAAAGAGGACAATAGAACATATATGCCAATCCATTTTCAAAATGCACTCCAGCAAAAAGAGATTAATTAACTCAGAAAATAGCTAGGTAAGACCCCACTAATAAAAGCTTTCATACTTCAACTGTATTTTCTTGGGTCGACCTTAAAAATTGAAATGTACAATGATGATTGGTCATTGGAATATACTACCCATAATCCTGCTCCAAATTTCGATCTTCAGAGTTCATTTTCCATTTTACATGATTGCTTGCATATAGATATATATATATATATGTGTGTGTACTATGTTACATGGAACTCAAAGCTGACCACAAATCATGCATGTGCTGGATATAAACTTATCCTCAATTATGAAAATAATAATATTTTTGGTATCCCTTTAGAGTCAATTGATTAGTGTGTATAGTGGGGCACAAGTGATATATATGGCCTCTTTTGTCATTAAAAATCCCTTGCGCCATAATTGTCGTCTACACTTTATATAAAAGAGAGGGTAAACATATGTTGAGGATCATATCTGTTTCTTCTAGTTTGATTTGATATGTTTGTGTTCACACCAAAACACACAGGCTCAGTTCCACTCTTTGACCGCCTTTAATTCGCACGATGTTATTCATCAATACTGATCAGACTTCCATCCAACCCTCAATCATTAGACAAATAATAATTTGTGTGGAGATGTTTCTAAAAAATAAAAATAAAAAAGCATTTAGCTAAAAAATAATTGATAATGGGTATTGAGATTTCAAAATCTTTTATTGGCTTCATTTTCTCAAGAGATAGTATTCTCAACATGCCTGTAAGGTAATAGATTGTCTGCAATCTTATACCATGATAAAATTAAAATATTTAACTTAAAATCAATTGATGCAGGATAAACAAATCCAAGACCTTATATTTCTATTATGCAAGGTTGTATTTCACTGATATGAGATATTACTCTCAACAACCATTACATGTCACTATTGAGTAATTTTAAAAAGATGACATGTATCCAAAAATAAAAAAATTTCAAATTTGGGCATATATATATATACATGCTCGAGCCTCAGTGTGAGATGTCCGCACCTAAATAAAATTATATATGTATATCATCTTTTAATTAAGTGGTTCTGCCACTCAATATTACCGTCTGTTAGGAATAGACTCACAAATTTTCTCCAATCATCAATAACTCCACTTCCAAATTATTGATTGTTGATTGCCTTGCACAGCTAATTTCTCACAAGTCACAACACTTTCACGAGGCCCCTCTTTTTTGGTGCAATTGATGGAACGTAGTTTTGGTCACTTCCCAATTTTTTGGTGCGGCTCCATGTCATAATGCGATGTTGAGACAAAACTGGGGCTTGCTAATTTCCACCGACAATTGCAAAGCTTGAAAGACATGTCCATGAATGTGAAAGACAACAAAACCGTGCATATATGTAACTCAAGCCTTAAGGCTTACCTTGAAAAACAGGCAAATGGGAAAAGGAAATAGAACTCATGCACAGCCACGAGACCCAAATTATTAGAGATTCTCTATCAATCATGTATATATTATCAAGCTAATACCCTCCTTAGCCTCATCTTGAACATGGAGGGACAAAAGTCACAAAACTACAGAGATATAATAAGTGTATATCATATATATATATATATATTGTTGAAAGAGAATTTTATATCGGAAAAATAAAGATTTACGTAACACAATCTATGACCTCTTCATTTATTGTCAATGAGTTTTGAGTTGAGTGCTTCAATTTCTTCATATATATATAACTATATAACATATATGTTAACAAATAATGAAGATGATATATATGAAAATTGGACGTTGAAATTAACTCATAACCTTCTAAAAACTCTGATATCATATTAGATATTTAATCACTAAATCCCAAAAATTTAAACAGTCTCTAAATGGGTGAATAATATAGTATATCGATCATCAATCTAAAAAAAAAAAAAGTACATAGCTCTTATATATATATATATAATTAGAATCAGCTTGTATTGCAGTTGTTGCAGGCCGGGAGCTAACTTTTTCATGTGTTTATATGCTTTAGTCACAGCCTGTTTTTGGTTTCATATGTCTGGAATTCAGCAGAAGTGGGAAATTAAAGCTAAGCTTGTAATGTTTCCACTCATGGAGCCCACGAACAATACAATCATATATATACAGAACTTGTGGAAAACCTTTAATTCCTGTGAAGTCATGACTGCATGATTACATACATAGAAGTGCCCCCGGAGCTGATCGATCACTATTCCTCTGTGTGCGGCCTCAAGGATAAGGATTGATCGATTGGAAGGCAACCTTGACCACAAATTTAAAGCAACACGTACCAACATGCATAACATGTTCCATTAATTTGTTGTACATAATAATTGAAGTCAGAATTAAGCAAGTTTTCACGTGTATTTCTAAGTAATTAAATCATATATGTAGAACGTGAAAATCAACTAGAAGACCTTCGTTTGATATCAACATGTAGGATCATACGATTAGCTTTTTTTTCTTTTTCTTTATCAGGTAGAATTAGAAATAAAAACCTAGCTACATTGGAACAACCAGTTTGTTGCTTATCAACCTCATATGGAATAAAATATGAAAAAAAAATGCTCGACTCCGTTTATGATAGAGGACTGAGTTTTTTTTTTTTTCCTTTTTCTATTTTGATCAAGGAGAATTTGAATTTACGAGAGCTTCAATATTGTAAAGAAAAATACAACTATAATTAGTTAATATAAAAGAGTGATTCCATCTTACAAATGAATTATAATTTTACACGTATATGTCTATTTATTTTGTTTTTTTTTTTCTGATAGATCATTAGACATTTTTTTTTATAACTGAATACATGTAAGATTGTGATTCTCCCACGGGATCAATGAATTTTTATCTCTATAACATTAATTGTAATTGTAAAGAGCCCAAAATTGTTCATATATATATATATATATACACATGCAACAATTGAGCGGAAGAATTAACTACTGGCAGATTAATTTGTGGCTTATCATGCAGCTAATTCACTTGGAAATTTGTATTGATGACAAATTAATTTTATTGTTTTGTTGGTTCACTTAGCATCAACAGGAAAACTTTGTTTTCATATTTAATATTAATACAAAAAATTGTTGCCAAGGAATTAGCGGAAATGAATTAGTTTAATTTGATTCTAACCAAAATCCTAAATACATATATAATAAACTCTTGTATGCTGTACTTCATCTTTGTCCAAAGCCACAATGCTCACTTTGCCTACCAAAGAATTTCCACTTGATGAAAATCTTTTGACTCATATATTCAAGCACTGGCTTTCGGCTGGCACAAAACGTACCCTTGGGATATATATGTTAAACTCTTTCCATGCATGCCTTTCCCCTACAAATGTTAATGTTATCCAATTAGTATTCTCTTCTTTTACTTTTCTAGAACGCTTTATTAATTGCCACAGGTCTTGGTCAACCTCAATAAACAAAGCTATAGATCTTCTGCTAGCTGTATAAATTAATAATAACTACTTGCACCAGAATAGTCTTCTTAAATACTGGATACCGACCTCTAATGATACATTTTTGTTATAAACCTATTTAATTGATATATAGCAAACCAAGGTTTTAATTAGCTGAATATTGCATTTGCATGCCGCCAAAACTACCTATAGCTTATTTGTTTTTGTGGGTAAGCTCCTATTGTTGTTATTCACATTAAGCAATCGTCTAACGTACGTTTCAACCAATGTGAATCTGAATCTAAAAGGATAATCAGGAGGTCGTTAGCATATGGTTACACTAATAACATATAACATGTTATATTGATAAACTATAAATCTGGGGGCATACATTTAAAAGTATAGGTGCACAAAAATATCAAAAAATTGAGTTTTGAATCAAACCAAATCGACTAGATCGGTTTGATATATTTGTTTTTTTTCCCCGGTTATCAAACCGAAGTGAGTGGATTGGTATTGGTTTTCAATATTAAAATTTTTGGTTGTAATTGAACCATCACTTATAATATATATTAATTGGTTTATTTATAGTTTTAATTAATGCCTATTATAGAGTAAACTAAACCCCCCATAATAGATTATATATGTTTGCATATGTTTATTATAGTTTATAATTGATACTGTTTATATAGTATATATATATATAGTTTATAACTTTATATGATTTATACTATATAAGACTAGCTATAAAGTATATATAGTATAGTATATGAAATCTAATAGTATATAAGACTCTTTTTATAGTATATACAAATTATGAATTATAGTCTTATATATAAAATATACTTTATAGTATAGTTTGTAGGTTTAGTCTATAATTCATAGTTTGTATATACTATAAAGTATAAACTATACTACTAGGATATATACATACTAAAACAATTATAGTTAAAGGTATATGGTATAGGGCATAAAGTATACTAGTATAGGGTATAGAGTATACTAGTATAGGTAATGGGTATAGAGTATACTAGTATAAGGTATAGAGTATAATAGTATAGGTAATGGGTATAGAGTATATGAGTATATGGTATAGGGTTTAGGGTATAGGGTAGGATATAGGGTATATGGTTTAGGATTTAGGATATAAGGTTTAGGATATTGCATAGGGTATTAGGGTTATTCGGATAACCAAACATGTCGATTTTGCCTAGCTTCGGTTCGGTTACAGTTCTGAAAATGGTCATTTCAAGGATTTCGGTTTGGATATGGATAATGGCTTCTTGTTCGGTTAACCGAACCGTGTACACCCCTTTCAAAAGAGATTTTACATGATCAGTCAAAATTCAAACTTGCAGTGTGTTCACTCGTTTTTAGCCAAGGTTGGCCAAAAGCAACCTTTTGGTCTGTTTTCGTGTAAGTGCGGGGCGTGTCACCGTCAAGCCAAGTTTTGGCTCATTTGGAATGTGATAGTGATTGGGTTGAATAACTGCGCCTAAATTGATTCTTATCAAGCGATTGATCGGCCAAGCTAGGAACCATTCTTGGCCTAGGTTCTTTTCTAGCCTCGGGGAAAAGGCTCCTAAAAGCCTAGTCGGAATCAGAATTCGACTCACTAGTTGGCCTTCTTAGAATTACGTGATCGAACTCGTGTACAAAGTGGTGCAAGTACCCAAGCAAAACAAAAAAACTATGGATAACAAAAATATAATGAAACTCAATACGATCTTGACCAACCAAGTTAACTTCAAAATTCAAAGAAATAATGAAAATAGCAAGCATTAGACTGAGGGCGAATAAAAGAAAAATTGCATTAAAGTTGAAGTAAGGACAAACAAAATTGCATGAAAAGTAAAGAACAAAACTAAATCGATACCACAAGCTTTTGGGAAAGATGATGGCAGAGCTACAAACTTAGTGAACTAGAACTATTGAAAAACTAAAATCACCTCGAATGGTAGCAACTAAGTAAAATCGAAAGCAAAAGATTTTTAAGAGATTCTTGAGAGCTTGAGAGTTTGTGAATTGATTGACGTTGTGTGTGTCGAATGTGTGTCCTCTTTTCTCTTCTGAATACGTCTATATATAAAGGTTGTCATAGCAATGGGCCATTACTTGGCCTAGAATTCCCTCTAGTCTCCTTGTATGAATAAGATTTGAACTCTCTTGAATTTAGGATTCGACCGGATTCTTCCTTGATAACCATGTGATTTTGAGCATTAATGACTGATCGGAATCCTTTCCGAACTTGGACATCTTGGCTTTTTGATTCATTCAAGACTCTTGGTCTCCAAGACTTTTCGAATTCTTCCTTTGATAGGATTTTGATTGATCTTGCGCATGCATTTAATTTCTTTAAGGAAAGTCTGTCTTTAACTTGGAAAGTCTGTCTAATAATAAAATTGGGCCTCTTATTCATCAATAATAAATAAAATATTTTGGCCTTTTCTCACTCAAGTCAGGCCACTTTCATGATCCATCGCCAAAATCTGGCCTCCAATAGACAAGACATTTTTGCCCGGCCTCAAATAGGCATTTCCTCCCGTTGGGAGGTTAGGCGAATAAAATTTTTTATACCATGGGCGAGGTAGCCCGAATAGACTTTAATTAATCATTTTCACCATGCCCACAAGGTTGGGCGATCAACATAGTTGTTATCTGGGTGAAATCAACATATAAAGGATCGAGTGATCAAAACATAAAAATAGAGAAAGAAAGTCACCCGTGCTAGGTTGAAGGTAATTTGAGTGTGGAAAATGATGGAGAGGTTGGACGGATGGAGATGATGAGAAAAGCAATTCGGGCCAATTAAAAGATACTTTGATAGAAAAAGTGAGGAGAGAGAGAGAGAGACCGGACAAAATAGGAAGAAGGAGGCTGGAAGGAATAAGAAGAAAGAGACCTGACAAAATAAGAAGAAGGAGGTAGGACAAAATTTATAGACTTTGGATGGTCACTTTTCATGATTCTTTTTCAAAATAGGACGGGCCCTTTTATCCTTGATCAGGCTAATTTCATGATCTAAAGATATAGCCCGGCCTTAAGTTAGGCCGGAATTACTTCATTCACTTATAATAGCACGGCTTCAAGGATTAATGTTAAATTAGACCGACTATCTCTACTTTGATAATGATTCTGATAAAAAAGTCAATTGAAATTTATTTGAGCAAAAGTCGATCGGAAGAAAATTTCTACCAAGTCGATCAGAATAAATCCTATCAGATTAAAATTGGCAAGGTCGATCGAAATGTTTTCTTATCAGGCCACTTGTGTTACTTGGCCTTCTCTTTTATCTCACATTTCGACCGTACTCCGACCCACTTTTTTTTTGTCTAAAAACCAAGTCTTGGCAGGACACATTTATGATAAAGGCCTCAATTTAGGCTATCAATAGTATATCATATAAAAGAACTAAGTAGCCATATATATATTTGGCTATTAACATTAATGTTCAGAGAAGTACCCAGCCACACAAAGTCCAAGCCAGCTTTTTGTTTCTAAGTCCAAGTCCAATCAACATAGATATAAATATATATATATATATATCCAAAGTTCCAAGGCTTTCAATTGCCTAGCCGCTCGACATCATTCCAAAGCACTTCAACATATATATAGCTGAACGACTACTCAAAGAGAACAAAGCTGCCCGACTACTTCAACATATATATTGGTATATACATGTGTTTTGACCAAAAAAAAAAAAAAAGGTATATACATGTGTGCAGTTGCCCAATCACCCTCAAAGAAAAACAAAGGCTCCCTGTCCACTTTGAAGAACAAAGCTAGGCTGCCCGACAGCATATACCACACTTCTTCCATTTCCCTCTGCGTATATGTAAAGCTACCCGAAAAAGTCTAATACACAAAGAAAAGAAAAGCAGCCCGACTACTCAAATAAGAGAACTTCTTGCCTTCCAGCCCGACATCACCATATATTGCCTCCTTTCCCTTTGATTTTTACATCACAAGCCCAACCAAAACATATATGTTTAAGTACCTAGCTGTTCGACACCATACAAAGGGAGGCTGCCCAATTAATCAAAGACAAAGCTTCCTCGGTTCTTTTTTTTTGTGTCGATGTCAAAATATGGTCCAAACACAGTGTGAATACATATGCTACACTCTTACAAAAAATATCCCTCTATCTTTTTATATACATAATATATGTATGTAGTGTGTATACAAAAATACCTGATCCTTAAATAAGCTGTATATAAACCAATTACTTGTACTTTCATATATATCAAATAAATTGGAAATCATTGACTCATCTAATTATAAAACCAGTTATAATTGTGATCAAATAACTATATGAATATTGTTTTTTATAGAAATATATAAATAGCTGTTATGATAATCAAATAGTTAAATGACTTCTGATTTTAGAGTTTTTTTACAAATATGATCTTTGAAGTGTGGCCTAAAAATTGAATGGTTCAGATTATAAGATTACATCTTGTAGTGGGCTTAAAAGGGTGATTATTTTTTTATTAACTTACTAATCGATTAGTTAAATTTAAAGCATTTTTGTATATATAATTTCTTATATTTTTTTTTTTCTGTCAAAGTGTACTTCGGCATAAGTCACGCATGTGATCGATTATGTCATTGGGCAGCGTCTTTTTTTTTTTCTGTCAAAGTACTACGGCATAAGTCAGTATTTCATATAGAGAATGTAAAATTTTACCTTACAAATACATTAATCTATTATGCATGCATGCATGTGATCTTGATCGAAAATAGATACTAAGAGGTAAGAATGTTATTAATTGTCTCAATGAGCAGGGTATGTGACTCTTGGATGCCTGAGGGGGGCACTTGTAGCCGAATCCAAGTCATATTTGAGTTAATTTCTATCCGTTGTATGTCATAAGTATGCTCCTAGGACTTGTAATCGAGCAGTCCACGTACATTTTAGCAAAGCTTACGCTTGTTTCTCTTAATTTTCATATATGGATAGAAGATGGCTCATCAAGATTGAATGATGTACTATTTTCGGATGTTACTCATTCTTGAATCAAAGACATTTTTAAAAGAAAAAGAAAAATCAGCTTATAAGTTTTAAATTGCCGCAAACAAGTTGCTCATTAAATAATGAAATAGTAAACTACAGGAACCTTCTAGTGGTGGTTGATGTAGATTGGCAGAAGACTGGTTGTAGTACTGCAGGTAGTTATTAGAGAACCCTTTGATGATCTCCTGAATTTGAGGTCGATCAGTTCCACTTTTTGAAGAGATGAGGAAAGATCGAATTAATAAAGTCAATAGCTATCATTACTCATAATTAATCTTAAGTTAAAGATCCTCAAACGGAACGGTTATCTTGCCACTTATTGCTATTCTAAAAGTCTTGATGTACTTGCTTTTAAAAGGGAAAAATCACCAAGGAATTGATTAATGAAAGGCTTCTAGGGCGTTCTAGAATATCGTAGCTGTCAATTGGTACTGAATAATCAACCAAATTAATTAAGAAGCTGAACAATATTATTCAACCATAATTTTTGTGAGTACCCTTAATGTTGATCTTATTAATTAATTAGGAAAATGAGAATTGATTCAAACAATTCGAAAGACAATTGATGTAATAATCCAATTACATGGTAAACTATATACAGTACCTTGCATTTTGAATCTTTGATAGTGTTTATACACGGAATTAGATTCGATAGATCGCATATCAATCCATTCCAAGGACTAGAAGACAAAATCCATGGAGTTTAGCATTCTTATATATTCTACTCGATCATAGCTTACTTAGTTTATTTTGACCATATTTTCTTATTTGACTACTCTAAGTAAGTAAATATGTATTTAGTTACGTACAACCTTTGAAGTTGTACAATTGTTAGGTCTCGTTTAGTACATATGATAGAATTAGATAAGATAATGATTAAATTTATGTGTATTCAAAAAAAAAATTTCTAACTTAAAAAAATAAGATGTATTAAGATGAACTAATCATAAGTAGAGACTTATTTCTTCCAATTTCCCAAAAAATAGTGAGATTAAATAATTCATTTTCTTTCCATCTTTTTTCTATTTTCGTTCTTTAAGTAAAAGACATCATTTATGTTCTTCCTTAAATATATATGAATTTAACTATTTATCTTATTTAATCCTATCATGATCTTAATCTTAATTTCAGTATTAATAATATCGTGAAATTATCAATATGAACCATGATAAATTAGATAGCATGAGATCAGAGCATTTTCATTTCTTCGCTCATAAGTCTCTTTGTAAAACTGAGTTGCTTTGCTACGATGGAGTCTCTGACATAATTAGCTGGACATTCATTTTTTTTCAGCTTTATTCGTTAGCCAACAAGGAATCAATTTTGGATTTAGTACCCTTTTTCTTTAATGACCAAAGAAACCTCTTCATGTTGTTCAAACGTAAGTCGGCTAAAGACTAAACTCATATATTCTTCAAACAAAGCCAAATCCATCCCCGGCGATATCAACGATTTCAAACCCTTTTGTGTTTTATTATTGCTTTTGTTTCTGCGGTCGCCTTTAATTCCACCGTTTTATTAGGAATGTATAAAAATTAAAGCAAATGAAAATAAAAAGTTCATATTTTACAATTATGTTTTAGTATTGTCATATTCATCAAATCATCAAATAATAATGTGACAGTGTTTCATTAAATCTGAATTTATTTTGAAATCGTTTGTTTTCAACGAAAAAGATATTAATACGTGTGCATTCATACATAATTTCAATACAAGTAAATAAATTTTGGGTCTATAATACTTTGTTAACAGAAAGTCTCCCTTCCCCTTCTTAGTTCACACTTCACACGACCACATATGTCATCCTAATTTCTATAAATACATTGATCTCACTCTCTTTTCTTTGTGTCCACCAAGTTATATCCCTACCCTTTTCTAGAAAAAAACAAAGAAAGATGGCCAGAGTGAAAGCCCTGTTTTTCCTAGCCCTCCTCCTCTGCTCTACTTTAGCCTATGCAGCCAGACCAGAACCAGCTTTTTCAGCACCAAATTCTGCCAAAACCCAACTTGGGGTTAGTTGAATCTTCGCGTTTTTCATGATCTTAGTCTTGTGTATGCATTTTTATTACTGGGTTTATGAGATTGATGTGTTTGTTTTTTTGTGTTGATTAGGGCGTTGAAACAGAGCAAGTTGATGAGGTGGTGGTGGATGAGAGCTGTGAAGGTGTTGGGGAGGAGGAGTGCTTAATGAGAAGGACTCTGACTGCTCACATCGACTACATCTATACCCAGAAGCATGATAAACCATGAACTTCTTTCGTTCACTACATGTATTGTGATTATCTTTGTAAGACTAGTTAGCAATAACAAGAAATGTTCATGACTACCAATCTAGCTGATATAAGTTTATCACTGTTTTTTTGGGGAACTGGGTTTGAATTATTATCATAATCCTTTTGTTTTTATTATTAGTTTTTACCTGCAGTGATTTGAGAAAGATAGTGGCAAAAGAGAAAACATATGTGCACAACTTGAAAACCATAAAATAAATGGCTCTCTTATAGCATAACTATTTTCATCTGCTAAAGAGGGAATGATCCTTTCATGGTGGTAAAGAATGATGACCAAATGGGAGAGCACAGTCTTCTTAGTATTTTCCAGATTGTTAAAATTATATTAATTGGTTAATATTCTTTTATCACAATTTTGAGTCTCACGACATAATTATAAGAGAAAATTATGCTCCCATATTGTCTAGAAAAGAACATTTTTGTATCAATTTTCTTCTACAAAAATGTCGTGCTCACTAGCGAACCTATGTAGAGGGGAGTGGTGTCTGTAATCCATTCACTCCCATCCAACAAAGTTTTATCTATTAATTTATTTTAGCAATTCAGTTTATTTATTTACATGTTTTTAAGATGTTCAATAAAATGCCTCAAAAAACTGAGATAAGCAACTTGTTCAATTGCTTCTTCTGCCCAACAAGTTGCTTAATGTTGCCCATTTTGCATGTGATTGCCATCTGTTTATTTCCTGCTGCTTTCAACTGCCACTTTGCTTTGTCAAATTAATTGGGAGTTAATTACCTAGGAAGTAAACAGAAAAAGTGGTACAATTAGTGAGTGTAGTTGGAACTGCTTGTAAATTTAATGCTGGCCTATTTCTCACTCTCTACCTGCATGTAAGATATTCATTGTGAACAACTACTTAAAGTAATTGCAACTGGTTTTTCGTTCTTTTTTTCCAATTAAAGATCGAGGAAAAGCAACAAAAAGGCAAGTGTTTGACGATGGTTAATGGTTGAGTAACAAGCCATTAATTAATTCCAACATATTTGCTGAATAATTAACATCCAACTCAAAAGTTTTAAGTTAATAAGTAAAAGGGTGATTTGATGCCCTCCAAGCCAGCTAGTTATTGAAGTCCAAAACTATCTAAGTTGATGATCGAGTTTGAAAAAATTAAACTACGCTAAATAATGGATCTGGATTTTCTACTTTTTATTTTTGTTTGTTTTTGTTTGGCTTTTAATAACAGTAGGAAATAAAAGAGAGAAAAACTTATCTGCAACAAGGATAAGTATGATGAACATGTATCACCATCCATTAACATCATAACATCCATGTTTATATGCCTCATCACATTAAAGTTTTTCTAATTTTCAGAAAAGTGTCTCTTGAGTCTTGACATACCAGATCATCTCTTATCCATGTTATATGGAAGTTTCTCTCAACAAAAATTGCAAGTGATTCATAACAATTTTTTAGTATGAGTAGAGTTACATAAACGCTTGAATTTTACATGGTTAAGATTGAAACAAACAAAAAACAAGACAAGTAGAGAATTCAAATCTTTGAATATTTGATGAGTCAATGGAACTTAAACNAAGAAAAAAAAAAAAAAAAAAAAAAAAAAAACTTGAGGTGAGATATCTCATACATGAAAAATTATTGTATATGACTGTAATACCACGTGACATGCTAATGTGTTGTTATCAATCTATTTAGATTATATAAATTCAAATAAATTATATATCAATGGTAATCGATAAATAAATTTCTGATCTAAAAGTTATAGTTATTAGAGGATTCAATCTAAACTCAATAGAAGATATTCTCTTGTCAAAAAGGTTAATATGTTATATGGACAAATTATCAATTTAGAATATTGATCAAGTAAATTTTTAATTTAAGATGCAATATGACAATATAACATATTTGATGTCTTTCAAGAAGGTATAACTCTAATTTGGTACTTAAATCAGAAATCGTATCTAAACATATCTTGTGCACTTCTTATTACTTTGTTGCCTGCTATTATGTTAATTAAAAGCTTAGAAAAAAATATTAATAAAATGAGTGTATATACTTATCTGTCTTGACCGTGAAGTTGTTAAAATTTTGAACTCTACATGATGGCCTCCCCTTCCACACTTCTCGTTATGGGCCACTCTAGCATTTGACTATTCGAACCGCACGCTCAAATTTTATGGTCCTTGCATTGCATCCGTTGAACTTTATGTGTTAGTCGCATAGCTGCTATATAATTAATCAATTATTAGTATATATGCAAATTAACTCTAATTCTAAAGTATTTGAGAAGTTAGTTTAGAGGTATAACTGTAACTCAGGTATCTGAGTTCGAGTCTACAGTTCGATTCTTGGAGCCAGACAATAAAAGAGGTAAAATCTCTTATGAATCCCTTAAGTTTGACGTAGATTGTTTGCTTTTAACCAGTTCAAGAGATTAATCTAATTTGCAAAAATTAGCCCAAAACACTCTTGATTACCAAAAAAAAAAACACTATATAATTGCATTTGTTTGAGCATTCATCTAACAACAATGTTTTACTCCAAGATTACATGCATATTTGTTAAATAATAATGTTATAAAGCTTATATGCCCATCGGCGATCACTAAGTTAGAGTATATTTATAAACCTATGTTATTTTATTAAATAATCTACAATATAACAAAATTATGTTGTTAATTAATTTTTTCTTTTATTGAAGGGGAGGGGGGAAGGTTCAAACTCAGGTGTTTAGGGGGAAATTTTTGTCCTCGGCCAACTAGACCGACCACAATTTACTGTATCAATTCAATATATAGTTTATAAAAGAATATTTTTGCACTAAACAATATATATAAGTAATACTAAAAAACAATATATATAAGTAATACTAAAATTAATTAAAAGTGTAGATGTGCCGTGCCATATCCTAAAATAGAATGTGAAAGCCGATTCACCAACCCTATTCTAGTCAACTGCCTCAGGATATTAGTAGCTTTTCAACTTGCCAATGCGCGTGGGCCCATCCCATGCTATACGTTCTATACTTATATAGTGGTCCTCCAAACCAAGTCGGCTTGTTCCGGTAGAAATGGAAAATGCAAAAGCAACCATCTCATGTGTCAAACTATGACCAAGAAAAGTTGTTTGGATAAATACCCGTCCAACATTGAGTACAATAACTTACGACAATAATATTAAGAGATTATTAAGTTTAAATTAAAAAAAAAATAGTTTTTAGACAGAAATTAAAAGTGTTTTAAAATTTATAAAAAATTATTTTAATTTATACTAAAGTCATTTTAATTTATACGAAAATCATTTTAATTTATAATAAAATTGTTTTAATTTATATAAAAACTATTTTAATTTATAATAAACTTTCTCTCTAATTTGAAGGGTATTTCTCGTCCTAGGGTGTAGAGTAGGCTTTGTAGAGGTTGCATCCGTCCAAATTTATGGAGTTAAAATCTAACATAAAGTCGTCAAAAAAAAAAATAATAAAGGACTTGATTAAAAACTTTAAATTATTATATGTCTTGGTCTAAGAAAGATTCATAAAATACATTAAACTCTAAATCTCCATAATATTATTACAAAGTAAAATTTGAGCTACCATGGTCTGTCAACAAAGAGTATCATAATATATTATTTAATTAGATAAAACGTAGTATACTTAGTATTATGTAAGTCTCGAAATATTGCAACAATATAAAGGAGGTGCACATTGCATTGTGTCTACATCTTGAGTAAAATCGTGGGTTTGATGCTACAAGCCCATGACTCGTTTCTCAATTATAGAGTGGTGGACCATATATATCATGTAAAATAATTTGCCCAATCTTGTTTGTTAATTGATTAATGACCCATAGAACCATTTCAAAGTATGCCTTAATTTGATGGATCGGGCCAACTTGATTAGCTTGTAGCAATTTTCGACATGACATAAATCTAACACAAAATTACTAGCTTAAGGTTGACTTTTCCTTAATCACACTAAAAAAAAAAAAGATAAGTGATTCTTTCATTTGGCATGCTCTTATAACGAGATGAGATTCACAATATATGAGACCCACTTTATTATTATAAAAATGTCTCATATGATATGTCGACTATTGTGCAGACATCTGCTTGAGATATAAATAGATCTATCAGCCCACAAAATTATATCCTAGAATTAAAAAGGATAAACATGTCTGTGCAACTTGTTGTCATTCATTGACATGAGAAATTATTCGGTATAACTGTTATATTGACACGTGGTATAACCAGTAATAAATTATTCAAAACTCCCAAATTATAGCTTAGTTATTTCAAAACCTCCAGCCTTACTAAAGTTAATTCAGAACCCCCTATTAGTTATTTAAACTCTCCCAAAACCCCCTGGTCAACTAACAACCAGTTGGGTTTGACCCCAAGTTTTTCTAATATTTCAATTATAACCCCAATTGCTCACTTAATTATAACCCCTGGTCAACGGTTGCCGGCGAGACCGGTCCCGATCTTCTCATCTCTTCTCTCTCTTTCTCCCTATGCCCTCCACGTGTCGTGAAACCAAACGTCGACGCCGGATCGGGTCTAGGCAGATCCGAGCTCTCTCGCTGACGATCCGTCAATTCCGACAGCGATGAGGTGTCGGACTGGTTGGGTTCTTCTTGCCTCTTCCTACTCTATCTATCCATGAACTTTTCTTTCCCATAAAATCCACAGAAACCCAAATGCAGCCCGAAGTCCGATTATCATCTCCGGCGGTGACTTCGAGATTCTGGCGACGTCACAACCGCTTTCCACTTCTAGAAGCTTTCTTTCGACGTGGTGAGTGTGATGGTGGTATCTGATTCTTCAACTGACCACCGTGGATGACGAATCGACGCCGAGAAAGTCTGAGACTTATCGTCGCCGTTGCCAGTGATTCCGGCGGCGGATTAAAGTGGCGGCGGATTGAAGTGGTTCCGGTAACATTTTTCTCCCCTTGACAGTCTCTCTTTACTGGCATACAAATTTTGGTTCAATTGCATTGAATTTCAAAAGTCCTAATTTGAAAACCCTAATTTGAAATTGATTTGTGAATCTGTTTGTGAAATGTATAATTTGTGAGTATATTTTAATTGAATTTGTTATAAATCAGATAGAAATGTGGTTTTTAATTGATTTATAAGTATAAACAAATTTACTTCATTTATTGATTAAACAGTTTCAGTTCGCGAAACAGTTTCAGTTCGTGAAACATGAGTTTTAAATGAATTTTGAATGAAATTATGGTTCTGAAATATGATGAATCAAATTTGCAGGTAGAAACAGATCAAGGCAGTGGCGACTGTCATGTACTCGTCGCGCGTGAGGTGATCGGACAACGTTGTATTGTTGGTTACTCCTCTCATCTCAATAGCTTGTTGTATTGTTGTTTTTTTATAAGGTTGTTGTGTTCTTTTTAATGAAACGGAATTCAATAAAGGTGTAACTGTTTTAGTGAAGTGTAATTGTTTTAGTAAATGTGTAATTGTTTTTTAATTAAGGTGTAATTGTTTCATCACTTAATTCTGTTTCAGTGTAATTGAATTCTTGAAATTCAGTTTTAGTGTAACTGAATTCTTGAAATTCAGTTTTAGTGTAATGAAATTCAATTTCAATGTTTTATTTTAGTTTTAGCGAAATATTGAGTTTTAGCAAAAACTTCAATTTCAGAAAGAAAAAAAAAAAACAGTTTCACCAAAATTCAGTTACAGTGACATCAGCATGTGTCAGCGCTCGTCAGCGCATGTCAGAAAGATAATTTAGGATTATAAGTTATAGGGGATTTTGAAAGAGTTTCTAGATGGGTGGGAGTTTAGGTAAAATTTTTTTGTAATTAGGGGGTTTAAAATTAGGCACTAGTATAATCAGTCTATTTGTTATAATATAAGTGTATGTTATTAATACTATATTCTACTAACATAAACACATTGTCCAGTAATACATTTACACATTAATTTGGTTATACCACGTGACGGTATATCGATTATACCTTATAATTTTTCCATTATCGGACCCAGACTCAATTATTCACACTTGTTAATGGGCTTTAGTCCGGAGTCCATTAGTTTTCTGACCAACCCAAACAAAATTGAATCTGAAATCTGAACCTACCAAAAAAGAAAAATGACGAAACAAATTTCCAAAAATTGCAGCAACCGATCTGAATAAAACCTCTAAAACCCTCAAAAAGCAATAAGCTGAAAACCCCTGAATCTTGAAAAGCAAAAGCACACAAATTGCAAGAGATACCAGAGTTGTTGTATTGAAAATGTTTGGTAGAAGAAAATTCCTCTCGTTTCCTTTGGTGATTGGAGCAGTCGTGTAAGTTCCTTTTTCTTTAGTTCAAAAGTTTATTTCTTTACAAATGAATTTGAGTTTGATAATTACAAAATTGAGCTATCCCTTTATGTGATATTGAGTTTATCAGCTGCGCTGCACAATCTTTAAGTTGAAGAACGCTCCAATTTGGTCTGTTAGGTTTGGCCCAGATTGATATGCTTACACATATTTAATAGTTTTTTTAATGACCCATTATTTAGTTCCTTTTTCCAATCTGATTTGCTTGACTATAAAAATGGTAATTCATGAATGGGAAAACATGTATGGATCAATGTTTAAATGTGTTTTGGATATCACATTGTTTTTTCTTATCGTCCATTTACATAGTGAATTAGAAATGTAAAAAGGGAAGGTAAATGGCAAAGTGAAGTTTTATAGAATGCAAAAAAATTGTGTTCCCTTTTCCACTGTTAATTAAAGCAATGAAAAGGGAAAACAAAATCATTACTGTGGGTGTCTGTTAATATTTGTGATGACTGGTTATTAATAGAATTCAGGACATTTGTATTAAGAGTTAACACATAAGATGTTCCTCTAGATTCGTTGAGATCTCCTTCGTAAGCAATCCAAAATGTGGCTATAATGCTGCACTAATAGGACAGCTAGGCTTAGTTTACGAGTAAATTCTTCAACGACAAAGATTGTTTGCAGCAACCATTGTTTTCCTCTTGTTTATATTGTTTTGCTTTTGTTGTTATTTTCTTGTATCATTTTCCTTACGGTTTTTCACACGGGGAATTTGGGAACCAGGGGTTGATATAACAATCTGCCTTTTAAAAGGATCTTAAATAGAACACCATGCATTATTTTCAAACCCTAGTTGAAGTCAAAGTATTCAAAATTGGAGCTGTCTTTTTGGTCCACTGTAAAAGTATTGCCCGTGAGCAACTTGTCAATTATCAGAGGTTTTATTCTGTTATCTCGTTCCATGAATTATCAATATGTTTGATATTATCTTAGCAGCAACCACTATGGTGTGGATCACAATGTCTATTTGTCTTTTTTTCAAAAAGAAACAAAAAAATAAGGGTTCTTCTATCTGTTTATTGGTTTGGTGATATTACACTCTTGAAATAGAGGTACTTCTGTCGCTGGGTGTGTCTGTGATTGTGCATGCATATCATTTTTGTGTTCTAAATTCTTGAGATGGGATTTTCAATAGGTAGTAATGGGGAGATCTTGAAGCATACTGGTGCAGAAAGTTTAGTGAATTTTGCAGAAACAGTTGAATTACTAAACATAACCTGCCTCTCTTATTTGCACCTCTACCAGAAAGTGTATATTGTTCCTTTTACTATGATTTCTACACATGATGAATCTGTATTCTGTATTGAGATATACAAGCCCTCTAGTGGAATGAATTTCAGAATTGTAGCCTGACTCTTCTAACTGCATTACATCCCATGGCTTCTTTTCTCTAATTCATTGGTCTTGTCACTGTTTTTTCAGTCCTATATCTAGAGAAAATTATCTAACATTAAGACTGGGAGACCTTCGTCTAGTTGACTGTTAACTAGGGGATTATTAAAAGAAATGCATCCATTTCAGATAGAGCCATAGTTGGTTGTGTATTTTTATGACACAGAATGGAAATGAAGGTAGGCTAGATCCTATTATGGAGGAATCTAAGTTATCATAAAAAATTAAATTGGGTTCATGATCCAAATATTATAAGTGATAAAACCTAGAAGATGATAAAGCTTCAGCATAGTTGGTAAACAGTGTGGGTAAATGTCCAGTGGAAAAAAAGGGAGCAAGGGGCTTTCTTCTCCTGGCTGAAATTTCAGCTAAGAATGGGTTAAACAAAGTATTAATGTTGTGTTGATATTTCTGTCATTTATTTTATAAGAATAGTTCTGTCATTTTGCCTCCTTGAGGGTATCATGGTATGGTGTTAGTGTGCCTTATTTTGTTCCCCTCAAATTTGCAGCCAGCCTTAGAAACTTGTGTTCCTGATGGAATCTGCTTCAAATTTTAAAATGTTCCAATATGATTGATCTGATTTTAAGTGACATTCAAGATGACTCAATAAAGGTTATATGGCGTGTGCAGGATTGGAGTTGTTTCAGGCAAGGCAATATTTGGACCCCCACTTGATGACTACTGGAAAAAGAAGCATCAGGCCGAGGCATCTGCAAAGGAGACTGATTCAAGCTCAACTTAACCGATATATATCGAATTTCCTCATGTTTGATCGTATCATAGATGTGCAATTAGGAGGATGGTAATTAATTCGACTTTTGCCCTCTACCAACCCCATTAGAAGGATGAAGGCAACAGCTAAGTTTTGATCATCTGGGATCCCCGACTGTTTGTGGAAACTATCATAGTCTAAGAAGAAACTACCTTGAATTTGCTCAATTGTATTTGAGCTTTGCTGATATAAATTGCCCTGCTGCAAAATTATTTTTTGAGTTACAGACCAATAAATATAAAAAAGGGTTGTACATTTTTTTATCTTTAAATGATATTCTTTTCCATTCAAATTCTTCACGATGCTTCATTGCTTCCTATAAATCCTTGCTTTCTCTTGGCATCTATTCTATATATAGAAGGGGGCTGACCTGGATTATTGGAGAAGTAGAATATTTTTTTGGAACTTTATCAATGGAATATTCTGTTTCCATAATGGAAAGACGCAGAAAATTAGACTACTTTCTGTGCAAAAAAGTACCTCAAGTTTGGGTCTGTTGCAAGTTCATACCTAATTCAAAAGTTGGCTTTAAGCTTAGTTAAAAGTTGGCTTTAAACCACCTCAACTAAGCAAAGTTGGCTTTAAGGTATCTTAGTTTATCCATCCATTCCTCCCGTTAAGTGCTAAAGTGGCAAACCGCTGGATACCAAATGGCTTAAAAAAATGCCACATGTCTGACACCCATGTAACATAAAATAATATAAAATTAATTAAAAGTAATGGATAAAGTAAAATATAAAAACACAAAACCAACAAAAAAAAAAAAACTTGAAAAATAATAAACAACAAAATAATCAAAATTATTTAGCAACCCAGAATTTAACCCCCCCCCCCCATCAACCCAGATCGTAACCCTTCTCTTCTTTCCCCCTTTCTTCTTCTGCTTCTTCTAATGATTTTATTGCAGTGGGGTTGTGCTTTTAACGATTTGCAGGTTTATTATATTATAATGTTTTTATTTTATTTTTTTGGTTGATCTTTTGTTTTTTTTAATTTTATTTTATATTATTTATATTACATGCCAATATGGCATTATGTCATGGTACGTGACATATTTTTTAGGCCATTTGGCATTTTGTTCTGTGTTGCATCATTGTCACGTCACCACTTAATGAGGAGATGGATGAAAAATCAGGTATCTTAAAGTCAACATCCTTTAGTTGAGGTAGTTTAAAGCTAATTTTTGAAATTAGGGTATCCACTTGCAATAGATCTCAAATTTGGAAAAATTATTATTTGTAACCGATATACTGTCATGTGGTGTAACCAATTCAACGTATCATAATATGAGTAGATGTTATTAGCACTATACCCTATTAATATAAATATATCATCTAATAATAACTTTACACGTTAGATTGATTAAACCATATAACGTTGTATCTGATATATTTAATAATTAATTAAGGTAGTTTTTTTGCAATTTGCCCTTTGTTTAATAATAAAATTAAAAACCATTCCCTAACAAGAATCCAAAATCCTAAAAGTAGCTGTAGTTTATGAGAAAAGGCAAAACTATCCAAAATGGGTGATGTGTTTGACATCATTCTGAGAGTACAAGATGTATGGATTAGGATATGGAAATAAACATTGGCCTCTAGTATAACTTCCCAACCCAATAGCAATTCTTATTTGAATTCTGTTTTTCCATCTTTACCAACAAGGCAAGCAAGTTTCCATGCAGCATTACACAGCTAACAAGGACCTATCTACTTTTAGGCAGATGTATGTTATTTTCGGACAAATAGCAACAAACTTCTATAGCTGCGAGAGTAAGACTCCAAGTACACTAATACACTATGGCCGAAAATACAACTAAAAACTAAATATGATAACACAACATAATTTAAATCAACACAAGTAGCAATCTACAAGAATGAAATGGTTTACTATACCAATTGCAATCCATCCGAACAGATGTTTTAAAGCTTGATACTACTCCTGGTTAAGTTTGCTTCTATGCACAGAATGGGTTGCATCAAGTTCACTGTGAATTGCAGTGGACTTTGAAATCTCTGTGTTGGTCTGGCAGAAATGAGAATCTCAAATTGAGAGGAATTGCCAGCAGGTTACCATGCAGAACTATAAAACAGCTTGATATACACACTGCTACACATAGAACCAACACCTACACCTATCTCTTCTAAAGAATGGAGAAGAAATTAAAAAATAAAATAACATGTAAATCGTATACTCAGTCTGGCTGCACAAACAAAAGTAACAGATAGCTGCAATTATATATAAGAACTTCCAAATTTTCCAATTTCAAGTATATTGTTTATCATTCAGCTGTAATACCAGACCAAATCTTGATTCCATTGCCCAAAGAACAATGGATTTTCTTTCTTTACAAATTATAAAACATTTGTTCTCACAAACATCAATAGCAATTCTCGATCAGTTAACTCCAGTCCTAAAGAAATTTGTGGATTTTGGACAAAATATAGACAGGCATCCACCAAACAAGCAGTTGCACAAAAAGAATTTTCGCACACATAGTTAACAAGCTAAGCTGCCACCAAAATCCCATGGACTGTCTATTACGTGTAAACACAAAGATAGACATATGGTAGCAATAACAGAGGACTTTGCAACAGCATATCTCACAATCTCAAGACCCCTGTCAACAGTTTCCTCACGAACAGAATTAACACGTTGTTTCATTCGATCAAATAGTTTCTCCAACAAAAAATCCAAGAATGATCTAACTGTTTCAAATGTAACCCTCCCAGTCAAGTCAAGAACAAGCCTCCTATTGCTTGGCACTGCCAAAGTAGAGGACACTTTACCAATCCACCCACTATCTTTTCTCTGACCATGTACATTTCTTGCTCCTGAACTCATTGATAATGCCTGTTGACTCAATTCCTCATCTCTAGCTGGAGTTGGGCCTTCATCAATAGCCAAATAAGAACTCGAATTCAAATTCAATGAGTTCCCATTTGAAGTTGAATTTGTTAACACTTGGTGAGATGTTCTGACAAGAGTTTCCACCGCACCATTACAGACGGATAACAACATGTCTCTCACTTTTGTTTCGTGCTTAGGGTTAGTTAACCCAGAGAAGACTTCATCATAGGAGTTGATATCCACAGTCTTGTCAAGATAAACAGCAACCGCTGTGCTCACAAATAACTGGATACAATCACCAATTAGGTCTCTGCACTTTTCGCCACAAACCACATTCACCCATCTTGGAACATCATTCATTTCCGAAACAAAATGGTCCTTACTTGCGGAATCGTTTGAATTAGACCCTCCACCAGACTGGCCATCTGAATAGAAAGCTAATACCAAATTCCTAGCAAAGCTTCCAACCACAACCGAAGCAAAACCAGACCCAGCAGTGGTAAAAAGCTTATCCATAACCTGGTCTGTGAAGCCTGAATTACTAGAAACTCCATCATCACCATGACTCTTCGTTTCAGATCGATAACCCCGCAAAACTCCCAAAGTTACAGCCTGTGTGACCTTAATAACTGACTCTGAAAACTCCTCGGACCTTGTGATTTTCGAAACTTGCTTCAAGCTATTTGGAATTTGGTCAGAATCAGATTGCAGAAAGTCCTTCAAATCTTTAGAGACAACTCCTATTGACTCAGCGGAGTCTGAAACTACTTCGGCTATAGAAACCAAAGCACCTATAAGCTTTAAAATTCTTTTTCTTTTTTGAGACAATGAAGGCAAGTGATAAACCCTATACGCACCATAACCAGAGAAGCCTAAAGCGGCCATTACAAAGAGCCACTTCTTCCTTTTCCGGGCCTGATCAAAACCCTTTTTCACCAATTTCAGGTCCATCAAGAATCTGAAATCTCAAGGACCCAATTTTGATTTTGATTGAAGCTTTAAACCCGCTATTAAGTTCCTTAGAAAAGACTGTAAAGACGAGGATTTTACCTCAACTGAGTCCCCAATAGTTGAGGAAAGGTTCTCTGTTCTGCATGATCCTAATGAAACGAAAAATCAATAAGATTCTATTATTTTCAAGATAGCCATTCAAATGGGAAATTGGGTTGTTATGGGGAGGACGTTTATAAAGTTTATTATCACCATGTCACAGAGAGAGAGAGAGAGAGAGAGAGAGAGAGAGAGAGAGAGAGGGACCTGTGTGTGAGAGTGAGAAGGGGATGATGACCCAAAAGCAGTTGCAGAGGGAGATAGATAGGCGTCTCGTGCTGGAAATGAAAAGCGACTATGACCAATTGCGTGTACTACTTGTTTCTCTGGTTCTGATTTCTGAATGGATGAGAAGGCCAACGATCATCGGCTTCATTTCTCAGTTTAACTACCACCATAAACTTTATTTATTATTTCACTGTCAACAGATTCAGCTCAAAGACTCATAGGCCATGTGATGTGACTTCTAAGCATATGGACCAGGCCGTGGGCGGTTGGGCCAAACATAAATGTTTTATCTTCTTTTTCCTTTTAGAATATCGAAATTTTTAGCAAAATGAACTTAGGACTTCGGCACTTTCCTCCTCTTTTTTTTCGTTTATATTAACAATAAATGATGATTGGAGTAACAATTTTGTCCCTATATTGGACGTTTTCACTAAATTGACGGCCTAAATGTTTTTTTGGCACAAATGGTGAAGTCTAAGCCCTACTTTGAGTCAAAATTAAAAGTCATTTTTGGAATTACAACAAATCTTTAAATTAGAGTCCTTTTGCTAAAATTTCTTTTTAAATAACCATAATTTTTATAGCTCTGTTCCTTATAAGCGTTTTGCAACATTCAAATGCTCTCAAAATGAGAAAAGGACTGGTTTTCTCTAGTTCGAGCATACTTTCACATTGAGCACCAAGTGTTTGAACGACCCAACGCTCATAACAAAATCCAGTGCAAGCTGTGCAACTGCAACTACATAGCTGAAACTCACAACAAAGTCAATAGTTTTCGAAAAAACAATTAATATTCTAAGTCATACTAAAGCACACATTATACGCCCAAATCAAAGTGAAGGCTCGTGAAGTAGACAATAAGCTCTTCTCAAGCCCCTAACCCATGAGAACCAACAACATATCACTATAATTATACTTTTTTAGCTATTTGCAAATCCAATTGTAATTGTAGTTTAACTGCAAAAGCGTCATCTATATAGCGTTTATACGTTCTCAATTCGTAAAACGTTGAATTTTTGTTCTTAAAGTTATGTAATTTTATCTAGAATCATCCTTAAGTAGGAAATCAATTTCTAATTCTGATAATTTTAGAAGTTTTGAGCGTGAAGTTTACTAATTTTTCATGATTGAATTGGATTGGGTTTAAAAAAGGAAAGGAATCTGATAAGAGCGGAAGACTTTTGTTTCCTTATTGACTCTGATTTCCTAAATTGTTAGCCTAAGCTATATATATGGTCTTTTCATATTATCATATTTGAGTCAAGTCTTCATGCTATTGATCGATGATTATCCATGTGCCAGTTTGAGATTAATAGTCAGTTCTTAAACCTCATCAATCTATCTCCACATTCGTTTTTTGCTTTAAAAAATGTCACACTTCCATATTTTTTTAATAATATTAAACTTATTAAATTTGTTCATCAAATCTATTTACCGAATCATATATCAATCATACATCTAAATAATTTACTTATTAAAAATAAATGAGATTCAAAGATTTTCAAATATAAATAAATAAATAAACCCAGAATAAATGACAAAATCCCAACATCCTATGACGAATAGAATAAAATAGAATATGGTCGGTGTTTTATAGCCAAAATTCTCTCATTTGCATGAGAAAATGTGCAAACATGGGCAAAAAAATTTAACCGTTAAATCTCACAAGTGTTTTAGTTGTTAGAATCTTTTAGGCCCTTAAAATAATTAATGAGACTATATTTAGAACCGCATTTCTAACAAAGACCGAACATTCTGATATAAATGAATCTCATAATTAACATGTGGTCCACAAATTTACACAAGTTTTTAGACGAAATGTAAGTTTTCGAGATCCCATTTTTCTCGAGTAGCCATATATATTTAGAGCTGCTTGAGGCCTCAATGAGCGCTTGCACCAATTAAGATTCTACAAAGCTGGAAGCAAACTGCCCAAAATGACTAGGGGAGATGTCTAGTGCAAGTGGGATTAAATTCCCAATGCAATACCTAAGCAAGATGTCTAGTACCATGATTTTGCCACGTCTTATTCTGCTGTATAGATTTTGATCACAGAAATTACAAATCTTCCCCTGGGTGCATCAACCATTGGATGGAGTGCGTGACGGTCACTCTCATTGGACAGTAAAGGCTAAGAGGGTGAGTGGTGACCACTGAGAAGGTAAAAACAAACAAACCCCAAATGACAGATCACAGACGAGTCCTCTCTCTCTCTCTNCATCACAAATAAAAAAAAAAAAAAAAAAAAAACCCGAGCCGCCGCAAGCCATGCCATGCAACTATGCAAGCACTTGGTTGGGAACATATAACATCACGATTCATATTCATGTTCATGTTCATGTAATGTGATTATGTGAGCTAGCAAAGTCCCATCGGCCACGTGGTGGTATTCTATGTACGTGGCTGGTTAGCAGCCAAAGTCTGAGTCTTCCTAGGAAACCTCAATCAACCCCGTGGCCCCCCAATTACTCACAATAGAGCAAACCACATGCAAAACTCGACTTGCCTTGTCGCCTCTTCTCTTCTCTTATATATAAATCAATTCCTTTGGTTAATCCCCGTCATCTGTTTCGATTCGAAACAGAGAGATACATATACCATCATCTATATATACATATCACTGTCTCTGTTTGTGTCTGTCTATTCAACAATACGCCTCTCTTCTCAGGTACCTATTTAATTAGTTTTCTTTATTTCTAGATAATCCATTTTCATCAAAGAAACTATTAATTTTGAACAATGTTAATGAAGTTCTGGAGACACGTACTCTTGGTCTGGGTTTCTACCCTTTTCACCAAAGTTTCAATCTTTTCATCAACAATTGGGTTTCTTTCTTTCAATTTCTTCATTATATATTCTTCCTTCTTTTTCTTTAATATTAATTGGTTCATTCAATCTGAATCAGCAACTTGTACATACATACATACATATCCGAATTGCCATACAATATTTCCGGGTCAAACAATCATCATATTTTCCTTACAATTTCTTCTCTCCTCCTCAAAATCACTTTGAATATTCCAAGCTATTAATTAATCATGGCTAAATCCTAGTCTTTTTACTCTTTCTAGCTATTTATATATACAGTTCTAGAATCAATGAATTAAACCCCAATACAAAATCATAATTTAATTTATATATTCTTCTCTATCTATGTTTTATTATTAATTAATAATTAACTTAATTAAAGAACAAGATATGTATAGACGACGGCCGCTATCTAGCCATCGGTTATCCCCTCTATAAGTTATTTAGCATGTTTACGCGTTTTTGTGTAATTTCCTTAAGTATATATATATATATATATATATTAATCAATACTTATCTCATATCCAAACACCTTCTTATATATACATATAGCAAAGCCAGCAACATTTTCAGATTTTCTGCTTCTGGTAACAAAGCTGCTGCTGCAAACAACTCGATCATACATCTTCTAAGAAGCTAGTTAGATCGAGGATGGAGATCATTTACCAGCCCTATATCGATCCCGAGTATGAATGCCTCATCGAAAGAATCTATCCTCCATGGTATTCTTGATATATTTTTTCTTATCAACATTATTATCACACTACTGGATTAACAGAGAATCAGTGGTAATTGGCTAATTGCTGGTTTCGTTTATAATTATTTTGCAGGGTTTGTATCGACAATGACACATGCAAAGATTGCACGCTTGTGAAGGTTAGATCAATCATCAATCATATTAGTTAATTAACAAATGGAATTCAGCGGTTAATTAGGTTACTTGATTAATCTATATATTTTGTTGGTGGGTGATGAACATGGTTTATTGATTTTGGAACTTTTTCTTCTTCATTTATTTCTGTTGTTGGGGCTGTTTGTTTTTTAGTGGCCAAGTGGGTCACCCAAAGATTTCCAAACAATTATGCATGACGGATACCAACAATATTAAAGATTTCAATAGAGAATGAATCTTGCGTTTATATTTAAAAATTGTGATATCAACCGAGTGGAGGTCCACCGTCAACTAGAAAAGTAGAAATCATAATTAATTTTTATTGGAGAGAGAGAGAGGGAGGGGGGGAAGGGATTTTTTAATCCTCTTATATGCTTTTCAGTTTTAAGCCAGTCAGGGTTTAACAGAACGTTTGCGAGTTTCATGCACAAACCCTAACCAGATGACGTGATCTAGTTATATGCAAAGTTGCAAACCGTGAAATTAAGATCAAAGAATCATAGCTAGCTACAGTGCTACATCATAAAGTTCAAATTATATTAACTGGGTTTTGGACCACAGAGTCATGTGTACGTAGAGTCCAAAAGGCTCATTAATTATATAGGGAGTAAGAAAATGACATATGCATGCATAAGATGAAAAGCTTTATGCATAATATTGAACTTGAATTGATTTGTTTTGTTTCTCTATGGTTAATGTACTTTTACAGGTTGACAGTGCAAACAAGCACGGGATATTGCTAGAGATGGTCCAAGTCTTGACAGATCTTGACCTTGTCATTTCCAAATCATACATTTCCTCTGACGGTGGATGGTTTATGGATGGTAATTACCAATAAGCACTGCTTAAGTACCTTCATCTATCACCATTCATTCTTTCATCACCTGCAAGTATTACTGCTTCTGTTATCTATTATATAATATTATCCTATATATATTTCTATTATTAAAAATATATTATCCATATATTTCTATTATTATAATTTGAATATAATTAAAGCTCTCACTATCTGTCTTGGCCCAAAAAAAAAAAAAAAAAGCTCTCACTATCTGAGCTATGTACGTATGAGTCACCCACAAGTGTTGCTTGCAGGCTGATTCATGTGTGTCTGTTTTGATTGTATGGTGGTGCAGTTTTCCACGTGACGGACCAACTCGGCAACAAAATCACTGACGAAAGCCTCATACTTTATATTCAGCAGGTGAGGTCCCTCTTCCTCTCTTTCTCTCTCTTTTAATTCATTCTACTTTATTTTAGGGTTTAAAATGACCTGAACCGATTCGAACACTGGATGAGTTTCATTCACCTAACCTACGTCCGGAACAACATGAATCCGGCTTATTTAAGTTGGATCTGCGTATTTATACGCATGAATACGACTATACACGACTATAGTTGTGCCATATTAAATTCTTAGAATTAGTTTAAGTGGTGGTGATGAGTGAGATAATAAGTTAAGATTAGAATAAGTTTGTAATTCAATGTCTTCCAATATTAAAAAAATATAAAAAATTTGTGCCATGTCAAACACAGCACGGGCTTCCTAATTTTCTTTCTTATAATGAATTTACTCTTAACACCATATTTCTTTTAATTTGTTTTAATAAAAAGAATAATAAATTTTGTAGGCACTTTGTGCTAGGAGGGGGGGGATTTCAAAGGAGGCAAGACTACGCCTAGGAAGAGAAGTGACACCAGGACAAAAGGACTTGGCCCTAGAGATGACTAACAAGGACCGACCGGGCCTAATGTCCGAAATATCTGCAGTTCTTGTTGAGCTGGGCTGCAACATCACTGCTACTGTGGCCTGGACACACAGCACCCGGGCTGCCGGCATTTTCTATGTGGAAGATGGGCTCAAAGGTGGACCCATCACGGACCCAAAACGGCTGTCACATGTACAGGAACAGCTGGAAAATGTAGTTGAGGCCCATCATGGGGAGGGAGAGAAGAGGAGTGTGAGGTTGACCACCCTGGCAGCCGGTCGGACTCATACAGAGCGGCGGCTCCACCAGTTGATGTATGCCGATGATGACTATGAATCGTGTCACGGTTGCAATGGTAGCGGCAACGCACACAAGAAGGGTTGTGATCGGACACACGTGTCGATAGAAAGTTGTAAAGAGAAAGGGTATTGGATTGTGAATGTGAGAAGTAGAGACCGTCCTAAGCTGTTGTTTGACACAGTGTGTGCCCTAACCGACTTGGAGTACGTGGTGTTCCACGCGGTGGTTGCCTCCAGAGGCACCATGGCTGATCAGGTACACCATTTATTTACCTTGTGCATATGCATCCCTTTAATAAACTTATTTAAAAAATTACTTTTACAGAGACTCTTATAAATATATATACATATAGGTATGCAAATGTTGATGTTATATATTTGAATGTGAATGTGACCATAGGAGTATTTCGTGAGGCACAAGGATGGCTACACTTTGAATACAGAAAGTGAGAGGCACAAGCTTACCCAGTGCTTGATTGCTGCAATAGAGAGGAGGGTCTCACAGGTACGTGATCTAGTGAGGACTGCTACATACCAGTTACCACAAGATAATGCTTTGAACAAGCCTTTAGTCCTTAAATTAATAGAAACAAAGTAAATCCCACTTTTAATTTATGCATTAGACCTCATTTTGTACTAGACTGGTCGTGAAATAAACACACGATGAAACAATTGATGAAATAAGTACACAACAGCTAGCGTGGTTAGAAAATACGTTTCATTTTGCAATTTCCTTAGACTCATGATACAAATGATCTTTTGCAGGGACTGAGGTTGGACCTCTGCGCTAAAAACCGAATGGGACTGTTATCAGACATCACAAGGGTGTTCCGAGAGAACGGGTTATCCATATCAAGAATTGAGGTTGGAACACATGGTGACAGAGCAGTGGGATCAATCTATGTCACAGATGCTTCAGGGTATAATTTGAATCCAAACATAGTGGAATTGGTGACGAAGGAGATTGGAGGATCTCTCATTGTTCACAAATCACAAAACTGGGCTCTTCAGGGCTCATCATCATCAAGAACACGCCACAACAAACCCAACAGAAAAGTAGAAGAAGAAGAAGAAGACAGACCTAGATTTTCACTTGGAGGCTTGCTCTGGTCTCATTTGGAGCGCCTGTCCGGCAATTTCGGAGCCATAAAATCAGAAACATAGAGCTCCGAGACTCCTCAGTCTCCTCCTAGTCACATAATCTTTTACAATGTTGTATCTGTGAATGTGTCTGTCAATAAGTCTGTAGATCAGGAGTCAAGTAGTTTTTGTCTTCTAGCCAGATAGCTAGCTTATGTTCATTGTAAAGATTTTTTTTTTTCTTAACATGAAGATTTTTTTCGTGACACTCTTCCGATGCCACTTGAACGTACTGAAAGTTCATCGTGTAAACAATGCTAGTTCTCATAAAATGGCTCTTCTTCATGTTGTGGTGAGGATAGCTCCATAAATTAGCACATATCCCCCATGGTAACTCGAAAATTACCATGTATCATTTATCATCCTCAGTAAGTTGTCACCTTGCTAGAATCTGCTTATGGTATTGGAATTTTTTCCTCTATTGGGTTTTGTAGTCTCTTCCTCCAGCTTTAGCTTGTGTTTCTCTTCCTTTTTTTGTTTTTCCTCCCAAAACCATTTCTGTGTGATTGAAGCCATAGCATTCATAAGGCAATAGCTTCTATCTCTAACTCTCTCATTTTGCTCTAGTCTTTCTTTTTTCGTTTTCATTGGAAATCACCCATCAGATCAATAGATCATGGATCTGTTGAAATTTTTTATGTGGTTTTCTCTTGATCTTTTATATCCTATAAATTTATGAATTTGGGGATTCTATTTTCACATCTTCACAACATGACCTTGTAGTTTGCTCGATTTGAATTGTGGGATCGTTATTTTGCTATTAATGCATAATCTATTTTGTTGGGATATTGCTTAATTTGTTTTGTTGCGACTTGTGATTAATTTATGCATAAGCATCAATGAGTTTGGGGATTCTATCTTAATCTTCCAATAGCGATTCTATTGATGGGTCGACCCAATGATTTTCTTTTTTCTTGTTTCTGTTACAACTATGTGTTTCCATTCACAGATTCTAAGAATTTGGAGAAAATGACCGACAGATAACCTGTTTGAACCCGTCTACAGTGTCTGTTGAGATAGAGGAATCTTAGTACAGGGTTGGCTTCTTGCCTTAATGGGTTTTAAAGTCGCAAGACATTAGGGGCTAATGCCTCGTACTAAAACAACATTGTTCCAATTATGTCATTAGTTTATGAAAAGCAAAAGTAAATTATGCTCTTAACGCATTTGATGCTTTTTTACATGCAAAAGCTAACGAGGTTTGTCATTCTCATCTTCCTCCCTGCCTACAAATTGGGCAGCATGATAAGCAGGACCGGATACTTTTTTTTTTCTAATTTATAATAAAACACACAAAATGAATTAACAAACGTAATATTATAATATAATATAACAGCGTACAATTACGAAAAAAGACAAAAATTAAAAACTAACATGTATATATTATTTATATTTATAGTACTAAATGGGTAACCGGGTAATGTCATACTCATACACATCCTCACCCTATTAGGAATTAAAATCTTAAAGAGGTCTCAGCTTGAAAAAGAAAACTATCATCCTATTTAAAGCATTTTTCATGAATATTTTACAGGAAGGAAAACCAACAGTTCACTTAAAACGTTTAAGGCCAAACTAATGCAAAAACAAGATATAATCAGAAATCAGAATATATCAAAGCTAGTTTATGCGTATAATCCTTGAGAACAAAAAATAACAACTTTCTAGGATATATGCAAACGTATTAGCATCCAGCAATATAAGGTTTAGGCCAATATGTTTAACATCTCACAGGTTTAACTTACTAGTTATTATGATGAGTGGACTTCTTAAACAAAAAAGCTCAGGCAAAATTTCCAAATTTTTTTAACAAGTCATGCTAAATTTGTTCCTGTTTTTAGTCTCTATTAAAATCTTCAACTTTGGTCATGAACAAGGTTCTCACAAAATATAACTTTCCCAAGGGAACAAACAACAATAACAAAACCTCCACCATTAAGGGTTTCTGCATGGACCAGAATGAGTTTTTAATAAAATGCAATTTTATATGAAATAAACAGATGAGGATTATTGCACGGTGCTGAATTTACTACAGTTACAAATACATTCATAAGAAACAAATATCCAGCATCAGGACTTATGTACATTAATAGAGCTTCCATAGCCTAACTCAGACTAAAGAAACCTTTCACAATCTATTCACAATAAGGGATGAATGAGAAGAACAGGCCACATTGACCGAAAAAGGGTTCTTATGGAGTCATCATATAACATCAATGTCATCAACATCAAGCCAGTCATTAGATTCTTTGGTCTCCGAGTTACGGGTACTTACCTGCTCAGACCCAGCATGTCTATTCTCAACAGAGTTGATCTCCTTATCAGAATCAGCAGAGCCTCTGCTTAGCTGAACCCAGTCTCTTGAATCTTTAGTTGAAGAATCAGAGCCAGACGTGACTTTCTTGTAACTTGATGGCACCTCTCCATCGTCATCCTCAAGATCACTGAATGTTACATCCTCGTCATTCTCTATAGGGATGGAGGTTCCACCGACACCATCCATCTCTGAACTTTCCTCTTTCAACCAATCATCGGCATCATCCTCATATTTGTCATCCAGGACTTTAGAGGAAGAATTAGAGGGCGGAAGTTGATATTTGGTCTCTTTCACTGGTTCTTCCTCAATAACAGGCTTGTCAATAATTTCGATTTCACTACTCTGGACTGGGTGCTTCTCTGTCTCAAGATCAACTTCCCCTGGGAGAGGAGCTGATCTGATGACAAGTGTTTGGGGAGGCACCAAGTGAGATTGCGCAGTAGGTGGCACAGAAAGATGCTGTTCTTTTGGCGAATCAGAAAATCCTCTTGCATAATTGGTGCCGCTTCCTGAAGGGTCTGATTCTTCTGGCTTTTCCATAGGTTGCTTACGTAACTCCTGAGTCAACTTTGCTCTAGCTTCCACTATCTGCAGACGTATGATAAAGTCATGCAAGCCATAGTTTGCTCACCCAGAAGTAACTAATAAAAGAAGCACAATGAACAAGAACAACAAAAAGGGAGTGTCAGGTCAGTGCCGCATAGGACCAACTTACCTTGGGTGTAGACAAAAGCTCAGCATCATGTTTACTGAGTCTGGGATGCAAGAGTACGAAGTAAATCATCCAAAAGTGAGCCTCACTCATATGCTCCGGGCAAAGTTCAATCCTGAGAGCAGCTAATGTTGGTGCAAGTCGTTCAACAGCCAGAGCATGCTCTTGTTGGACATCAGACAATTCAAAATCTGGAAAAGGAAACTCACATTATTCTTATTTCAATGCCAAACAAGTTTCAAAGGTGCTACTGATCAAATACATACATTACAACATAACTTACCAAAGTAAATTGAGCTCAGCAACAAAATGGCAATTACAAATCAACAAAAGATCTACTCAGTAAATTCACAAGCTTAACTGAGATTTACCTAATTATTAAATGAGAAACCTTTAAATCTATATGGGAAACACATATATACCTCAAATCCATTATTCATAAATACTCCATTGATTAACAATAATACTAATTTACAATAACATACCCAAATTATGCATTAAACCAACCCACATTGAAATAAATTACCCAAAAAAAAAAAAAGAGGGCAATTCGAAGTAGAACATACCGTCTGAATCTCGGTCATCTTCGAGAGGGAAATCGAGCCAAGTCTCCGGATGCATAGAAATGTTCCTGACGAACGCAAGAACCTCCTGGGTCACGCCGAGAGCTGCACCAGCTGCCTCGGCCTCTTCCTCCGATCCAAACTGAAGCAAATTCGAAGCGATCTTAGTAAACTCCGAAACCGCTTTGTTACTCGACAGCTTCTCGATCCCGCTCTTGAACCTCCCGCCGATCTCGGCGAAGTCGCTGCGGATCCCCGCGATTACGTCTTCTTCGGAGGGCTCGGGATCGGACGGCTCCGCCTGATCGGACGGTTTGGGAGGAGGGAGCGATGAATCGGGCGGCGGCGGCGGCGGGGCGAGGAAGGAGGCGACGCCCCAGAACTGGCGGGAGAGGGTTTGGGTGAGCTCCGAGAGGTCGCCTTTGACGCCGCCTCTGGCGGTGGGAGTTGGTGGGGCCGGGGACGGCGAATCGGGTTTGGGCTCGGATTGTGGATCGGGTTGCGGAGATTTCGTGTCGGTTGCATTGGCATTAGGGCTGTCATAGTCGTCGTCGTCGAGTTTGAGTGAGTTGGCGATTGATTTAGCGAGCCATGACATTGTTTGTGGATAGAGATGCTAATCACAAATTCTGTGAATTATTATCAGCCTATTTCTTCTGAGTCCTTCTGACTTGCAGTGTCGGCCTTCTTCTAGTTCCCTTAACCGGGATTTAGACTTCTTTCTACGTCGTCGTTTTGTTTTTTTTCTTAATATCTTTTTTCTTTTTATAAAATCTTATTTCTTTAATAAAACTACCAAAACTTTATTTCATTCACTTTAGTACTAATTTTTAAAAATATTTTTCTACGTTCAATTGGTTGTTTCACCAATGGACCGATCAAATAATTTTTTAAATTTACAAACTCAATTGTTGTGGCTAAATAACAATTACAATCACAATTTTTTGATCGAAACACAATCACAATTTATTTTCTTTTTTGTTTTATTGGCTTAAGGCTTAAGTTATGGTATTGAGTCTCTAGATAATAGGACTTCATTCTTCAAAATTTAAATTTAAAATCTTAAATTCTTATAAACTCTAAAACATATATAAATATATATATAATTGTGATTGCATGAAAAAAAAAATAAGAAAGCAATCGGCATAAACAGTTCACACTTGGTACAAATTTGTGATCTAATGTCTTGCTCTAATTTAGTAATTATTGTCATTAGATATTTAATCAATTTTATTTATGAATATTAAATATACTTTTGAACCTCATTACTCACTTTATATTAGTTAAAAATATATATATTTTCTAAGTAAATAGAGACATTGTTTTGCAAGCATTTGAAGTTCAACACTTAATTTTAAAATTAAGTTGCAACCGTCACACAATTACATTTTTGCGATTATGATATACTTACAATTTGGTTAAAAAAAAATTATTGGGTAACTATTAGAACACTTCAAACTATAATTTTGGTACCAAATGATTTGGTGCCATGGAAACTAATTTAGCAAAAATTTGGATAAATTTTTTTGCCTCATTCGTACCAAAATGGGTTGAAAAAATGGCGAGTGTGCAGCATCTGCAAACAAAGCCTCTCGCACCTAAACAATGTTACTGAGAAACCGCCTCCTGACCCTGCAAATCACTACCTTCCTATCACCATCTTCTTCTCCACCTCTACAAACCCAACCTTTCACCCTCTCTTTCCGAACCCTACTCTCAAACCCAACCCGTCGAAACCCGACCCGCCATGTCTCCGCCTCAAAAACCACAGATAACCCACCCATCTTGGAGAACGACCGGACGGTCCTGTTCGTGCCTCCCGGGGTCGACCCGGACGAGGTGACCCAGGACATAGTCCTACCCGGGTCGAATATCGTGATCGGACCCTACGCGGGTGACGCCAAGATTAAGGAGGTGGAGTTTGTGAAGAGCAGTGGTAGAGCTAAAGACTGCCCCAAAGATGACCGACCCGAATTTGCTATTCTGGGTCGGTCCAATGTCGGAAAGTCTTCGCTTATCAATGCTTTGGTTCGCAAAAAGGATGTTGCACTTACGTCCAAGAAACCAGGTTAGAAAGAAAATTTATTGTTTTCTCATGTTTAATGCGTTTTGGCTTCTGGGTGTTGCTTATTTGTTTGTAAATTTGTGTAGGGAAGACTAGGCTTATCAATCATTTCTTGGTCAACAAAAGTTGGTACTTTGTGGATTTGCCTGGTTATGGGTAAGGCCTCGCTCCGTCCTTTCTTTGCTAGTATCGAATGGAAATTTTAGCTTTTGAACCATTCTACTTGGTTATGTAATTATTTGAAGCCCACTGTTTCATTTGTGACTGTTTGGAACTAGTTGTCTGTAGGGAAACTATCACTTTGACTTCAGAAAGTCTCTAACTTTTTTAATTCAGTTGGGTTCGAGTTCTTTCTATGCCTGGAATGCAATAATGTTTGTTTCCTTTGGGCTGCACTGTTCTACATTGCAAGCCAATTCTCTGTGTCAGTGAAATTAATCAAAAGTATTTGTATGCGAGGATGCACTAGGGACCTAAAACTAATTTCACCCTCATACCGTTATCTAGCATCTTATATGACATACATTTCAAGCCAATGGCTTTCTAAAGAATCTCTGTAGGATCCAAATCAGTTCGGCTCGAGGCTTTAATGACTTGAGTTTATAACAAATGTTTGATATCTATTTGGTTTTGAGCTGAATTTAGTATTAGTGTGCAGATAATTTTCTTTGAAACCTGATTTTTTGCTTTATGCTTTCTTTTGAGTGATTTGATTCATCAATAGTTGACCTTCCCATACAATACCTTTGAGCACCTGTTTCTGCTGCTAAAATTCAAAGTAACATGCAGCATTCTTGTGGCATTTTCCTTAAGTTACAAGTTCTAAGATTTAGTTTGTTTGCTAGTTGACAGCAAGGAATAAACAGTGGCAAGATGGATGATTAATATGCATACTTGTGATGATTTATTCTAGAGCATGGAGGTTTTGGCCAACCAAAGAGGCACCTAATATTTGTAGTGTTAGTCTTTATGGTCAGGTTATTTGTGATTTGTGCTAGATTGTTCACCTGGTTATGATTTTGATACTTTAGGTGTCCAAACAAGTGTTATTTAGTAAGGTTTGGACCACTTGGTTGGTTCTGTTCACTGTTGTTTCTTATTTTCACCTTTTATAATGTTCTCAAGATTATCTGTCTAGATATTCCCAACTCTAAAGAGTCAGTCCTCGTTGTAAGAAAATTGAGGGACAGCAAGGCATGCCTGGTCCTTTAATAAACTGCTCACAAGCCAATCTTCAACTATTCCATTAGAATTTGAATGCATTACCATTCCCTTGGGAAGGAATAGAGGGTATGGCCATTTGGCTGGAGCCTGTGCTCATCCTTATCCACTCTAATTAGATTAGGCATAATTCATATTGTTAATGACTGAGACCTAATATTGTGCTGTAGAGAAGATCATAGAATGATCAATCAAGAGCATGGTGAAATGGCCGTAGCCATATTCTGGTTGCCATTCTTTTGGAGTTTCTGTGCGAGCCGCAGTGTTGGTAATCAGTTGTAAATACAAAGATTATGTTGCTTATAAGATTGCTAACCATTGATCCCAGAGTTATTTTATGCCAGTTTTGTTATGTGTTCGAACTCATATGTAAAACTTTTCAAGCAAAAAAATGAGGAATAAATCCTGTTATTTCAATTTTGGTTATTGTTTCATAAAGGATATACTATAATTGAATAAATTGCCTTCAGCTTTCTTCTTTTGATGTCTAGTGGTTCGCTTTGTTTGCAGGTTTGCTAAAGCTCCAGAAGCTGCTCGAATGGATTGGTCCTCATTCACCAAAGGTTTCTTTTTGAACAGAGATACTCTTGTTGCTGTCCTACTTCTCATTGATGCTAGCATTCCACCTCAGAAGATTGACCTAGACTGTGCTAATTGGCTTGGACGTAACAATGTACAATGCTTGCTCTCTGATATGCAATACCTTTTTGTTAACCTCTTCATAATTAGTGTTACTTCTGTTGCAAGGCTAAATCTACTCCATCCTCCTGACTTTTCTGCTCTTTTCTGTATTTAGATACCAATTACTTTTGTCTTCACGAAGTGCGACAAAATGAAGGGGGGAAAAGGTAAAAGGCCTGATGAGAACATCAGGGATTTTCAGCAGTTTATCAGACAAAACTACAGGGAACATCCCCCATGGATCATGACTAGCAGTTTAACAGGTTTGGGCAGGGATGAACTTCTGCTTCACATGTCACAGCTTAGAAACTACTGGGATCAATAGCTGCATAACCATAGTACTGGCTGATTCCTCAACCTAAAAAGGTGGAACAAGACTAGGGGCTTCAACTCGGTTGTCCATAGTTTTTTACTGTTTTCTTTTTTGCTTACTGGTTGGTATCAATTTTCTTCAAGAAGGCCTGTCAAAATGTGATTCAGATTTGTAATTTGGCTGCCGAGGGATGCATTATTCTGTGTATATAGAGATGACCGTCTTTTTTTCAGAAATAGTTATTCAATGTGCCAATCTTTCAGGCTTCTTTTACCCTTTCTTGCCCCCACCTTGTTGGTCGAGTTGCTGAAAATTTTGACCATCTTTTCAAATGGTTTTGGGAATTCATATTTTAGAGATTTGGCGATTATCTAAATAACTCTAATGTCAAAACATAAAGTAAGTATAATAACAATTGTTCTTTTGTTAATATCATTTGGCTTTCAGATTGTCAATATTGGACCGATCATAAACGGGTGTTAGATTGACAATTTTTTTGGCAATGTAACATATTAGATTTGCAAGAGAACGCCCAAGGTTTTTTTTTCATATGTATTACCCTAAGTTTGATACTAATAGAGTAATAGATTTGCAAGCCCCTCTGCAATTATGTTTTTGCTCTCTATAGTCTATACACAAGGCATATAGAACAGGCCCGGTTCCATTGAAGAAGCTTCTGGCAGTCCGTGATCAAGTTCTTCCACAGGTTGCATGACGAGAGTCACGAGATGATGAACAGCTTAAACTTCAATTCCACTGACATTACTTCTTGTGGCTGTAAGAAAGACTTCAGTCACCTCATATTAAATATTAAATGGCTTATTGAATTTGGAAAATCTGATCCCATAATATAATATACATCAACACACTTGAATACTTGATATTATTATGACATAACAAAAATAATTTATAACTCTGAAATTATCATAAATTAATCACACACGCGATTGTCTAGATACTTTTTCTTATAGAGACTTAAAAAATACATAAGGGTGGGATGAGACATTGAAGGAGTGGTAGGACACTCTAATGACAAAAATACCCCTTAAATATGGGTCACGTGCACGTCATATGAGTATTTTAGACGAAAATGTAACAGAAATTACAAAAAAGGCCAAAGTGATATTCGTGCAATAATTCATGAAATCCAAAATTCCAAAATGATATTCATTGACTAAAATGATACTTGCGGTATAATTCATTGAGTATTTCTATAATTAACTCTATATATTAATATTTTCTTACTAAATTATGAATTTGAATAACACATTCAGTTAAGAATTAATTATTGATAATGCAGATTTCACAATCTTAAAAGAGAACATTTCTATATAAACAAACATGAACATGAAGCTTCATGTACGTTCTATTATGTGGAATCCAATGTTGTTTAAAAATGGTCACAAACATTGTTCGAACAATTGCTTAAATTTTTGTTCATTTAATGTCGACGAATTGATCATTTTAGGGTGTACAACCTGTTTAGGGCTTAGCATTTCTTTAAAAGCAGCATTCCAACATTTATAAATCTTGTTCAAACGTCGCCTCATTTACTAACTAATTATTGGTTTAATGATTTTTTTTTACAGGGTTAGAGAGTTTCTAATTTCTAATTCCTCTTCCCCAAATAAAAATTAAACAATGCTTTATCCGATGACGGAGTTCCATTATTCAAGTGACATCTATATCTAAACGGGATGGGGCAGATTTGGTAGGAAAAATCGTCATCCCCCAAATCAGCCATGAATTAAAAATAATATATCACCAAGCATATTTGTGGCACACATAACACGTTGTCTCTAATAATTTTCTCAAGAGCGACAAATTTGTGCCTTATCCTTTATTGTTAATTTTGAAATTTTGAGCAACAATTTAGTGACAAAATCCGACGACCACTCCATGCCCTACACTGGCCGGTTTTCAGCCGCCTGTTTGTCTTTGTGGAATTAAAGACGTCACAGAATGTTAGGTGGAGTTGCTAGGCTATTACTTTTTTGGCAATACTCTTGTTTTTAGTGACGAAACTATTCGACACTGAAAATGTGATGAAGAATTGAAGATCATCACCCAAGTGGGTTGGGGATGAAGCTCTACGTTGACATGTAATTTGAGTAATTGACCATAGAAACTTATAAAAGAGCTCATCTCTTGCATTACTGAGAATAGTTCATCAAAATCTCCGTTATTGGATTTCGTAAAATCAACGGGCAAATTTATGTTGAGAGAAATATCTCATATCGAAAAAGTAAAATCTTTGAAATTTTAATTTCGGGTTAAATGCTTAAATTTCTTGATTTTGAGTGCTGACATTCTAATCGAATCCCTCCCTTGTGATTACATTGTGTACCCAATTTAATTTCGTTATTCATAATTATTCTGCACTTACATACAGCCCCTATTGCTGTGTACATTTTCACATTTCTTAGTGCTACAAAATAAAGCAAAAGAAAAAACCACAATTTTAAGAAAATGGGTTCACATACATATAGGCATATAGCTAGCATTTGCTTTGAAGATCTGAAGTCCTAGAGAACTGTGCTCTGTTCCAGACTGGACAGAGTTCCTGGGCTGACCAGAGGAAAAGAAAACCAATGGTGGTTCGAAGATGGTGACAGATTCAATCTCAGATAACTGGAGTCCACCATGCTATTATGATCAGTAGGCATGACCTTATTGTGAGGTGTTCCAGTCTTGATCTCCAATGTCTCCGACAAGTCCTTGTACAAGGCCGAAAATGGTGTACTTTTTGCTGCAGAAGGCAATGAAACTGCAGAGCCACGGTTGATGTCAAGTGGGGATGGTGCAATGCTTTGCAGGGTGGTGGTGGTGGTACTCGACAACGATGAGTCAAGGAACTCAGGTGCGCTGGTGAGGCTCTGAACAAGGTCTCTGAAGTTGATGGGGTCCACTTTGTAGACTCGCGGCGGGGTCGGTGGCAGTGGCGCCACTGAAGGCTTCCTCCACGGCTTTTGCGACGACGATGAAGACTTGCGAACAGAGTGGAGAGATGAGGGGTGAGAATTAGGAATTGCTTGCCTTGATGATGACCCACTTGGACCCTTTGTTGCTTGTATAGATGATGATGAAGAAGAGTAAGCTTCCATGGTGGTTGAAAATTTGAAAGTTGATCTGGGTTTGTCTGAGATATGTGGGATTTTCTGTCACTAAAAATGTGAGAAAGTGGAAAAAGATGGAAGCTTTAGTTTGTTTCACTAAAAATGTGAGAAGTGAGAAAAGATGGAAGCTTTACTTTGTTTATATAGATGCATCTATAAATGGGGTATTAAAGTAAAGAAAGGCAACGACCTGGAAGTGAAGCCGTTTGAGAAGAGAGAGGGAGAGAGAGAGAGGAATTTCAAGGCTGTGTTTTTTGTCTTGAGCCGTCTGCGGGATGTGAGTGCTGACGACTAATTGTATCTGCAATGTAGTCAAATCCTTTGCATTTGACCATTATATATATATATATATGTATATACAGAGACCCTCCGGGATTTCTGATTTAGTCCGTTTGGCACTGATCGTTATAGAAGCGATTATATTAAAAAGCACATATAAATTTTTATAAAACTTCTAAGTTGTTTATGCAAAAGCACTTGAAAGTGCTTTTTGAGAAAGCACCTGTCAGGTGCTTCTCAAAAAATCCCTTAAAAGTGCTTTTATAACTCAAAAACACTTCTAATTATTTTTGTCAAACGCTATCAAAAGTGTTTTTACTAATTTGAAAGTGTTTTTGACAATTTTAAAAACAGTGTCAAACGGGCCCTTAGTGTTAAACAAGGAATTACTTTACGGAGTCTACACAGATTATTTTCTGTTAATCTGAATTATTCATTTTTTTAAATCTCTATTGATAGATTATTTTTTACAAAAAATCAACTAAATCGAAAATCGTTTACCCGTTTGATTAATCAGTCAAAGTTTAGGTGTTTATAAAGAAATTTATTATTCGTCCATTTGTTTTAAACTTTGACCGCTTAAACAGACGGGTAAACGATTTTCAATTTGGCTGATTTTTTGAAGGGATGATCTATCAATAGAGATGTAAAAAATAAACGGTTCGGATTAACACAAAACGACTCGTGTGGGCCACATAAGATGATCTATCATTTAACACTAAATGAGATATCTTTTATTGAAAGGGCTCTATATATATATTATATAATGGCCAAAGTATAATGACATTTGATCTCCATTATTGTGTCTTTGTGATTCTGTCTGTGCCTATTGTTGATTGATATATATGATAATAATATGATAGTGAGGAGTATAAAGCAATAAAATATATTGTTAACTTGGGAGGTTTTTTTTTTGTTTTTTTTTTTTTTAACAAAGTTGACAGCATATGGTATTTTATAACAATTATTTGAAGTTTAGACGGTAAATTAAAAGGATTTCAATTTTAGGAAATAAAGTGAAAAAAATGTATCTTACATTCTTACATAATAATACAGTAGTATGAATAAGTCTTTATTTTTTGGCACTAGGGGGGTTTCTTAATTTAGCAATAGAATTAGAAGTTATAGAAGGTACTGTGACATATGATAAATGTAATAAATGTAGTTGCTGAAGGTGGACCAGCCGCCCTTTTACTGTGCTAATTGATACACGTGCAGCTCTTTTAGTTTGCTTCTATCTCTTTTTTTTTTGTACAAAGTTTGCTTCTATCTTTGACCAAAACCAAACAATTACATATATGAACAATCATATATATATGTATAGGAATGATAGAGATCGATCTCTATGATTATGATAGTAGAAAACCCGTTTTTGATTTAGTCTTATATACTGCATTTTGATTATGATTGTGTGTGTGTGTGTGATAATATAAAAGTGTTGGCTTACTGATTCATTTACATATATGTAGTGGTTCTTTTTAAATATATATCAAAAGAAGAATAGCATCAAACCATGTTATATATGTTCCCACTATTGCAGAACAACAATGTTATGCAGAAATAATTCATGAGCAATATATATTGGATCTTCTTCAGCTAGCTTTTTGGTATAGTTGTTTCAACAACATTTTTGTTGCCACATTAATTATTCTTCTTTCTTTGATTATATATATTGGATCGCTTCTCCATCTTCTAGCCTAGTATTCCAACTTAATGGTTCATAAACAATAGTCCTTAAAATTAAGATGCCCAGAAAAGGAGTTTTTGTGGCAATTCAATATGCTTGGCCTAAATTAATGCACAAATACAAGTGTTATGCCTTCCTTTTTGGGTTCCATGCATCTGAAAATATTCATAAACCCAATAGTTACACAAAATGCTTACCATTCTACATATTAATACATCAAACGGAATGCATATATAAATTGTTAAATTACACAGAAAACATAGAGCTAATTAATAATCTAGCCTGCTGCTGCAGATCAGGTTCTTAAAGTTTCATACAATTTAATTTCAAAATATAAATGGATTTCCACAAACCCACATATTGTTTTTCAAATAAATTGAATTTAAAGACGGAGATCCAAATCACCCTTAATTAAGTTATTCAGTATTTGCCGTTATTGCAAAATTCTCAAGTCTAGCTCCTACTGATGTACACTGGTGAAGTTGTTATTTGTATGTTCAGGCAATATGCATGCATGTCAAATATGTGACCAAATTAAGTCATGGACAAAATTAACTACAGAGAGAACTGTAAATTAAACCATAGCTTTTATCTCAGATTTTGGAAGACAAATTTGTGCAGTGATCGATGCATGGCATTAGAGCCTGAGACTTTCTGCAATATGTGAATTGATAGTGAATGTTGATCGATCATCTTACCAGATACTTTTTCACTGCCATTAATACATCAATAATAGCTATTTGACATATTGCAGTTCTTTTAATTATTGTCAATTATTATTTTGAGGTCATCCAATAATTAGGGAAGTCCTGATGAAAATGATAGTGTGACAATGCAACAAAGCCTTGCGTTGTTTAACAGGCGGTAGCACAAATATTGTCTTTTTAACTTAACCATTTTCAGTGCGCTGATGTAAGGTTTTATTTTAAAAAATTTCGATGTACCTAAAATCTATTTTCACATAATATGCCTAATATTATGTGGCAATATTAGATATATTGTGTCTATATTATGTGGTAATATTAGATATATTGTCTCTATCTTAATTATTTTAGTGCGTTGGCTATATTATGTGAAATACCCATCTTTTTTCTAATATTAGATACGTTTCACGACTTCTAACAAAAAGTGTGATAGCACTTAGCAGCTAGCCACTGAATATCAACCAGCTGTAGCTTAAAAAATGTCATGAGACGGTGGCAAAAATAAAAAATGTCATGAGACGATTCCTTTCCTCTCAGGCAACATGTAGAAGAAGCTTCCAATTAACTCATTATTTTAGACATGAAATTATAGGTCCCAGCAAGTTGCAACCACCCAAATCTTGTTACAATCTCATAAAGAGGAAATTATAAATTCGATCCTCTTATTTTATATTTGGTTCAATTTTGGTCCACGATATTTTTTAAGTTTAATTTTGGTCCACATATTTTATACTTAGTTCAATTTTGGTCCATGATTTTTTTTAAGTTATAATTTTAAATCATTTTGGTTGTGTTTTCTTCAATTATAATTAAAGTATAAGTTATATTTCATCATTTCTTAGTCATAAGAACCAATTTGAAGTATTAGAATCAAAGAGAATTGAAGTTTGGTGAAGTTTGAAAAATCTGAAAATTTTTTAAGAAAAATTGATAGTTTCGGGTACCCTACTTTGAGACTAATTATCTTGAGTTTTAGAACTCTAATTTGAATGATTTTTATATGGTTGTAAATAGAAAATGCATAGCTTTAAAACAAGTATATGTTTATTGAATTTGGCTGAGATTTGATAGGGTAAAAGGCAAGACAAATTTGATAAAACAAATCTGAACCTTTATTAAACAAGTGGAACAATTATTAGACCAAAATAGAACTTAAAAAAGATCGTAAACCAAAATTGAACTAGATATAAAATAAGTGAACTAAATATGTAATTATCTCATCTCATAAAATATTTTATAATTAGTAAAACTTTTTTCTTTGTTTATTCCCTTGTTATCACAATTAATACTCGTGTTTTCATTACTTTCTTGTACGTGAAGGGAACATTATATATTCAAATATATTTCAATTAATATGGAAATGAAGCTGACCAAGTCAATTTTGTGCACCATTTTTATTTATGTGAATATTAATACAGCTGGAATTTAATGAAATGTCCTGCGAATCAATAATCAATACATATATTTAAGGGGACATGTGATTCATGCACGTAAGCTTTGCTTCAGATCTACCCCCGTGAAACAATCAAAGCCCCGTAGACTAATTGGCTCTGCATCTCATGTTTTTATAATGGAAACCAAATAATTAATAAGTTATTCTTCACCCAACTCATGTGCTTTACTTTTATTTAGTTTCTTTTCGGTCACAATTAATTGTGAATTTGTGATCCAATTAATAGTGAAATTACAAAAAAATTGATTTGAATTTTGAAATGAAGTATAACCTTTGCTCGTGCAGCTGTCCAACGTTGAATATATATAGATGAATGCTTGCCAATTTCTGTTTTTCTTTGAATACGAAACTATCAACATCGATCAATTCATGTTTACTGCAAAGTGGAAACTATTGTCTCTTAGTTGTAGTTAAATTCAGCCAAAAGTTTGACTTCAATCCTAAAGACTAGAAAAGTGAAAATAAACAACCAAACTATGCTTCAGTGATAGAGCATTTATTCTTTATCTCTTTATAAGACTCATATTTTCCTTCTCAAACTTTAATTAGGCTTTCCTTTGTATTAATAAAAATAAATAAATTATTATAATATTCGTAGCTAGACTCAAACTCAGTATTAGGTTGGCTTTACCATATGGCCCATATCCTCTTAGTGGGCTTCAATACATGAGAATGTGGCATATTGCAGTGCACAAAAGTGGGGCTGATTGGTCCATATTAATCAAAATGGGCCTACAAGAAGCATTGCACTGAAATCTGAGTGCAGATTGTGTAGTTTGTACAATTTTATATAGGCAAACTGCAATCAAATAGCAAGATGTTGCTAGATTCAACCCTATTACCACAGTCAATTTTTTTTGACGTGACTGTATTAATATACACGTATTTTAAAAGTATAGTATTTATAAATATATATGTGTTATAATATAAATAGATTAGTAATACCACGTGAACATATCACGGTCACACCAAAAAATTACTCATAACTCGGCTGTGTGCCTGACTTTGTGTAGATTCAAGTGTGTGTGGTTTCCCCATGAGGTGGCTCAGTGGCAGCATATGTAAGTATGTTACCATCTTCCAGTTCTAGCAAATGAGCCAAACAAAAGAAAGAGACTTCCTTTTTACCTTATATAATTAAGATTAAAGCCTAATTAAAATTTCATGCAAAAGCATAAAAGTGTATGACATCCCATATGCAGACCTTTCCCTTTGTAAGAATTTAATTATGCTAAAAGATTTGGAGATCTCTACTAATTCTTATTAATCATATGGTCATAGAATCCCCATATCATTGTGCCTCATTTCATGGGCCTACTGGATTTCATGCATGGTTGCACAAGTATAATACACAAACACAGAAATAAGAAAGAGAACTGGGTCCATGAAAAATAGGGGATTCTATATACACCCAATGATTAGCCTGCACCTCCATTTGAGATTGGGCAAGCTGCCAACCTGGCCTTCTTTTGCCTTGAAATTTTTTAATTTTTTTTATTCTTAGTGCATCTAAGTGTAAAGTTGAAACTTTCAGAAATTTTTTTTTTGGGTACTGACTAGTGACTACTGAGTACATCATGCATTCAGAAGCTCCATGAAAATTGCATGAGAAATTTTACAGTCCCTTCTGCCACAAGAATGGCCTTTTTCCTTGAATTTAGGCCTCTTTAACTGTCATTCAAAGATGCCCTATGCATCTATCCTAATGGTAATGGCCCCTTTACATAAAGGGGCTTTTTTGTCAAAGCAGAGAAATGGAGGGAAATCTCTTGCTGCTTTCTGTTGAGAGTTGAGACAAATAATCAAAATCAACTAAAGAAAAGTAAATAATGAAGGATGTAAAGCAGTACAAGCCAAATAGTATCCAGATCCAACTAGTTTCTTTCTTGGTCTCTATTACAGGGAACTCAAAAATCAGGCTTCAAGAATCTCCCAGGCAATACAAGACAAAGTACCCACTCATAATTTTACACAACAAAACCCACCCCCCCTCCCAAAAAAAAATCTAGCATTAAAGATTACATTTTCGAAGTGTAGATGGTAGTATTATTCATGCACCGCTGTAGAAGCATTAGTTGCACTGCAGCAGTGGTAGGGCTGCTCTCTCTCACAATTTTGGAACCAAAAGGCACATGGCAGATTGGCAGTTTCAACTTTCAAGGCTACTTACTTTGCAGTGAAGTGAAAGCTCTGAGATTTCATTTCTTTCTTTTCAATTCAGCAGTCAGCAGTGTGCAGTGAATGAGTGCAAGCTATCAATTGGTCCCATCCTCAACTCTTCCCGCAAAAGGATAAAAAGAAGTACACCAATTCACCAAAGCGTCTAGTCTTGCCCCAAAATAGTAAAGTCCAGCACATGTAGTGAAAGCTAGGACCTGCAACCCCCCCCCCCCCCCCTCTCTCTCTCTTCCTCTGGGATTGTCTGCGTAATGACCACTGGGTAGGTTTGTGTAGGTGTGTGTGTGCGTATGTGAAACAAGCAAAAAGAGAGAGAAAATCAAACTTTTTTTTTTTTGGCCACTAGAGAAAAAAAAACTTTGAAGAGGAAGATTAAGCAAGAATCTGAGAACTTAAATACAGAAAATCACATTTTAAACAAGAAGCTGTGCAGAAGTAGATAAGTGGAAAAATAAATTCTTGACTTCAATGTACACATTCAATGGATATCTTGGACAGAGCCCAAGGGCTCTCCAATCTCTACAGTTAGTGGGTCAAAAGCAAAACTCCCACTTCAAAAACAACAGGAAAATTGGGAGCTACCAAGACCTCAAGGAGAAGAACAAGGGAATTTCTTGACAATTACACTTGCCATTGCAAGCTCCAAACATTTGGAGCAAATTATCCTCCTAACAAGTATCTTTATCCAACAACTACACTTTCTTCTTTCTGCTGGGGTTTATTCGAAAACCATTGGCACCGGCCCAGAAAATTACATGATTCCACTACAACCAGCATAGTGTGTGATGTCCGCATTATGAGTCTTCTTCATGAATGTTGAATCCATTGTTGGAACAAACATACTTTTTAAGTATATACAGGAGAGTTAATTCGTACCTCAATCGCCATATTGCATATATTGAGTTCATCTGAAATTCTTTGCAGCATTCTATTCAGGGCTACATATGTAACATCAAAGGGGTGGTTATACATACCCAAGTACACTTTTCCTGTCATTGGATTGTCCTTGTAAGTTTGCACTTGGAAATGAATATTGTATCGGTATAGTTTAGACTACACAGCTTCAAGAGCTCTGCAGCCTGCTGCTTCAAGACAGGACCGCAACCGCTTTGCATCACAAGGAGGAGCTTTGCTGCTAGACCAGCATCCAGAGCAATTGATGAGCATTCCTCAGGGGCAAGTTTGCATACAGACAATAAGATTGACAGTGCATAATGCGTACAGGTCTCTGAAATTCTCATCAGAAGCCTCACCATATTCGGAATGGTCTTTGGGCAATCCTTCAATGCTAATCCTCCCTCTGGTAGAGACGATAATGCATCCAACACGAAGAGAGCTAGTTCTAAGCAATCAGGATCCAGAGAAGGCAAGCATTCGACCAATTGAGGCACAGCCCCAATGCTCACTACCAGACCCCTTACTTCCTTATGCAAGCATATTGTTCTTAGAAGGCTAAGTCCAGCCAAGATTCCAGTTGTATGTCTCTTATCTTTAACCAGCCTCATTAGTCCTACCAAGAGGCTATGGCTCGAAACGATTTCTGATCGAAAATCCTTCTCCTCCATTAGCATTTGGATCAACTGGGTACAATTGATCTTTGTCTCAATGGACCCCTCGTTCAAAATGTCCACCATTAACGAAATCTTTGCGGGTTGCATCAAATTAGTTTTGGATTCTGAATCAAGGGTCAAATTCACGAGAATCGCAATGACTTCAGAACCAACAGCATGTGAAGTAAATGGACCTAGAAGAGATGAAATTACAGCAACCCCACCTTTATCAATCAATGTCTTCCTGGCAGTAGCATGAGCGGCCACAACTTGTTGAAGCTCCTTGAGGGCTTGCACCCTAGCTTGACCCTTTACCTTCTTCAACGTCTCGAGGAGCTCCGACGCCCTTCCCTGAACATCCTCCGACCTCTTCTTCATGAGCACATACTTGAGAGAAAACCAAGTGTAGATTAGATGGTAAAGAGTGTTATTTGGGGTTATGGAATCGTCCCAGAGCTCTTGCATTGTGGTGGGGCAAGTGAGGTGCCCCAAATTGAACCATTTGAGAATATTGGACCTCTCATAGGTTTGGCCAGTGCAAAGGGTCACTGGGTCTTGCATTGGCTCCAGAGAGATTGGGCAAATAAACACTGAAGGGACCTCAGACAAGTCAAGCTCTTCAATCATCTTCTTCAGATCCAATTTCTCACCAACACCAGCCCCAACAACCCCACCACCAACACCACCCAAAACTCCATCCTTGACGGCTGTGTCCAGATCTAAAACATGCCCATCTCCACCACCATCAAACCCAACAACCCCATCCCTCTTTGAGGGCTGAAACATAGGCATTCTTGAAAACCCTTTAGAGAGAAAAGGAAACCCAAACCCTTAAAGTTATTAACAACCCAGAAAAAAAAAAACAATTAAAACTCTCAAAATGACTTCAATGACAATTCAGAGCACATTACAACTGGGTAACACATGAAATGTGTGAAAAGGGATAAAGATAGAGAATAAAACTCCCACCTGTTTTTCCCTCATAGACAATCACGAGCAGCAATACTCTATTTATTGCACACACACACAACTTCTGTTGCTTTTTTATCCGATCTCTTTCTATGGTCAAAAGCATCATTACAATCATAATACACACATCATAAAACACAACACTAATCAAACTTGTTTCACTTCATGTTCAAGCTTCAAAAGGGCTCAATCAACAACCCCCATTCACCAGAAGACAAAAGATGTGCAATAATTTAGACCACTCAAAGATAAGCAAACAGTGGACACCAGAAGTAAATCTAATGAGGTAGTAGTACAGAAATTGAGAGAAAAATAAGTAACACCCAGATCTTAGAAAACGGAGAAAATGAGGAATCCGAAGAGATTAAGAGGAAAAAACTATGAGAGAGGCCGTACCGCCAAAAGCAAAAGGGAAGAGACCCAAGAGAGAGAGCATAGAAAAGCCATAGAGCTCTTCTTTTGGGGAACTAGTCTACTGAAAGCCCTTCAGTCTTTGAGTCTTCATCGAAAATAATCATTTTAATTATTATTATTATTATTATTATATTCGTGGTAAAAATAAAAATGGTGACTTTCGAAAAATCGGATGACCGGAAACCACGGGCTGCAGCCGGTGAATAAGCCCCTCGGCCCGCGCACGGCACGTGCAGTCACTTCACGTGTCGCCTTAACCTCCCGCTTCTCTGTAAATTTGTTTTTCTTATAGGTTTCTCTGTTAATTATTATTTTTTATTTTTTGGTTAAGTCTCTGTTAATTAATTTAAGTGGTGGGAGTGGGATTCTTCCCGCCCCACAAATAAAAATTTAATGACAATTTTATCCTTACATGCTGTGTCTTTTATAATTTTTATCGTTGGGATTATTGTTACTATTTATTTAGTTGAGATTCTTAACAACAAGACTTAAGTACAAGAGTTTCATTCTCACGTAGGATTACTATGGCTCTATATCGATTCACTAGTTCCGAGTCTAATTAATCAAAAAAAATGTTTGTTTCAACTCTTTAACGAAGGCAGACTCTTAGGGTAGGTATAGTAGGCAACTACTTCGAGCCCTTATATTTTATAGACCCTTTATATATATTATATTAAAACTAAATAATGTACATGAAAAATTGAGTGTCCAATTGTTATGGACTTATGGTTCGCCTTATGCCACTAGATTTCAAGATCGGCCTTGTCCTTAGCTCTTGGCTAGGCATAGAGGGAAGGCACAAGCCAAGAAAAACTCCTTTACTGAGCCCATCAATATCTTTAATCAAAAGTTAAATTTTGACACAACTTACCTTATACACATAAGTATAACATAAACTAAAAGACTATAATGTTGTTGCCCGAACTCAATTATAGGTTTATAGCTCTAAATTTTTGTCAAATTAAAAATTATTTTAAATTATCATCATGATTAAATAAATTGTTACAAAATTGTCTATTGATTTCATCACATATAACTAATAACTTATAATTTAATTAATTTTTTCATTAATAATCCTAAATTTAAAAAAAAATGGTTTCAATCATCAAATCATATGTCAGAATGGAGAAATTATTCTGTATAACCGCTATATTGACACATGATATAACCAGTTTATTTGTTATAATATGAATGAATGTTATTAATATTATACCTTACTAATATAAATACATCATTCAGTAATATTCTTACATGTCAAATTAATTATATTATATGACGATATATCGGTTATAATTTATAATTTTTTCTCGTAATAAACTCTTAATGACTCTCAAATTAAGTCTTAAATATTGAATTTTCATTAAATGCAAAGAGAGATTTTGAGAAGAGGACTTTGAAAACATAGAAAAGTGAAAGGATTGGAGGACAAAATTGGTATTTAGGAGAGAAAGTTAGGTCGGTCAAAAAGAGAGCCCTAATTGGGTAAAGTACAAGCCATGAGTAATTGAGTCATGAGACTCATGACCCAACCCCCACGGGGGTGGACTAGCTCAGCTCAGTGAGTCACTCAGACTCTCTCCTCCTTCTCGATTTAGCAAATCGAATATTTCCAGACACTTTTTCTCACAAAACAAGCAAAAAAAACTCCCAAAATTAATAAAGTAATGAACCCAAGTGGGCCCCCCACTTTCTCGATAATAATAGTTGCTTTTTTGGTAGAGTCCCATTCCAGCTAAGCTAAGCGTTTGACCGTGAGAGTGTGTTGCTTTGACTGTACGCCTCCGTTGGCTTATCCGGTCTTGCTTTGATTGCTTTTCCAGTTTGACGAAATATAATTTATATATTAATTAATTTAACACGTAAAAGAATTATTAAATAATATATTTATATTAATAAAATATAATATTAATAATATCTATTCATATTATAATATATAAATTAATATACTACGTGTCAATATATTGATTGTACATAATAATTTTTCTATTTTGAACGTTGCTGCTTGCTTGCCTCCCCTCTTACCCAATTAGACACCGCCACATCACGCGTTCTTCTAATTTCTGAAACGAATCAATGCATTCATTTAATTTGGGTGCATCATGTTTCCGTGGCGACCTATATAATTAAGACCTAGGTTTAATATGGCTCTTGGCTCATTCGCATTCGTGTTGTACTCATGCTTGCTTCAAACCAGCCAGCTTACAAGTTTTTTTTTTTTTTTAATTAAATATTAACATTTTTTTTGTATAAAAATTGAATATTATTATTGAAACTATTTTTAAAAATGAAAAAAAAAAATATTAAAGAGTGTACACTCATATCTAATTCGAGTCAGTTTTGTGTTTGTGCTCGTATCATGCTTGGCCTGTGTTGTGCTCATGCCGTACTTAATGAGCTTAAAACTTCAACTTAGCCCAGCCCTTTTATTCGTGTCGTGTTTGTTTGTTTTAATTATGTCATATTGTGTTGTGCTTGGGCCGTCTGGCCTGTTTGACACTTTTTTTTTCAATATAATGTTAATTTTCTTACACTGTTACTCTTTTTCAACGATAAAATATTTTATAATTTATTTAAGAGTTCACCCAATTCATATTTATTTGTGGCTAAAGTGAGCCTAACCTTTACTAAATATGTTCAATGAATCATAATTTATGAATAATACTTGTCTCAGTCTCTTGGAAGTTAATTGGCAAAAGTTCAATATAGACACTTAATTATATAAGTCATTTCAACCGGATCCGTAAACAAAAAAATATTTCAAATGCATACATGAACTAAGATTTAACTTGAAAAATGGAGGTTCATTAGTTAAGTGCCTACGTGGCTTTTGCTGACCGTAGCCCGCACCGTCGAAATTGGCCGAAAAAGCTATAGGAGCCACCGCGGCTTCTCAGCGTCGATTGGTCGTGCTCAATGGTTCGGTGAATGATCCAAGACCACCTTCTTGCTCAGAACAATGAGGGGAAGTTGACTGGGGTGGTGGCCGGTCTCAATGTTGTCAGGAAATTGGGTCAACAGTGATGAGTGCTGGCACGGGCTGCAGAAAAGAGAGTTGCAGGGAGAGTGAGGGAGTCGGGGAGAAAGATAGTCACGTGGAAAAGTTTTTACATGTTTTTGTAATTTTTAATTTTTTACACGTGAAAAAAAGTTAGCTTCTACGTCATTAAAAAAGTTAGCTTTCACGTCATTAAAAAAGTCTAGTCAATAAAGTCATATAAGTACTTAACTGACTGATAGTCATTTTTCAAATTAAATCTTAGTTCGGGTATATATTTAAAATATTTTTTTGTTTATGAACTCAAATGAAATTACCTATATAGTTAAATATCTATATTGAACTTATGCCTTAATATTTTTTTACAATGTATGTCTGTTTTAGTCTATTCAATTTATAAATTAATTTTTTATTTATTTAGAATGAAAACTAATATGGACATATTGTTGTCAAAAGGATCGAAGGAGTTTCTTTAACTAGGGACAGAAGTAAGTGTATATTTTTTTTTATCCATTTATTTATTTAACATATAAATTTGATAATTTAATATACTTGTTGAATATTTAAGATTTTTGGTAGAGTTGGGGGTTGTGTGGCAGACCGGACACTGTCAATAGCAGTGCCAATTTAGGTTGGATTATATAATAGTAATAATGTATTGGGTTTGTGGCACAGTACAGAACAGGTGCATTGGTTGTTTATTGGAGTTATTAGAGTCATCAGTCTACTATTTAATGAACAAAATGTGGGTGATCCCATTGTTAATGAGTCTTATGACTTATTAATGATTCAAAACTTCAGATAGAAAGCTTAATATACTTGTTAAAATTGTCCAATCGTTTTATATAATCTGGATTTCCACTTCCACATTACAAATATTGGAATAAAATTGGCATATACTACTAGTATGCTACAGCTACAACATAGGTGTCACATGACCCACCAAATGAGTCCTCGTGAGCAGGGCTTACCACCAGTTCAATTTATTATTAATTATATTATTATTATTATTATTATTATTTAAATGGTAAGCTTAAGAAGGGCTATAAGAAGTCCTAGCACTAAAACCTGTGCTGGATATATGTGTTCATACTTTCATTTCAGTTTTTTAATTAACTTAATGACCACTACAATTTAATCAAACTTTGGGATAACATTGGAGTCATCGGACCAATCCTAAGGTTCATGCAGCATAATAAGATGAACTTTTTTAAATGGGTTTCATGCATATTTACCTAAACGTAACACAAATTTACTTGAATTATTGTTAAATTTAAATTTGTTTTAAATTGAATTATTGAAAGGCATTTTTGTTGGATAGTTTAGTTGAAAGAGTAATAGAATTATCCACAATACACCCAAATTCATTTTCCCTCCCCTAAAAAAAAAAAAAAAAAAAAAAAAAAAAGAGGCAGTTTTGTCATATAGAATTATTGAGAATTTGAGTAATGAATTTTTGTGGCTTATTAATAAAGAACTAAAAATTTAAACTTATTATGCACTTGGGGTACGACACTTTATTTGGAGAGATTTTTAATACTTTTACCTGATGCATAATTTAAACAGGATATGACTATATGAGACAACTTTTCGTTTTAAATTTCATAATCGGCATTCGAAGGGGTCTTACATCCACATTAATTATGCGAACATCCCACAAAGAGTTCTGGTTTTCTGGGCCTAGTGTTGGAGAATGCCTTAGGCCCACAAAGTAATTGATGTTCTCCCTATATCCCTAGGCCCAAATAATAGAATTCTCCGAATAGTTCACATTGGTGCATATGGGCCTACTTAAAATGCTGTGATACATGGGCAAGGAGGAGCCAGGATGTGGGTTCAAGCTAATAGGCTCAATACTTGAGATTTCACGTTGGATGCTGAGTATTCAATACAAAAGTCTAGAAATTTTAGGCATTTCATGCATCATTAAGGTATTGTGTGTATCACACTATTGCTACTTCATGACACTATATATCTCACTTAGAAAATATCTTGCATGTCCCTGTGTGATAGGGACATGCTGGTGTCACAAAGAGAGAAGAAGGAGAGAGAGAGAGAGAGAGAGAGAGAGAGAGAGAGAGAGAGGATGGAGATACCATCCTTGAATGGAGAGTAAATGCACTTCACTACTGAAAGTCTGAATCTATAAGTCCTCTCACTTATTGTGAATTCATACTTCATTAGTAGAATACAATTGTTTTTGACAGGACAATAATTTCTTTTTAATCAATTAATATTGGGATGACAGTATGACACCTTAAATGTGCTAATGATACTTTTAACCACTACAATTGTTGGATCCAAAATCTTCAAAAAAGATAATTTGACTTACAGGTTGTTGATGTTGACTTTGGAATTGAACTCTGGATCATGCTCGTTATATGACTTTAATTTGAGTTTGTTTTTGAACGGTGGGTGGGGTACTTGCAAAAAATACTTCGACGCTCAAGTCAGTTTATGTCTGATGCGAATGAATGCTCAAATGATTCGATTGCGTACCTTCTCCAATGACTATGATTACGTATATATAGTCGATGATTTCTTGTGGATAAAGTTCACGACGTAACGCGCAAGTTTCTCCTTCTACGCATCTTCCATCACAATGTTTGCGTGATGTTACTTACACTTCACGCCCACATTCTCAATTGAATTTAGTCACGAGGATAAACTTAACCACTCCTTGGGCTTTTTACCAGAATAGTTTTACAACCTCAAACTCAGTTAAATTACTCTTATGGGTTCGGTCCAAATATTGTTTGTTACTTTGAGCTTCACACTTTAAATTTGAATTTTGGGCTAAGAGAATAATCTCCCCCACAACAATTATATGTCTCCAACAAAACAACAACTTATTTTATGAGACTTTCATGCAAAAAATTAAAAATAAAAAGTGAAATTTTCGTAGACTTCTTCCATATAACCATTCTAGTCCTACAAGAATATATATTATGGATGGGCCTTGGCTCCTCAGAAGTTTGAAAACCAAAGAAATTCTTTATATAAACTTTTGTCAACTTGGAACAATATTTTTTTGGTCAAATCTATTTGGAACAATTTACATTTTGGCATTATACTATAGTTTAGCTCCCAACAGATACACGAAATCTCTATTTTTGTTTTTGTTTTTATTTTATATAACTAATCAGTTATTAATTACCTTGACCCTCCTAACAAGGATAAAAGTCTGACTGGGTCATGTGAACCACTCTAGCCTTCGATAAGAACGCAGTTAGACCTAACAAATGGCTGATCGATCAACAGCCATGCTCAAACAAACACCGATTCATGACCCAAAAAAACAAACCAATTGATCTCGAGCTTGAGTTACAGAAATTCAGAAACTCAAATACCAAGATTATAAAGAAAACATTTTTTCATATGACTTAAATTTTTAATCAATTATATATTACGCGGTTAGAATTTTTTATTTGATATTGTACCTTTATAGGTTTTTGAGGCTCTATATAAAGACATTTCTTCTTAAATGAAAATCACAGTCTTCCTTTCAAAATACAGAATAATAAACAAAAGTAAAGACATCAGAGATTTGGTCGATCTGATTACAAACACTAATTTATAACTCTACAGAGAAAGTTTCTAACCACAAAAAAATATGGGCCAAGAATTAGCTAATAATTATGTAAAAAATTATTAATATATGATAATGACATGGAGAGAGTATCTTATATGGGACAAGTTAGCCAACTCTGTTTCATTCAACAGATTCAGTCAACATGATAGAGTGAGCATTTGGATATATGATGTCTGAAACATTCTTAATTTGCAGATCATGATCATGTATGGTAGCTAGATATATATAATTAGTAAATATCTTATAAAATTCTCACCGAAAATAAAAATGTATTAGAAAACGTAATGTATGCATCAGTATACTGGGGTTACTGACTCTACACATTATTGACTTTTACAGATTTTTACGTACGAACTTTTTAAAAAAAAAAAAAAAAAAAAAAGAATATAAAAACACAGATTTTTTCTTTTGACTTGGTTAACATAATTTTAAATTCACCTCCACTTTTAACATGATATTGGACGGCTATGGATATATTGAATGTGTTTGGCGGATTGGTTAGTTTATTATTATTATTATTTTTTTTTTACTCTTTTCTATTGTCCTGACCAACACAAATACAACAATCACAAGCTACGTACATACAAGTACAGAAGTCACAAGTGGGATGTAAATCGACATATAATCGACGTATAGTTGTTAAGTAAAGTAAAAAAACAGTTATGTGTTTGATAAATTATATTTTAAAAAATGCTGTGAATGAAAAAAAAAGTATTAAAGCGTTTGATAAATTTTAATGTAAAATATTATAGCTATGTATAATAACTAACACTCTTTTATAAATTATAGTGACTGAATCACAATTGAAAGAAAAAGCAGTTTTTATATTTTTTTATCAAACACTTGACTTCTTGTGATTCACCTAAAATTGTAATACAAAGCTGCTTTTGAATGTCCAAGAACAACCTTAGACAAGAACCAATGGTAGGTTAGTAATATGATTATACCTTCAATTATTTAAATGTTGCCCAGTTTAGAACATTTTAGGGGTAATGCATTAATAGTTTGAACTAAAAATGAGGTTAATGTTAATTTTTAAGGTACATTGATTTTAACTACTAAATTTCAATAATTTGTTAGTTTAGGTATTAAAATTAAATAGCATTTTAGATTAGGTACTAATTGAAAAATCAAATAAAATAATAAAGTAAAAGATATTAGAATTTACAAATATTACATCACATGCCATTATAATAAAAAATATAAAAATAATATTACATCACAAATATTACATTAATTTATACTATATTGTATTAAAAAAAAATCAATCAAGTCACAACTTAATTATGACTGTCTTGGTAAATTGAAAAAGACAACTCACACCACTATACTATGTATTATTTTAACATCTATTTATACTATATTAATTGTATTATAATTTTTCTAAAAAAGATTCAATTAAGTCACAACTTAACTGTGACTGTCTCACAACTTAAATGTGACTATCGTTCAGTCACAACTAAATTTGAAGTTGTGAGTGTAGTACAATCACAATTAAATGTGAAATTGTGACTACATTAGCAAATTTTCAAGATAATATAAAAGCCTCAAAAACAATTTTGTCAAAACTTTATAAATTTTAATTAACACTCATCATATGTGGGCCAAAAGACGAAAATGTCAAATGGAAAAGATTCAAATCAAAGGGGCTAACATATTTGTGACCTAATCTAAAAAATTACATTTAAATTTGGTAGTTCAATTGAAACATTATATAATCTTCAGGCTATACTAAAAAATTATTAAAATTTGATATTTAATCCTAATTTTCTATAATTTTTATCAATATAAATTTCTTAGTACATGGCCGACAATGTAGGTATTAATAATTGGTGGAATGAATTTTGTTCTGCAAGAGGTGGTGATGAATTGGTCAGGAAGGAATGATTTGATTAATTAATAACTTTTTTATGAGGTTGAGTTTTCATTATCAAAACTGAGATATTGGTCAATTTCACAGTTTATAAAATGAAAATAGACGTGCCATGCAATATCTTGTATGGAACTAATAGCGTTCTAGAGTTTCAACAACGTGTGTAAAGGAAAAAAAAAAAAAAAATTATGTGTAGAGAGCGACACGTGGTCACTAGTCGCTGGTTATGCCACATGTCCTCTATTTTGGGGTCCCTAAAAAAATTTCACAATATTTTGCTAGCAATGACTGAATAATTAAAGTCACTAATTACTAATGAGTACATTTTTGCTCACCACAAAAAGTGGTGGTGAGCATTACCAGTAAACTCATCCATTCTATAATATCAGTTGTTCACCTGAATAAATTAATTAAAAACTAAACATGTTGTTGGGTGCTTGGTCTTGTAAGCATAGAAAGCTCAACCATCCTTATATAATCGACAAAATTTCAGTACATCAAACAAAAACAATTATGCTTAAACATCGCCCATTCCATTCATATATATGATCATTATTAATTGTTCTCCTGAATCAGCACTCATATTTGTACTGCTATTTCTACATTATCAATTTGATTATCATTTCACTGATAGATCTCTACTGAAATATCATTTATCCAATAAAAGTAAAATTTAAGGGAGTGTATTGAATTGAAATTTTAATAGATCGTAAAAGAATTATAAACTCTAGCAGATTTCACGGATTGTTAATTATTGAATTCCATAAAATCCATCAAAATTCATGAAATTCTTTAAAATTCATGAGAAATTGAATTAATACACTTCAATTTTTATGAAATTTTTAAAATTTTAAATTGAATACAATTAAATTTCTATAAATTTTTAAATTCTTTTAAAATCCATTAGAATCTCGGATCTTGTTTTAATCAGAAAGATATATAAAATGGTAGAAATTTATTTACCCTCCGTGTGCATATAGACACTACAATCTTGTTCTTATCACAGTTTAGTCTTTTCAAATTCCAATCCGGCTTTACTTTGACAAAGTCCACACGTCCCGCCCATTTTGTTCAGTGAATTCTATAATATGCTTTGTTGGACCACGTACCATAAAAAAGCTACCTCCTCCCATACATACCAACAAATTGCAAACAAACAAACCCCAAATGACTCTCTCCCTCTCTGCCATGCATCACTAGCTTTCATATATAAACCCATCTAATCACAATCTTCTCCACAATCATAAGTACTTCTTGTTTCCAAATTTCCCAGTCATTTTCTTGCTTTGCCTTGATACACATATATTTATAACTTGTACCCTTTTCTTCTTGAGCAATTTAATTGATACTTGCAAAACCATGAAGGCTAGCAAAGAAAGCAGCAGATTCAGAAGGTTCATGAAGGTCCCCATAAGGATTTTGATTAAAGCCAGAGACTTCTACATCCAGAGCATGACTGAGTGCTCTGGAAAATTGGATTATGGCATGGGCATGGGTTGTCCAACCCAAATCCCCATTACTTTGCCCAGAAGCTTCAGTACCAGCTCCACCAAATCAAGCAGCAGCCAAAACAATAATGAAGATTACAGAGAGCTTCTGAAGGCTGCTTCTACTAGGGGTAGTTTAGGCAATAACAAAACTGGTCATCAGTTAAATCTTGCTCCTCCAAAACTACAGCAGCCCAATACAACGATGATGCCTCGGAGTCGCAGTGTTGCGATTGGCAGGATTGATGAAGACAAGCCATGTGAGTTTGATCAAGAAGATGTCATGGTGAAGACAGATGTGTATGCAAGAAGCAGAAGCCATGCTGTTTCTAGGAGAACAATCATGCCATAATTAATTATAATAAAGAAACAACAAGAAAGGCAGCTTTTATTTCTTACATTATTTATTTATCTCAAAGTCAACTGTTGGTTTTCTAGTTCTTATATATCCATGTTTTCCAGCCTTTTTAATTAGGTTGATTATTGATAAATAGTAGTTGTTCAGGTATTTTGTTAATTTTTAGGATTTTGAACAATCAACGATCCCTTATTAGTATACTCAACATGTTATAGTATCAAACTATGTTTCTATAAATTTCTCATTTATGTATTCTATGTGAAGCTGTACAAATGGGTATTTAATGTTTTGTAACCTCTGTTTGTTGTAGTTTTTCGTCAATTTGTGAAGAAAAATGAGGTATAATTGTGACTTATATAGCTTTATATACTTTCTTATTTCTTTAGCTAGCACATTTTGCATGCCTTGAAATCTCTAATAATTTTTGGAGTGGATTTAGATTTTCTTTAAAACTTTGATGCTTGTAGCACTTTGGTTCATAATCTTCAGTCTCGTTTTGATCTTTAAACTATTATGTCCTATAAGTGTGTTAGTTAAGAACAAAAGTACTGGTCACCAAAATAATCACTTCTGTACGTTATGGTTACCGAAAGTGATTTTCTGCAAGGCAAAGGTAACAATTTTTATCCTTGAATGATTAAGATGAAACGTTGAGGAACAAACATATTATAGTTTGTTATTAAAGTTTAGGTACTAAAATAAAAGAGGAATTGGTAGAAATTCTCAGGTGAAGCAAATCAAACCTATTTTCAGACAAAGAAGATAAAAAAACAAAACTATAGTGGGGTCAAATTTTAGGAGGCAAAATTAAAATTTACTCTTATTATATTTTTTTTGAAACATTTCTAAAATTTGAAAATTGCTTATTTAATGTTGGAGTTACTGCCTACAAATATCTCAGGATAATTTTTTATTTATTTATTGAAAGATACATATATTAAAGAAAACTAAAAAGAGTTAAGTTAGAATGAAAAATCATATAGGGGCTTCCCCACCTAACTAGCAAGATTTTCTCAATGTAAAGTAAAATGGGCTAAAAGCATGAGCTGCCTCCGTTAGAGTATCTTAAGTGTTTCTCTACACCTTTCCTCAAATTTAAATTTGGAGAAAAATAATATAAAACAGAGCTCTAACCATTTTTTAAAATTTCTCCAAATTTGAGATTTTCCTAAAATTTTCCTCAAATCAAGTTATATGGATGAGGCTCATCAAACTCTTCCCAAACCTCCAATGGTCAGATTTTAGACTAAAAACCCAAAAAAAATATATATATATAAGGAAAATTTTAACTTTAGCATTGGACAACATTTCCCTAAATTTAACTTTTTTCTCTAAATTATCCTCAAATTAAAGAAAAATATACAAAAAGTACTGGAGGTGCTCTTATTCTAAAAACATAACTACAGCTAATCTGGGAAAATTGAATCTAAACTCTCTTAACCTCCTCTAAAAGGTGTCCTCAGAAACTAAATCTTCCTCCATCTTCTAAATTCGAGAGATGTCAGGATAATCTAATTTGCAGTAGTTAGCAGCGGAACCTCCAATCATATTGTTGGTTGGCCAATATATGTGTCCAACTGTCCATTATTTGGAGCCATGAAAAAGCAAAACCAACGACGGTACTTAAATGAGGAATAAAATTAAAGCAATTGTGAGAGACAAATGATGTTTAATCATTGCTGGATAAAATTTGTAAGTGCTGCTGAACTCATTATATTAAATTTGATGACAAAGTACTATGAGTGCTTGTTCGTGCTTAAAATTTCACTTAAGTGAGTAGCCGTACCGTCGTCTCAAAACTAAATGCATGTGGTTGGGGGAACTTCTTTTTTTCTTTATTCAGATTAATTTTTCATTGGGCATTAATTTTGGTATTATTAAATCCAAGCATTAGTTATTAAATTTTCTTTTTTTCAAAGTTATTTTCAGCCTTCCTATTCGATATTTTGAGCACAAAAGTTAGATCAGAGGGAGTTTTCATTGAAGTCATCACCAAATATTAATTGATACTAATAAGCAACTTGATTGTGTTGGAGCCACTAACCTCCATAGATGATAACAGTACGCACTATATTGTCCCCATCAATATGTGTTGTACTGTTGTGCTTTGTAAAATCACGCGTATAGCACTATCACAATGGTGGTGGATTAAAAGTTTGGATTAATGGCCGGTGCCATACAAAACAAATTAAAGGGAAGAAAGCTATTTGACAATCAAAAGAATATCTGATACTGATGGTATCTCCAAACAAGTAGAAGATAAGAACAACTCTCCAACCATCACGTCAATTCTTAATCTTGTGAAATTTTAATCGCACTAAAATTTATATGCACTCGTATATGAATCTAGGAACTTAGGAAGTGTCAACTTGATTATTCACCACCTTTGTAAAGAGCAAATTTTATAGATAAATAAAGTGTAACTAGTTTTATGACCCATTTCGTTAAATTTGTTACACCATTTTGTCAAAATTTAAAGGCTAAAGTTCAATTTAGATACTAAACTATAAGGAGCATTTCAACTGCATCCATTATCTACAAAATCATTAAAAAACATACCTTATCTAAAATTTAAATTGAAAAAATGAATTTTTCTTCCTCTTTTTCTTTTCTAAACCTCTCTCTCTCTCTCTCTCTCTCTCTCTCTCTTCCCTCTCTCCAGCCAACCTCCCAACCCAACCCCTCCAGACCCCACCCCCACCCGCCAGACCCTCCCCTTCCACTTACCCGAGTCTCTCTATCTTTTCTCTCATTTTTCTTCTTCTTCCCTGTGTCTTCCTTCTCTCTCGTGTGACTTCGCACAGTCCAGTCGTGACTAGGCCAACTCCGACCAAGCCCAGTCGGCGCCGGACCACCAGCCACCAGCTCGCAGCTCCTCTTTCTCCCCCCCGACCATCCCTCTCTTCCCTCTCCTCTCCCGTGCTACTCCCTCCCTGTGTGCACCTCAGCCCAGCTAAGGCCGTGCATTTCCCGATGGCCCAAGGTCACCGGCGGGTCCCTCTGGTGCCGGCCATCCCCCCACGAGCTATAGTTGGGGTCGGGAAAATTGTGGTGGGGGTGGGGGTGGGATCAGGAGGGGCTGGGTTGGGAGGGTTGGCCAAAGAGAGGGAAGAGAGAGAGAGTGGGAGGTGAAGAGGGGTAAAAAAGGAAAAGAAGAAGAAAAATTTATTTTTTTAATTTAGATTTTAGATGTAGCATATTTTTGAATGATTTTGTAGATGATGGATGGACTTGAAATATTTTTAAGCGTCTAAATTCAACATTAGCCAAATTTAAATGTTAGGTGACCAACTCATCCATCTTCAATGGGTTAAACTGTTAAAGGTAACCAAGAAATGAAGCAGTGACACAAGTCATATCCAAAATGTTGACACCTGCAGAGACATAAAACAAAGAATGGACACATGGCAATGGCATCTCCCATGCAACTGTAGCTAGTGTAGGACTCAAAATCCTTTCACTCTCCCAAGTCCCAGAAAACAAAGCAGTGAGAAGAAAGAAGAAAAAAATGGAAGCACCACTTTTTGAGAGGATTCAAGGAAAAGTTTGTGCCAAATTTTTCAAGTGGTTTTGTTTCCAATATTTGATTTCTCTGCTGCTCTTCTCAAAGCCTCAGGTTTCTTGCTCAATCATCATCAAATCCCTGCCTGGATTTCCTGGTTCCCTTCCCTTCAAACTTGAAACTGGGTGAGTCATGATCTGATAACAGTACTCACTAGCTTAGTTAATTAATTACTTTAATTAAGTTACTGGCATTTGGGTTTGATCAGGTACATTGGGGTTGGTGAGAAAGAAGATGCGCAGCTCTTCTATTACTTTGTTGAATCTGAAAGGAGCCCAAGAGATGACCCTCTTTTGCTCTGGCTCACTGGTGGCCCTACTTGCTCTGCTCTATGTGGACTTGCTTTTGAGATAGGTGCTACACCAGATGCAACTACACTACTATGCTACTACATATATATGACCCTTTTTTTTTTTTTTGTGATTTATCAGTTGATCATTGTGAAAATCGACTGTAGTAGATTATCTGGAGACAATCCAGACTGTAAATCTGAACAACAAATCAAAACAAAAACCCACCTAATTTTAGTTTAGATTGAGAGCCTAACAAAATAACATTGAACATTTATCATGGAGTACAAGTTTTAGTGTGGAATAGTAGACCTGTGACCAGTTTAAGTGGACTACTTCTCTGTAATTTTAAATGTGAAAACTGAATCTGTTTCAGGCCCCATTCAGCAACAAAAACTTTATTGATGAATAACTTAGTAACAATTTTCTTTTGTAAATTTATTTTTACCTTTTGTATATTATATGCCCCAGCAAAAAAGTTACTGCAGTTTTGTTATTTCAAGCTTTCTTGGTCATCTTTCCACTGAGTTTATCTAATCCAGAGAGTGCTTACCAGCTTCTAGTTCCATCACAATGTAGTGCCTTCCAATTCTTAAATGACAGCACCCTCAGTCTAGAAGCTTTTGACAAATTTTTTATTTTCTGTAGGCCCTATAAAGTTTAAAATGGTTGAGTATAATGGTACCTTACCAACTTTGGTGCTTAATCCTTACTCGTGGACAAAGGTAAATTTGTAACGTATTTGAATGTACGTGCATGCTATTTATCTTTATTCTTGTTCCACTGCTGTTTCCTCATGTTGTTTTCTGCATAATTGCGATGCGTTAGGTTTCCAGCATAATATTCGTAGATGCACCTACTGGCACCGGGTTCTCATATTCAAGGAGCTCGCAAGGGTCCAATGATATATTGTTTGTTAATCATATTTATAGTTTCCTCATGAAGGTAAATTAGCACAACAATTGCATTGAAATGATATACAAGCACAAGCAGCCGGCGTATATATATTTCTTCTTTAAGGCAATTTTGTTACTTGTTCATGAACTTGATTTGTGTGCAGTGGTTGCTCAGTCACCCTGAATTCATTTCAACTCCAATCTACGTTGGTGGTGACTCGTACTCTGGCCTAATTGTCCCAGTTGTAGCTCAAGAAATAGCAAAGGGTAACATTCATACCAACCTTATTCAAATGCAATAATAACTTGAGCAATTAACTATAGATGGACACAATATTACCTGGCTTGCTATGATGCTGCAGGTATTGAAGTCAGAAACATTCCAGAAATTAATTTCAAAGTGTGTGTTCTAGGACCAAATTTTGATTACTTGCCCAAGAATTTCAAAATCACTAAAAGGACTAACAATTTTAGAAACTTTTCCAGGGTTATCTGCTTGGGAACCCAGCAACAGATTTAAATTTGGATAGGAACTCATGGATCCCATTTGCTCATCGGATGGCACTAATTTCTGATGAACTGTACAAGGTAGTTCAAACAATCCATTCTCTATATTCTCCAATTCATCATCCAAGAATGAACTGCATCTAGTTGCCATCTATATCATCTTAGTTCCATGTAGTTCTAATATGAATATTTAAGTGGGGCTGCACATATTTCTTAAGTCAGCGAAAAAGAGTTGCAGAGGACAGTACCGAGGAATCAACGAAAGCAATAAACAATGTGCAAAGGATCTCCAGGATATCTCAGCGGTGGGAAGAGTTTTATTTTTTCCTATTCAAACTAGAGTTATAATTATATATTTTCCTTGCATTTTCACCACATTGTTTATTAGATACTATTTTGCCTTTGCAGTGCATTGAAAAAATAAATCAAGGTCGCATCTTGGATCCTGTGTGTCCTTCCAGCTTTGTTGCAAATGGCAAGATGCATGACCACCAGAGAAAGCTCTTTGAAAAATCAGAAGATCCACCATTTAAACTCAACCCAATTCACCTGAGCCTTAATCCCAAACTTCGAGAGCCAACATTTGGTATTCCTAAATTTGGGTGCATGGTGAGTTATTCACTTTTCTCTAATCACCAATCATTCCAATGAGCAAGGTGTTTTGCAAATGATGACACCCTCATTACAGAATTACGAGAATTTTCTGATCCACATTTGGGCAAATGATGATAGTGTTCAGAAGGCGCTACACATTCAGAAAGTAAGAGAATTTGACCAATTGGAAAAATCAACGTATGGAATTCTTAACCACACACAAATTTTTACCTGTCAAGACATTGTTGATGTTGGGACATCAACTAATATTGTGTGAAAATTCCTGTGTGTGTGTGTGTGTGAAAATTCCTAGTTTAACAAAAACTTATTTGACATATCATTTTACTTTTTGGGAATAAACCAGAAGATGTTGTGGATTAGATGCAACAGCAGTGGCTTGCCTTACACAAAACATTTCCAGAATGTGGTTAGCTATCATCTATCTCTCAACGCCGGAGGTTATCGGGCTCTAATATACAGGTCTTGTTTTTGGTCATAAGCTCTAATATACAGGTGTAGTTGCACTCATCTCTGCACTCATGCAGTCACTCAAAATTACTATCTATATAGTAAGCAATAGACCTAGTTTCCCGATTGGCGAACCAAATCAATGTAGTTTGGGTTATCTGAATTTTTGAGGTCTTTGAAAAGTGAATGTTTTATGCAGTGGTGATCATGACATGTTGGTCCCGTACTTGGGAACCCTAGCATGGATTAAGTCTCTGAACTTTACTGTCGTTGCTCGCTGGAGACCGTGGCTGGTTGCTGATCAAAATGCAGGGTAGGCTTTGTCTACACCAATAATTTACAATGGAGCTTTATACCATGTAGTGGTCATAACTGAATCCTCATTTGCTTACTGCTGCTGTTTGCTGTGTGCAGATACTCAACGTTATACTCAAACAACTTTACATTTGCAACTGTTAAGGCAAGAGTGTGCTTCAGTGCTTGTGCTCTTCTACAATATTGAAATGGCCTAATAAATTCTTATTAAGTGGTTGTTTTGCAGGGAGGAGGTCACATAGCGCCAGAAGATCGGCCTAAGGAATGCTTTGCCATGTTCAAAAGGTGGATCTCTCAACAACCACTGTGACCACTCCAGAGTTCCATCTCTAGACTGTAAATGTGCTCAAATTTGATCACATGAGCACCCTTTTGTTCAGTCAAGAAGAGCATGTTTCTAATGGTCATTGCTATTTGATATTAACTGTTTTATAATTTTGTATACCATATGGTCTAATGGTCATTGCACTTGGGTCATTAACAATTACTTTGAGCCTCTAGTTAAAGAGAAATTACCATACTGTATACTTAAGTCGATGAGTTATTGTAAGAGGGACAAGTCAATGTGATTAAAGAGTTGCAATTGCAAAGCTGCAGGGTAGAAGCACCCAAAGCAACCAATAACACCAGCAATAAAACAAGGCAAACTATAACTTGTAAAAGAAACGACACAAAAGAGGGTGTCGTACGTTTTTTCTGCAACAATGCGCCGGGAAGAGAAGCGACGCAAGTTCCATGAGGGTGTCCTCAACATGCTTTATCCTCCTCCTCCTCCTCCTCCATCACCACCAGTACTCGTGGTACCCGTGGACATTTTACGTGAAGACTTGGAAGCAGATGGGTTAGGGGAAAGTGGGTCTTCAACGTCGAGCGGTGATGATGATGGTAATGGCGAAACTGGGCCTCGGAGGCTTACAAGGGCCCAGCGGAAGAGACTGCGGAAGAAGAAGATCAAGGAAGACGCTTCTCGGCGCAGGCAAATTGTTGGGCCGCTTTTGCCTTCAACAGTTGGTCAAGTTGAAAACGAACCTCAAGGTGTTCGATGTAATGCCTCTGAGGATGCTGTCGTTGAGAAACAAGGTGAGAAGGCTAAACCACAACATTGTATTTTCACATTTCTATTTTTGACAATTATATAACAAATTGAAAACATGATGAGGGGTTGCGTTTCTTCAGGAGATCAGCAGCTACATGCTTGCTCTAACCACAACAAAGTGAATCAAAGGAGGAAGGCAAAGAAGCTGGCCAGAGAAAGAGAGCAAGATTGACATGTTAGGATTACACTAATGTCTTCTTGTGGGAATCACTAGGCAGTGATTTTGACTTGTAAAATTAGCTTACAGTGTCATCAAAATGTATGATTGGCACCATCGGGATGATTGCACTAATAATTTGTATACTTCTATGGATGTTGAAAAATTTATAAAACAAAAATAATAGTTAATGACTTGCATTACTGTTATGGAACTTGGAAGAAGCCTTTTTTTTTTTTTTTTATTTAAGGAAAAGGAAAAGGAGCCTTTTTTACTCAGTGCATCACACTCAAGTCTCAAATATGTCACAATTTAGCACATGCATTCTAATTGTTCATGTCGTTCCAAATTGTTTCATAAGGTAGAATTTCCACATATGTTATATATACCTTTTAGTATCGAGGGTTTCACTTCCACTTCCAGTCTTCCACCGATGCCAAATTTAGTAATGCCATGTAATATTTGGCATAGTTGTTGGTATTGCCAAATTTTGAGCACCATACTTTAGGCAAGGTATTAAATTTTGAAATTTTTGATAAAATTTGGTTGAAAATTTCGTTTTTTTAGGATTACAAAATCGAAACACATATTTAATAATTTTTCGTTTGAAATTTCGGCAAAATTTACCCAAATTTATCAAAATTATCGAAATTTTCCTATTTTCTCCAACTTCATATTTTCACAAAAAATAGCTCAAGACTCCAAATAATTCACCGAAAAATTCTACAGACTCATATTGATAAGTACTAATTTCTTATGACCTCAAAATAGTCAAATTGTTTCCAAAACAATTATGAAAAATTCTATTCTCATAATTTAATTCTACAAAAAATAATAATCGCCAAATTCTTGAATTTTCATTTTCTAAAATTCATTTCCATACAACTAATCTCTAGAACCAAACCAAAGGTCTAAATTAGTTAAAATAAACTTAAGGAAATTTCTAATTCCTTTAAACAAACCTTAAAACAAGTTTGAAAAATTTAAGTAACAAAATTACCATAAGCCAAAATTTGGATTGTTACTCTCAGTAAAGACAAAGTTTGGCTGGGTGAGAGACACGGAAAAAAAGGAAGGAAAAATAAAAAAAAAAAAAAAAAAAACTGGAGAGAGAGAGAGGCAAAGGGAAAAAAGTAAGGAAAGAAAAGAAATAAGGTGGGTTTGGGGCCTTTGGGCAATTGGAAAGAAAAAAAAAAAGATTTGAGATTTCGTTTAGTTATTTTAAACTTTAAACTCTAATACATTTATATATAAAAAAATAATTAAAAATATCCTAAGGGCCTAACATCTAATATTCTATAAAATATAGAGTATATAAGGTTTCTATAGATTATAGAGTATTATGATTTAGATTTTAGCGTATAATTAAATTATACAATATAAATAATATACTAATTTTATTTAACAATATTTGCTACAACGCGCATTATATTTACCTTATATCACATGAAACTTATTATATAATTTAGTTTCTTTAATATTTTTTATCAATTTAATAGATGATATGTTAAATAAACAAATGGTAAAATTTCATTAAAAATTTTTGTATTTTGATAATAATTTTCGTCGTTTTCGTCTAATTTTTATAAAAATTTTCATCATAATTCCTCGAAATCTGAAATTTAATTACTTGACTTTAGGACAGAGACAAAACTGATGAATGTACCATGCCAGCTTATACCTAGACGAAAATCTCTAGATTACCACATTACTGTGCAAGCATGGTTGTACTCGTAGAAGCATGATTGTTTCGGATCTTTATTGGTTTATGGCTGTAGGAGCTATGTTTCTCAACGAAATTTATTACACTCACTTAGCTAGGCTAAATATGATATATTTATCTAAATTTACAGGAATACTTTAAACCTAAACAGGAGGGAGATGAACTCATAACTTCTGCATACATCTCGAATACATGTAATTAAACATGCGCTAGAAAATGGACATAAAACGCGAAAATGTGGTAGAAAATTCATAAAATAAAATGATAAATCAAAATGCCAGCCTGTTTTGCTTGAGTAGCCTCCTACTGGTCATAGAACTTTGCCAGGACAATGGAACCTCAAATGGTAACTTGAACCTTGACGACCCAGTGTTCCTCCTATGGTCAAGAAGAAAATAATTCATGTTCTGGACTTATTATAAAGTATCAAAATAAAGCACAAAATTAAACTCACCTATCTGCCTTAAACATCAAGTTAATAAATATGTCAAAGTATCTCATGAGTTATTAAGGTAGAAAGTGGTAATCTACAGGTTTGAGGATTTGAAAGCTATGAAAAGTTAATTGTAATGCACCCAAATAAATGAGATGTTAGGTAAGGTAGCTATGCATACAATAGGAGAAGACTTAATTTTATATCCACTAGGATTCACTTCTTAACTCAGAAAGATATCATATTTTAGTCCCTTTCAACCGTGCATTGGACCACAATTTAGTCATAGATATGTCAAGAGCCGGCACTGACATTCATTTAGCATAAAATATTGCTACACTTCTCAAATTGTTTATCATATCTTATTTGCCAAATAATAAAATAATGTGACAATGTTTTATTTAATGTACTTGTAACAATAGATAAGACATTGACATGAATAAAAACGCAGTAGAATTATGCAATATTATTTATCGATAATACCATTCTTATAATAGGAGAATATTATCCACCTTCTTCATCAACTTTTTTTTTTATTATTCTTATTTTATAGTGTATTTTTGTTGTTATAATCGTTCATTTTTTAGATAATTATTTGAAGATCTTTAATTCATAAAATTAATTAAATTGAAAATTATTTAGTAATATAATCATTCTCAAATAAATAAACAATGAATCAAATTATTATCAAAATTATTTATTACAGTTAGATAACCAAATGATTTTTCAATTTAGTAAACTTTTTATAAAAATAATCTTTATAATTATATCTAAAAATAATCGACTCTAATCATAAATTTAAATTGCGGAGGAGCGATAATAATAAAGAAAAAAATAAACTGTAGAAGTGAATAACATTCCTCCTTATAATAATAGTGAGGGGCAGCACACAAACCCATGATACTTCCATCATCCAATGCCCTTAAAAAGGTGAAAATCATCCTCCAATCATGAATGAAGCACTAGTTTTAGTTTATGCGCCTAAAAGCTTTAAAGCCCCCACAAATTAGCACAGCAAAAGCCAAGAGCCAAAAGAGAATAAAAGACGAAAGCAATCCATCAAACACTTGAAAAATCCAACACAGAAGATTTATGCGATGTACCTTTTCATGTGATTTGATCATGATGAATTGATGGTCTAATCACTAACTAATCTACGAAGCCGGGTAATCGAACGGCACAGGAGAGACGGAGGAATCCAGTAGGTGAGGGTGCACGAAACCATATTTACGAAGCACCTGATTGTCAGCAAAACGCAGCGCTTTTTGCATTCCATCCCAACACGACTCTCCCTTATACATCTGATTGTGGTTCCCACTGCAGGGCTGGCATCCAGTGAAGTGCGTCACAAACGGTCTCCTCCAGCTCCCTTTCCCGTTCCCGGCCTCCTTCAAATGCTCCTCCCGAAACGCACCGTATTGCTCGCTCACTTTCTCCGCGTGCCTCCTCCTCAAAACGTCGTCGTTCCGCTCCATCTCCGCGTACCGCTCGGTGATGTTGTCGAGCGTCCCCACTATCTCCGCCCAGTACCCCTCGAAATAAAACTCGCCCTCCAAATAAATCTTGTCCGCCCACGTGTCCTTCTCTTTGTAGATTAAATAAGCCAGGCCCGTCTGATCGTCCGACTCCGGAAATGCCTTGTCCGGGAACGTTGACCGGAGGGTCTGACCCCACTTCTGGTAATCCGGGGTCTGTGGGCCCATTTGGGCCCACACCTCCATGAAGTCCATGGCCCACTGGCAGTTTCTGATGAGAAACACCCCGGCGTTGAGGCCCGTCCAGCTGTGCTCGTCCAAAATCAAGTGGGCCCAGCCGTGGACGACGAGGTTGTGGTTCTTGTACCGGTCCAGAGGGAGCTTGAACTCCATGTCGGTGAACAACGCGTCCGAGTCGACCCACCAGATCCACTCGGCCTCCGGGTGGGCCAGCATGGCGGCCCGGACCACGGGAAGCTTGGCCCAGTAGCTCCTCATCTTGGGGTGCAGGAACGCGTCGTTGTAGAAGATATCGTAGCCGTGGATTCTGCAGTAATCAACTTTATTCTTGAAAAAACGAAGAAGGAGATGATCGCCAATAGGATTCTTACACGCGGATGGCTGAGATCCAGTCAGCATTAGAACCCTATCTCCTGCTCCAGCGGCGTATGAGGGGTGGTGCAGGAGCCACTCGCGCCGCTTCTCGTCCCAGTTCTCGACCGGGTCCCCGATGGAGTAGCTGAGCTCCGGGTCGTCGTAGAAGGTTCGCTTGGGCGGGTCGCGGTGACCCGTTTCGGTGGTGGGTGGGGCTCCGGCGTCCGTACGGCCGAAATTGGGTGTGGTGGGAGTGGAAGCGGGGGAAATGAAGGACCAGAGAGAGAGGAGGAGGAGAAGAGCGAGAAATGCTCCGCCGAGAAAGAGGAAACCGTCGGTGGCCCACGAAGAGGGTTTGTTTCGGAAAGCGGGTTTGGGCATTGTAGGAGAGGGCTCAGGCGAGACCATTTATAACGGTGTCGTTTTGGCTGTACGCTTCTATTCTATCTGAGCGTTTGAGTTTGAACTTTGAAGTGAGATTTTATATGAGGAAAGGCAGTGAGGCCGTACGTGAGAGTGCAGCTACATTTAAGCACATTTGGGTTTTGTGGGGAAGCAATGCAATAATGGTGAGTGTACGCTAACAGTAACAGGTGTGTAAGTAAAGGAGGACTGAGGAGTCGGTTTTGGAGCGGTGGAAGATGCTAAAGTACGCCATAATGCCAAGGGTCTGATCTATGGCAGTCAGGATCCCTCTCTGTCTCCCTGCCTTACACCATCAAGGTGGTGACACCTGGATAATATGTAATTATGTACCGACACTTTTGGGTTATATTTCCTTCTGTTTTTTTTCTTTTTTACCGAATTTTGAGTTAATCTTTTCCTTCTTTTTCTCTTTGTCCGAATTTTGGATTGATTATCTAACTGTAATACATAATGCTAAGAGCATGTTACGCACTTACACGTTTGTCTCACGAAATAGAATTTTAGAAATTACATTTGCTTCTTAGAATGAATCAAATTCCTTTCTAAAATGGCCATCGGATGAAAAAATTATTAGCTATATTTAATAGATCAAATGATATACAATTATATTTTGCAACAAAAATATATATTTTATAATTAAAAAGACGAATTCATCAACATTTAAAAGTGATTATATGATAGAAATTTTCTTTAGACAACTCTCAACATAAGGCTTTACTTTCACACTCATATTACTCACTCTTATTTTTCTAGTCGACTAGAATAAGAGTGAGAGCAATACATTGTTTTGGCTCTCACACTCACCTCATTATTATGAATTAATGACCTTAATCTAATACGATTTTAAGTAAAGTCTTTTATTAAAGTGATTGGTAGTAAGGGTGAAGCCTACTACAGACAGCGAGTGAGATAGTCATCGAGTTGTTCACTGGGGTCATGAAGTCGCTCTAAGCAAGTTCTTAAATCCTTGGGTCAATAGGACCTCATCTATATGGGTACGTATATAGAACAGAGAAAGACAACAGAAAACAATGACTGATAAATCCATCAGAAGATTAAGAATACAATGACTGATAAGTATAGTTTTTGTTAAACTGTCAGGGGTACACAATAATTTAAATGCTAATTATATAGTTTTAATTAGGAAAGTGGACCCCCACTTGCCTTTGTAATCCCATATATTAATTCAACTAAGATACACTACTACTTCATCAACAGGCCATATGCTCTTCAACCATGACGTATGATTTCCAAATGCATATGGTTGCCAAAAGCAAACAATATATTTATGTGTTTCTCAACTTTCTCTGTTGTGCAGAGTTTTCTAATTTGGCAGCGTTTCCAATTTCATATTATAATTCCAGGCTTCACTGGTCCTCCACTTCATGGAATCTGAGGATCATAAATTAAAATCACATACATTTTCTGGCTTTTCAACTGTAGAATATCTAGCTGTAAAAACTAAAAAGCATTCCTTGCTCCTTCCACCTCTAAAGGGAGCATCCAAAATCCAAACAAATCAAAACATCCAAGTACCATTTGGCCCTCTTCTCCCCATATTTGGCAATAAAACTAACTTTGACACTCATTTTACTAGTTGCAAAATAGTTGTTCTTTTGTCCAACACCACACTCACAATTTGTCCAACTACAAATATTAATTTTGTTATTTTATGCATGGTTCATTACTTCATTCAAGGGTGGGCAAAAGGCATGTAGTCAAAATACATCAAGTGCGTAATGCAAGTCTTTCACTCCCTCTAAAAGTAAAAATAAAATTATTTATATATATATACCATTCAATTGATCATATTTTATACCATTTTTTTAATAGAGTTGTTTGAATCTAACATATATAAAATTCATATATATGAATCTCGCATCTATTAGAGAGATAGTCCAGTTAATTAAGATGATACAAATAACAGTATTCCAAACATAGTAGGCAAAAACTAGCATGCAACATGTACAACCAACAAAATTATGCTCAAAATCTTTAAAAAAACATACACCAAATCACGCAGGATAATCAAATGGTACAACGAACATCTCTGAGGAACTCAAATTCTTGTGCAGAAAACCATAGTTACGAAGCACTTGATTATCCGCAAAATTCAAAGCCCTCTGCATCCCATTCCAACAAGCATCCCCAGAATATTGTGGATTATGCTCTCCATTACACGGTTGACACCCCGTAAAATGCGTTACAAATGGTCTCCTCTCACGCCCTTTCATATGCTTCTCTCTTGCCACATCATACCACTCGCTCACTTTGTCTGCATGTCTCCTCCTCAAAAGGACGTCGTTTCGCTCCATCTCCGTGTAACTCTCGGTGAAGTGATCGTACGTCTTCACTATGCCTAGCCAATAAGCTTCCAAGTGATACTCCCACTCTAAATAAGTCTTGTCACCCCATCTCTTTTTGTTCGTGAAAAGTAAATAAATAAGAGCTGACTGATCGTCAGGGAGTGGGAAGGGCTTGTCTTTGAATACTGATCTTAAGATTCGGCCCCACCTCTCGTAATTCGGAGTCTGGGGGCCCATTGAGGCCCATTTGTCCATCAAATCCATGGACCACTTACAGTTCCGGATTAAAAACGACCCAGCATTTAGGCCCGTCCAACTTTTGTTATCTTTGTCCCCGTAAACCATATTGGGCCAACCATGGACTACGAGGTTATGGGCCTTGTACCGGTCCAGAGGAACCTTAAACTCCATGTCGGTGAACACGGCATCCGAGTCCATCCACCAGACCCATTCAGCCTCCGGGTGGGCCAGCATCGCGGCCCGGACCATCGGGAGCTTGGCCCAATACGAGTCCATCTTGGGATGCAAGTAAGCGTTGTTGTAGAAGACGTCGTAGCCATGGCGTCGGCAGTAGTCGACCTTGTTCTTGAAGAGCCTCAGAAGAAGATGATCGCCAATCGGGTTCTTACAAACGGACGGCTGAGATCCGGTGACGAGGAGGATCCGATTGAGTGCTCCGGCGGCGAATGACGGGTGAAGGTCCAGCCAAATGCGTCTTTTCAGGTCCCAGTTCTTGACCGGCGGCTTCACGATGGAATAGCTGAGATCCGGGTCGTCGTAGAAGGTTTTTTGGGGCGGGTCGAAGCGGAGGTCCGGCGGGGCCTGAAGGGATGAACCCGACCCGCCCAGAGGAAATGGGATGAACCCGAAATAGGGATTGTGGAGGTAAAGGGTTACCAAGCACCAGAAGGCCCAGCCGAAGAAGAGCCCGGCGAGAAAAGAAAAGCCATCGGCGACGAAGGAACAGGGTTTGGTTTGGTGGGTGGGTTTCGCCATGGCAGTTGTTTGGTGGTGAGAAAAGTGGTGTGAGGGGAAGAGACCCCATTTTAAGATGGATTGGGGTTTGGGGTTGGCTGTGAGGCTGTGACACTTGCCTAAAATTGGTCCTGGAATTTACTTTGTGGAAGCAAATTTGGAAGACGTTAATGGCGGGCAGATTTTGTTTCCAAAAGTAATGAATGAAGCTAAAAATGGTGGGTAATTAATTAATTATTGCAGTGTTTTTCGTTTGTTCTGATTGGGGTTGGTATGCTAGAATCTGATATCCATTTTAGGAATTACAAGAATAAATGCTAGGGACAAAAAAAAAAGAGAGGAAGAAAGATGATGCTGCTTCACTTTTTGACTGTCTTCTACTCAAATCTACATTTTCTTTCTTCAATCTACTAGACTTCTTCGTTGGATGTGGTTCTTGGGTGGGTTTGGGTCATTTGTGTTGGGGGCTCACACCTTGTCGAACTTGAGTGAGGAGGTGATGGCAAGTCCAATTAACTCATTAAAATATGGGGATTCATCTAAAAAAAAACATTTACTTATCCGATGCAGAACAATTTGTGGTAAGATTTTGAGTGCTTGACTATGTTAAATATTGACAGAGAGAGCGTAAGAGCATTTCTAGTTATTTCCCTATATTTCCTTCAAATATGAGGATAAATTTGGGAGAGGGCTCTTTAATGCTAAAGTCAAAATTTCTCCAAATCAAATAATATTTGATCATCTCAAGTTTGGGAAGTCTCATCTATTCAATTTGATTTAGTGAAATTTTTAAGAAAATCTTAAATTTGTGAAAATTTTATAAAAGAGTTTAAACTGTGTTTTATGTCAATTTTCTTCAAATTTAAATTTTGATAAAGGCTTAGGGAAGGGCTAGAGATTCTTTAAGAGCAACTCCAATTATCTCCCAAACCTTTTTTAAAACTTAAATTTTGAGAAAAAATAACTCAAAATTCACCTCCAACACTTCCCCAAATGTTCCCTAAATTTGAGATTTAGTGATTTAAAAAACTAAAAGCATTGTTAACTTTTTTTTCCAAATGATTAAAATGTTTTTTACTATTGAAAGCCGTTTTAAGCCATTCAAAAGTACTGTTAAACAAGAAATCAAGTTGTTTGATTTTTGAAGGAAAAAATATGGAGGGCATTAAGTTTGGAGGAAATAGATAATTAAATGATATTTTTGTATAGAGAGAAACTTACCTGTAACTGTGATGCCATGTCAGCATGGGGATCTGGTGTCACAGTCAAGTAAGAAATTGCCACGTGTAAGCATCACTTATTCAATTTAATTTAATTCTCTGAATAAATTTTCTGATCCAAAATAAAGTGAGGGCACGTATTTCAAAAATCTTCTCGCCTTATCCTTCCAAACCTCCCTCCACTCGTCTGTTCACTTCTTCTTCTCCTCTTTTTTTTTTCCTAGAAACTCTTCTTCACCAATGAGACTCTTACTCCGGCGCCTCCCCCACGCGAGCTCTACAAGTTTTTTTTTTTTTACTTTTTTATTAGTTTAGGGTCTTCTTCCCCTCTGTTGCTCTGCCTCTGATGAGATTTCTTTTTATTTATTTATTTA